>JAQFVV010012501.1:0-575973 GCA_028023455.1 Epiperipatus broadwayi
AATTGTTCGGAGGGGGATTGTGATTGAAATTCTTAAAGTAAAGGGTGCTATTAGAAATAGCTAAGTAATTATAGACGCTCTCAAAATCGTTTTAAAATTATATGAGAGTAATTTTTAAAAATAATTTATAAAAGTTTATCTACAAATATGCAGTGTTAATTTTAATTATAATTTCCTATCGTCTCGATCAAAGCTCAATTTACTATCAAATAATCATGAAGACATCGTATGAGGATAAAATGTATTGGAGACTTTATACTGAAAATTTAACAAACGCTGGATTAACTAGGAGAGTTTCTAGATGCATAAAAATAATACGTTGGACCTTGTATAAATTTAAAAGCTGATGGTAATTAATTTTTTATAAAACAGATATTTAAAAGAATAAGAAATACTTCTTTATGAAGAAAGTATTTGTAAATTATAAATCTAAGTATATAACTTAGTAAAGATGGTAAATAATAATGATTACATAAATACTTGCCTTGTTAAGTCTTTATGGTTTAAAAGACTAAATTCTGACAGTTTTAAAAGGCAAATAAATTGGAGATTTAATAAGTAAAGAAATACTTATAAGTAAAATTATGATATTATTAAAGTCTGAACGCTGGTCGTACAGAAGAATCTAAAATTAATCTTACCTAAATATTCGTTAAGGAATGCGCAAATCAAATATATGTGGATATCCAAATCAATTAAAAAATAGTTAAATAAGAACTTTATAAACTATTGACTAATACTAAAAAATAATAACTTTAAAATAATTTTCTTTTAAAAAAAAATGAATCTGAATTATAAACTATTTTAATTATTATTTTATTCTTATGATGGAACTGACTTTTCTTTATTTTTTAAAAAAAAACGTTTTCATTTATTTCATAAAAACTTTTAAAAACACGTGATGTACCGGAAAAGGAAGTAATGTTTGGTGAAAATTTGTGCCTAGGAAAAAGAACAATATAGTGAAAGAAGACACCGTTGGATGTTATGTAATATGTTTTATTTATTAACTAACATAAATATTTAATTAATTATTAATTTATTGAAAGATAGGAAAGGTACATTTACATTTTTTTAAAGTAATAACTAAATATTAATATAATTTTTATTGCATAAAGTTTATTTTATAATTATACAACACGTAATATTTTAAAGAATAATTGTTGAGTGTAAATGTGAAATTATTTTGTAAAACTGAAATCTTGGAGGACATCGTGTGACGGACTGTACATTGAAGTATCATTTATGGTAAAAATTGTGTAATAATAATAATAATTTGATGTATTTACTATGTTTTCTTTAGATCAACCAAATGTTATATGATTATTGAATGAATGTATTAGTATTTAAATAATATACACGCATAAGATTAATAATAGCAGTTTTATTTTAATATGCATACTTTAAATTGATGATGTAAATTTAGTACAACGTAATATGAGAACCTAGAAATAATTATATGATTCTTTTGTGAATAAATTTTAATGTTTCTGTTACAATATTAGGAATTAGATTTATTATTAGTGTAAGTTATTTATTTTTCTTTTCAAGTTAGTAAGAGGTATATAAAATCTATATTTTATTTTTTATTTTTATTAGATAAGTCAAGTTAATTGTATGTAAAAATTTATATTTTGATTGAAGGATTAACGTATATAGATGATGAGGTATATGAGATTTTGGATAAATATTTTTTTATTTTTTTTTTTTAAAAATTGGTCATCTATTTTTCTGAAGTTAAATAAGGTTAAAATGATTTTTGTAGGTAAAAGTTTATTAGGAAGAAATAGGAATAACAAGTAAAGAAGAGTAATAGTTTTTAAAATGGAAAAGAATCATAGAATTTTTATTTGATATAATACTTTATAAAAATTTGAAATTGTTGAATAATTTTAAATATTATTTTTAAAAGAACATATACCTATTGCATATTTTGATAAGACATGTAGTATGACATTATATCGGAATGAAATAAACAGTGATAATCAATAATTGTTATTATACTACAAAGTTATATCAGTTTATACATTAATTGATCTTTGAGTAATATTAATAGTAAATGTAACATATACTAGTACATTATAATCTAAATAGCAGTAAGACTTAAATGAAGTAGCATTTTAATTATTAAAGTCTGTTTATTTACATATATGCTACATGAATGATATTTCACATAAAACCTTTTCTTGTATTTATTGATGACAAATGATGTTTATTAAAATTTAAAAAATCATAAACTTAATTAAATGTTATTGATAAAACATTTAGGAAGTGTAAATTATTTATTTATGATTTTGGAAATAGTAACAGTATAAAAATCTTGTATTATTATTTTCCTTATTTTTGTTTTATTTTCTTTAGTTCCATTTGTATTGTAAATAGTGTAAATAAGTTATTTGTTAAAGTTGATGTAAATAAATTTGTTTTAGTTGTTTTAAAAAATGTGTCGAATTCATTATTTTACACCACAGCATTTGACAACAGATAATTTGAATAAACATAATATTGGCACAATATGAATTTATTATTTTATTATTTGAGAAAGAAACACAATATTTTCTTAATATAATTTATAGAAATTGATTGACATTAACATATAATATTACAATGGTCATAAAGTAATTATAATGCACAATATAAGAGTATAAGATTATTTATTGCCACAGATTGTTAAATTATAAGATTTTAGTATATTTTAAAATTAAGATACTACATGGAAATGAAAGACATGTATATGATTTACTTATTTTATTAGTGATTAATGGTATAATAAAATAAATAAGATTAAGCTATACACTAAAGATTATTATTGTTAGTTATTGTTATTAGAATAAGTTAGGTGTATTTAGGTTTGATATTAAATCCCTTATCATTCCTATCTGCACGAATTATTATTACTTTAAGATAATTAGAAGAACCTGAGATCGTTTAATTATATTTCCTTAACAAAAGATTGAGATTTATTTATCTATTATTATTAAAGATAATTCATTTTATAAAAGTCATAAGAATGCTGTAGAGTTAGTAATGAGATAATAAAGAGGTAATAGTATTCTTATGCCATTGAGACAATATCTTGGAGAGACATTGGCTCAATGTAAATCCAATTACCAATTGTAACTTCACTTCACAGTCTCATGATTTTAGTAAATATTTATTTAATTTGTACATAATATTGAACTATATTAAATTTTGATAAGTTTATAATAAATCTGATAAGTTATAATATTATAAAATATATTAAAGATAGTTGTACATATTTTAGCTGAGCATAATGATTTAATTGAGCTAGTCATATTTTAAATTATATCATATATCGAGAAGTGAGGGTACAATATATATATATATATTGTGACCTTCTCTTGGATCAACAACTAATGTAAACTCAATTGGGGCTATAATCCACCTTTGTGTCCTTCACTTTGAATGCTGGAATCACATACGAATCTGGCTGCACATTTCATGGCATCAAATTCACCCTTTGTAACCTTCACTACCTGAATAATCAAGAATATAAGCATAAAAAAAAAATGTTAAATTAACGAGATGATTCCTTTATTGAACAAAACTAGCATGAAACTATAGATCTAAAGATGATCACAAGGTGATTAATAAAGATAATAACTTCTGGTCAAACCAGCTTTGAAATCCACACAAACAAAATGTGATGAGCTAAATTTGATATTTGGCAAACCAATAAATAACTAATAATTATATCTCTGGAATGATTATGAAATTAAAATTATAAATGAAATAATAAGTAAATTATGATGTAGATGACTAAATGGATGATGAAAATAATTAATAATTAAATAGTAGAATGAAATGAGTCTAAGAATGAAGAGAAAATAAGGAAGATGTATGAGAATAATGAATGAGGAAGGTAATGATAGAATAAGAGTTAATGAATAGTTAAGATGATTAAAGAATAAAAGTTAATGAATGATTAATCCATTATGATAATGAATCAATGTCAAATGAGAGTGAATAAATAAAAGAACAATCAAGATGAAATCGAAGAACAATGTTGATGATGGAGACTGAAATCTTATTATAAACCAATATTGTATTAAATGGTAAAAAGATAAGCTAAATAAAATAGGGATTCCAAGCTCGACACAATCAGAACATTTATCATAAAGCCAAAACAAGCTATACCTTTTATGACAAAAGAAGTAATTGATATCTTAAAGTTTGGTTGACTTTCATAAAACAGTGAAAGTAATCTAATTCAAGTCCAACTATAATAAATAACTAGCTATAAAATTTACTACAAATTCTACCTTGAAACTTAACAACTAATTCTTCTCAGGGTTCAAACAACTCAAAAACCGCCATACAAAATTTACTTGGGTCAGTGAGAGGGATTTTGCCACTACCCAAATATAATGCACAAAACAGCTCTTAATATAAACTCAAATTAACAACTATATTTAGCAGTTCCCCCAAAAACTTTGTAAACTTAATAACTCATAACTTTAATATTTAAGAAATAGGAATAACCCTTTAATAACCAAACACAACAACTTACCAAATTCCTTTGCTCAAATAATTATAAACCATGTGATCAAGATCAGTGAATGATAGCTCTACAGGTTCAACTAAACTGATTAAACCAATATTAAGTGTTTGTCTTTTGGTATATCATTTAAAATAATATGTACTCCAGGTTAATCATATTTTGATTGTTAAGTGATGATGCCTTAGATGTACTCATAAATTCTAGGGTTTAAAAAAATTATTATGGTATACCAACATATGGTTAATTTTACCATATTGGTCGATGATGATTTCAATATATAATCCTCTGATATGTTGATAGCAATAACAATAATAGTGTGTATGGTGATTAGCAATAAGACTATGTGCAACTAAATAAATTTTTAAACACAACAAGCTTTATTTACAATATTTAAAAATTTATTTCAGACACATTGTCTGAAATAAAACCAATACATTAAATTAAACTCAAGGATGAAAAATAATGTGTATTCCCCCATTATTTATACTCATAGTAAATAAAATCAACTAATACAGCGATATTCATAGTATCACTATTATGATTGACTAAGTTTCTATGATTATTTTATCTTATAGAATAAAATATTTAAACTTTATTTAAGCTAAATTAGCATTTAAATTATAAACAAAATGTATTTAGGTCTTTGGGATATATGCAACTTTTTAAATCTAAAACTTGAAGTTAAGATTTAGTGTATTAAACTGTAGCTATTTGATTTGTCAGAATATGATAAGGGCAATTATCATATTCAACACAATTAATAATTTATTATCATTTAATATGAAAAGATTTATTATCTTGATGTGGAGACAGACATCATAAGTCCAATACACATATGACACTAAAACATTACCTATGTCCACAACCTAATCACTGAATATTTAACTGATCTTACTGATCCATCATTGAATTACTACTTGATGAAGATAAATCCACACTGCCCATGTGCATTTTTTGCTCTTTCATCTAAAAATTCTACAATCACTAGTAGATTTTGGTTTGGTTTGTCTATAAACTGATATAGATCTTACAACATCATAAGACACTATTCCAATTAGGAAAACACTAGATAGACCAATGTCCCTTAATCTAACTTTATCTTATCCTTGCTATATGATTTTGAAATATGAAACTTCACCATACACTGTGGAAAACTAACTCTATAACCTCATGAGCAATCTAACAATAAAGGGAGGCTCTACAAAACAATATGATAATCGTATAATAATATGGCTAATTCTAATACCTCTATAGGTATACACATGTGGGCTTGGCCTCACCATGGGAAAATAGAAATCAAACCATGGATATCCTCTCTTTTAGAATTAATTATGCTAACTAAGCATTAATAATTACTCAGCCTTGACCATCCTATCCTCTCATGTAATCAGCAATGGAAGGTTCTCCATCAGCCCATGTTCAATATTAATATTATTTTATTTGATGCCATTATATGTAGCACATACTCATCAATGCTAAAAGCTGTCACAAGTCCTTCTCAATACATAGCAATGTAAAACACTAACAATAAAAGTGAAAACATAAATATTCCATTTCACAATGCAGAAACTATTAAGGTATTAATAGACAAACCAAAATATATGTCAAATGATCATTAATTATTTTAATATAACAATTATACTTTTGTTATAGCAAGCACTATGCATGTAAACAATGAAAATCAACCTGCATGTATATTCAAAGTGGACATGTTCATTCCTATGCAAAATTAAGAAATGAAAAAGGCTAGGATTAATTTTTTTTTCATATAAAAAAATATATAATTGGGTCATTATAGTATATCTTTGACAAAATGTGTGTTTGTTCACCCTTTAATAATATACACTAAAATCTGTTTTAAAATATGAGAGGTAATTATCTCTCTCTCTGCTTAGATAAATGTTATTTAATATTATGTTTTCCCTTAATTGGGAAAGTAGCAAAAATACATATGGAATAAATGTATATATTTTATACATCTTTACATACTTTTAGATATATTTTATACTACAATAAATATATATTTAAAAAAATCCCCAAATGACACGATGTAAATATTATAACACTAAACATAGCAGTAATGAAAAAATAATAAACAAACATTTTTCTCCCATTAGATTTTATCCTATTAGTCAAAGTTTATTTCATCCTTGTGAGCTAAAATGATAAGAACTGATATGATGAGTAAACATTTCCAAATAATGCATATATATATTTTAATTATCCTGTTCGATGCTAACATAATAAGGCAATATTCAAACATTTTCAAGTGTAGCATAGTTAAAATCGGTTTATCCATGTTTTAATCCAGATAATTTTCCTTAAAAATGACTTTAGAGTTTCATTACAATTAACATATTCAACTTTTTAAAATTATTTATTGATTTTGTTCTTTCCTCCACAATAATATCTGTAACAACTTTATATAATCTGGACATTTTTCAAACATTTTTCTAAAATCTTATTTATACACATTGCACAGTAAAAATTTAAAAGTAAATATTTATTTTATTACATTTCCATTGTCAAAGTAATAACTGTTTAGCAATACTAAGAAGAATTTATCCAATTATAAATATGATATCCTTAGCATTTTAATTAATCTGTAACTTTCCATTTCTATCATTACACAAATTGGCGCTAAAGAAAAATTGGCAGATGAGTTTTATTTCTTAAGAAAGAATAGAGAATAAAATCACGCAATTATCTTTTAACTTTATTAAAAGTTAGATGATTCAAAAATGACTTTTTTGATTTGTTTATTTTATCTTTTGACATTTTTTTTCAAAATTATTTAGAATTATTTTATTGAAATTATCATTTATAAGTAAGCACATTTTTCTACTTAATAATAAGTGTGCGAAAACAAACATTTTTCGTCAGCCCTTTCTTTTAACCCTTTAACCACTAATTATATTATTGGTTGTATGAGGTAAAAATCAAATCTTTTAATTGGCCAACTCACAAACTGAAGACAAAGCCTATTGTTAAAACATATTCGCCTATAATATTAAATTCAACTCAGATACATTTATAAAAAGTATATTACTAATTTTTCAGGTTATGAAAGAGAACGAAAGTTCTTTCAAAAATAAATTGCTATTTATTTATTATAAAATATATTCAATTTCGGCAAATATAAAGCGAATGTCTAAACAAAAAAGTGCTGACGCAAACGCTTTTTTTCAATTTTACGTTATGGAAAAGTAAAGATTTCTTTTTGCTAAATCTTAAATATTTTTACTAAAATCTTCAATATTTTTCAAAAATAATTTTGTTTTTTTAGTATATTTTTTAAAAAACTATTTTAATTTCTCATTTTATATTTTTTTAATACTTAAATTACATTCGAAATGAAAATCTCAGCGTTTTTCTTTATTTTCTTTGATCAGGTGGTTTCTTTGTTCTTTCCATCCAATCAGAATGTCTTTTTCGGCTGAGAGCCGGATGACAGCCAATCACCGACAAGGTTCTTCTTTGTTTAGTTTTAAATGCGGTTTTTTTGATTTTTTACTTGTAAAATAATTCGGAAGAGGGCACCATCTTACAGAACTTTTAAAAAATAATCAATAACTGTCAAACGAATATTCTACCATTAAAACTAGCAGAATTAGAGTGACGTCAGATGTCGACGAGATGCCTCGTAAGAGGCGGTTAAAGAATTAAATGTAAATAATTTGTGTGTCATTTTTAAATCTGAGAATTTAAAAATATGAACAAAATAATAGCAAAAGCTTACTTTTTCTTGAATTGTTCTGGGTTTGAAGTAATATTTATTGAAGTAAATATTTATCCACATGGTTCCTATTTCTCCTTTATAGTATGACTTTCAGGAACTATCAATTGACAGAAAAACAGTGTTGATGTTGATAGCAAGGCTTTAAGATTTCTATTCAATCATTTTAAATAAACAATATTTTATAATCCCATTCGAATAGATTCCAAGTTTTTCTGATTTTTCAGCTTTTTCTTCCTTATTTTATAAGTTAGAGTTGAAGTCTGTTGATTCTGATTCTCTTTTTCTTAATCATCCCCCTTACAACTTTGTTATAACATATATAGCTTGTATTACAAAGCATTGTGGTAAAAAATGGACCAATAACCTTAGTGTGAATATCATTAATATTACCTCATCTCCCTGGGTTTATAATAACTACCCAGTCTCAGCCAGACTGTTTTCAATTCACTACAAAAAATATGCTTAAGAATTAACTATAACGATTCATTTTACAAAATTTACAAATTTAATTTATTTATTTATTTATTTCAATTGCTATTCAACAATAATAAAATAGCAATATATTTATCTCCCAATTAATAACAATACTTTTAAATTGTTATTTTATCCCTAATTAAATTCTACACTGGGTTTGAAACCTCTTCTCCACTCAAGCAGATTTCCTAGTGCATCCAGAACAATCTTCATTGAAAGCCATTTGTTAACATTTTAATGCCAAATATATTTTTATGATTTAAAATTTTGGATTATTTAATACAGGGATCTGAATAAAAGGTTACAATATATATATATACACATACACAATTAAATCTTGATTTGCTCCAGATGCACATTCACTATTGCAGCAAACTGGCCCTTCAAGCGAAGAAGTCTAATATAGAAGGTGGATAAGACCAACGGCACATATAACCTGACCAAGGTTATACAAAGTATAATCTGTGGCCACATTTTCAGGCTATAGAACTTCTTGGCTACTAAATTAAAACCCCTGCCATCCAAAGCATTTTATTTGTTTTGAAGCAAAACCTCAGGTGCCAGCTAATCATAAGTTATAATTAGCATGCTTAGGGGACAGGTATACAATTTAGTGCTTGATTAATCCTCTAGATATAAGGGAGACAAACTATACATATTGCTTAGTGCTTATATTTAACTATAGACTATCTATTAGTGGCATAATTATCAAAGAGAAATGACCAAATATTATTTAACAAACAAATGATTTATTTAAAACACTTCTAATCAAAAAAAAGTAATAAAAATATTATAAAAGAACATTATAAATTTGTTTAAACACACTCCTAGTTAAGATATATGAGAATAAATAATACTATACTTAAAACATTTAAATCTACATATGCACACACATATTAAAATATAAATTCATTACTCAATGGAAAGCTTTGCAAATATTAAAATACATTATGAGAAAATTAAATATGCACACACATATTAGGGTTCATTCTAGATAATGACTTATAGGAGACACTTAAAGATTGCTACGGCTATCAATGTTCAACAAAGGCTTTTATTCAAACATGATTAGTTTATAAATGGGAGTAAAGAAGTTCATAGTTACCTAGGATTTTGCACTCTATGCTTCTAAAGATATGACTCCTCATTTTTTTCTGTCATATTGATCACCAACCAGTTGGATTTTTGGACTCCACTAATAGTTTTGGCTCTTGGCTGACTTCCTATGTTCACTGAGATAGATATTCCTTGACTGTTCAGATTATTAAGTGGGCATGAATTCTAGATGGAGGGCTTCTGATGTTCTGAGGACCAGAACTGATGATGGGCTGTATACTCCAGTGACTGTCTAGAACTGCATAATGTTAGATTGTTCTTTGGTAAATGTGAAGACATCTATTCACATTCTGGAGATGCTAATAGCTTTCCCCATCTTCTCTTCTCAATCTTAACCTTAATGACTACTATGAATGAAGCTGAATGATACTGGAACTGCAAACATTAAGAAAACTGAACTAAAAACTGACATGAATAGATTTTTCAGTCCCTTTATATGATTCCTCTTTATTGTCTCTAGTTATGACTCCGATCTAGTTTAATTAATTTATAAATTTTATTAATTACATTCCCATTGTTTTTTAATCTGCATTTTTGTGTAGATTAATCTAGTCTCCAGATAAGATACCATCTTGAATTATTTTCCATTGTTTTCATTTAATGCAATTTAGAATTATTACTCCCTTTCTTATTTTTATTGATCGAGCAATCTTTAAGTGGATTTTTAAGTTTATATGTTTCCCTTTCATATTTTAACTCAATTTTCATTTTTACACACACACATTTTTTTCTTTAAGTTTATGAAAAGAGAGGGCTATAGTTTTAACTTTTTACTTTTAGTTAATTTCACCCTACCCCCCGCCTCCTTTTCCTATTTGCTTTTTAACTATTAAAACTTTTTTTTAAATGACAAGATGACGCAAAGCTTTGTTTTTTGGAGATTTTCATTTCTTAAAAAAAAAACTCTTTAAACATTTTCTAACATATTTCTCTTTCTTAAAACTTTAGTTCTTAAAACTTTACTGTTTTTTTTATGAATTTTCGTCCGAGTATTTAATAATGAATGATGCCGCAGTGTTTTTCTTTTTTAAAAAATTTCATTTTAAAACAACTTTAAAACTAATTATATTTTCTTTAAAAATGATGAAACATGTAGCACAATTCACTAATGGAAATCCAGTAACAATTTTAAATAAAATATTTTTAGATTATTTTTTTTTGTTTGTTTGGTATCACTGCATTATTTGTCCCAATTCTATTATATCACAATTATTCACTAGTGCAGAAACTCAGACCACTCTTCTCATTAAGCATACATTTTACAAGCATTTTGTCTGGTGGGCTAGAAATCTCAAACTCTTTAATTTACATGCCTGTTTTAGCAGCTTGGACCTTATTCTTTATGGCACTCTCCTTGTGGAATAGTTAAATTGAGATGAAAAATGGACTGATAACTTGAAAATATTTTTACATCTACTTTAAAAAGAAAAAAATTAAAATAAATATTCAAAAAGCCTACCATAATGATCTTGGCCAATGATTGATATTCCAGATGAATCTTGTATTTTCCCAGCGAGGTACTGAGTAGAGTATGGAACACCATCTGTTCTGGTTCCATTAATAAAAATACTTACAATATTATCATAAAACTGTAAAAGATCATAGAAGTTACTTAAAATCATTAATAAAACTATAGAAGACAATGTTATAAGATTGAGCAATACATTGATTAGATTCAATATATGAAAAAATACCTATATAAGAAAGCTAAACATTTTTATTAAGTTTAAATCAAAATTGACTATTATCATAAAAAATACATAAATAATTATTAAAAATAAATTATACTAATTGATGAAAAACTGATTTCATTCTAAAAATTATGTGCAAAATAATATAACTTAATTTTTTATCATGTGAAAAATAGAGAATATGAAGTTATATAATTACTAGCATAATTCATTTCTACATATAATTTCTTGAAGATATATATTAAGTACACATGATTCTTTTTTCTCAGTCTATTATTTACATATTCTATATCTTCAACATTTATCTTTTCACCTGTAAACTAACGACCAATTAAGTGTAAGATATAGAGAATTCTGAACAATGCCTGTCATTTTAATATTGACTTAAACAATATGCATAGAAAATATATATCGCTCGACTAAATTTTTTTAAATAAACTACAGTTTGATTACACATTATATTTGCAATTTTTTTTGTTTTTAATTTTTATCAGTGCATGCTTTTAGCTCAATCCCATCACAACCATATATCAGACCACAAGTCAGATTAACCTCTTATATTGTAGATACATAAGAAACATACACTTTATCAAGTAAATCACATTGCACGTGTTATGATTGAACTTCATATATATATATATATATACACACACTTAAATTTAACTTCATATATGTATATTTTTTATATATATTTTAAATTGCTCTTCCATCACACATTGTTGGAACTTATGATCAAACACGTGTGAAAAAAATAAAAGATCTCCAAGATGCAAATTTTATGCTGAGCCAGCACTCATCAGTTGGCCCAGATCACTATATATTCTATTTATACCAAAAAAAAAAAAGATTGGTGTTTTGAAGTCATATGATACTATCGTTACATAATTCTGAAAGTAATAATAAGAGATTATCCAGTTTTGATAAATTTTGTATATAAATACATAAATAATAATTTTCATTTAAAAAACATTTTTAAAGATTATAAGCTGAAGAAGAGCATGTAACATGAAATACTTCCTTCATTGTCATTGGAAATTATTTATTAAGACCGTCCTAACTTTTAAAAAAAATCAAAGATAAGTAACAAAAATGTAAATTTAATTTTTTCTTGATGATTATACAAATTAATCCATAAACCATTTGGCATTTTGCAATAGAGACTATTAAATGCTTTTGAAATGAACATTTATTTTTGAAACATTCCAACATTTGACTAATGATATCTTTATATAATATTTTACATCAATCATATTCTAATAATAAAAGCAATCAATATTATGCTTTTTTAGTGTAGCTGATGCAACTTTATGTTATAAATAGAGCCAAATTCATGCTCAGCATAAAACATTTTTAGGATGTCTATTACTCTTTATTTATTTTACATTCCCAATCCAAAAAAGATGTGCATCTGTAGTTGTGGATCCAATATTGCCATATCTACTTAATTGAAGAACACTCTGATTGGTATTATGATATTATTAATGTTTTCCAAAATATTCAGAGCATTACTGTGATTATATTATTATTTATAGCATTGGTGTGCAACTTGTGGTTTGTGACCACTTGAAGCGTCATTGAATGATTTTTGTAGGTCATGAAATCCTCAAGAAATTTATACTTAAGAATGGAAATGTTTTTTTTTGTTGTTTTTTTTTTAAGAAAAAGAAGGTAAAAGCAACATATAATAATATGTCTTGTCTTTATATTAACATGGTAGTAATTAGACTAAGAAATATTATCCATAATTATACAAACATAATTATAAATACAAACACCTGTAGAATTTTGATAATGTAATGAAAGATAAATGTTACAACATTCAACAACAAAACAGGTTATGACTATAAAAAGAAAGATTTATTGATACTAAGTATTTTCGATACAACCATGTATCATAATCATAGCAGAATAAAGAAAGTGAGGAATTGTAATCCATATGTAATATTGAAGAATATGAATAAATACTGAGAAAATTTGCATGTTAATGAGAAGGGAGGAGCTATAGATGCTATTTCTTAGACAGTAGGGTGCTGGGTTCCTTTTTATTGATAGTATTGGCATACCTGGTGATTGATAAAGCCTTCTTAATCTTTCTCTTTCTTTTTATAGACATAAACTGTTTTGTTGATGAATGTTGCAACATTTACTTTTCATTAATTAAGCAAATAACATATTTGTATCTTATCATAAAACAAATAGCATTGAGACTAGTTTAACCTAGCAATAATCACAGGGTGTACTTTGTTTCATTCATATTTAATGTTCACCTTTCTTGGATTAAGTAAATTAGTTCAAACATGTGATTTCAAAGTGTCCAATGAGATTTGAAACTTAATGAAAATATTGTATGTCTTATTTATTCTTTTAAATTCTTTATTATATTCATTTAGATATTCTTTTTATCATACTATTTGCTAATTACATTAAGATCTTCACAAATTAATAAATCCACAATTTATATCTATAATTCTTGTCTTTTTAATTGAAACACTCAATTTAGTCATTGTTTTGTCAGATATTTTGACTACTGATTAGAAATGATTATTCTTAATTGAAAAAAATAAATAAGTAATGAAATAAATAAAAAAACAGACAATAAAAGTTTAAATTCAATTTGCACCAACATATTTAAGGGAAACTGGTTTCTCAAAATTATTCTGCTATTAAAATAAAATATCTCAAGATTAGACTCAAAAAATGATTTACGCTCTCAATTTCTAACATAATTCCCAACTATAGAAATAATTATAAACTCTTAAGAAATCACAAATTTTAAATTCATTATTAAATTTGTTATCACTATGGTTTTACTTTTATTTTTGTCTGTATAGTATATACAAAATTCGATGTATTTATATAAATGTAAATCATACTTGAATGTATTATAATTATTATTTCCTACATCATATATTTCAAAATTAGTTAAAATCTTTTGGGGTCATGTAGAAATTCTATTTGAAAAAAAGGGTCATAGGAATAGTCTAAAAAAGGGGAATCATTAATAGAATATGTTACCTACTTCTGATTTGTAGAAATTCGTGACTTACTTTCATAGAAAAATAAACCAGTAGATTAACAACGTTATGCACCACTCACTTAGGTGAAATAATTATGTTATTATAATGAACTATCTTATTTTCTACTTTTTAAATGCTGAAGCAGCATATTGTGTTCCATGATTGCATTTCAACATTTAATTCAGCATTTTTATTTAAAAAGTTACAAAATATTTAAACTGTTCTACATTTTCAAATTGATGATAATCATCTACGATTTTCATCCATGATAAATGAAATATCTACATTTAAATCAAAAAATGTTGAAGATTAATCATCCATTATTGATTCAAATTTATATATTAAATATTTTAATTATTAAAAATATGCCACATTAAAAACATTCTTTAGATTATGCCTTGAATTATCAAGAATAATAGTCATCAGTCCAATGTAAATTTAGATTCCCAAAAAAATAAAAGAAGAATTTCTTATTTTTATTTTAATCAGTTAAAATTAAAATTCTCAAAATTTTAACACATATAGAAGTTTAATACCTGCTTCATAAAACTGTTAAAAAATAATAAATAATATTGGAAGTAGAAGAAAATCGTTTTCAAAAACATTAGAATGTTTCTTTTAATACTACTACGAAGTTATATAATGTGAATAAACTTCCATTTTATTGCTGCTAATCTTATCTACTAAGACAAATGTCTTTACCAAATCAATAATAGTAATAAAAAAATCACATCTTTGTTCATATAATTTTTTTTACATTTACTTAATAATAAAAATAATGTCTACAAGGTTTGAATCATAATTTCTGGCAAATATTTGTGACTATGACTAAAAGCAATTTATCAATTAGAACCCTTAAAAACATTTTCACTGCAATGAATAAGAATGACTTTATATAATTTATACTGAAGTTTTTTTTTCTTTATTTTTTTTAAAAAAGTAGAGTAATCGAAGCAGTATTAAAAAGCTAACATAGCATCATCATACCAATAATGTTGGTTGTCTCTGTCATCTTACTCATATGCTTCCAAAGCAGTTCTCTTCACTCTATTAGCATCATCATTTGTAAGCTTAATTAGTTAATATACACCAGATGTTAGAGCATTACATCATCTGATTCCCATTGATCACTTAGATGTATGCTTTAGAATAGCATGAGTAGAACCATTTTTGAACATCATCAACATATTTTCAACTTCTCAAAAAAATCTCATCTTGACCTTGAAACAGTGAGATTCGTATTCGAATCTCAAGTTTCACCTTTTTCTATCGTCTCTCACTGACCGGTCTATCCCACCCAAATTTAAACTTTTGATATCGAGTTGTGTGTGTAACAATATTAAAAATGTATAAATATATGTAGAATTCAACATAAACACGCACACATTTCGATCTCAAATTAAAGGCAATAAATACGGATAAAGTAATATAATTTAGATTTCTTTAGCTAAATAAATCTTGTGTAATATTAATCATTTATTTTGAATTTATAAAGTTCGTATTTATTGCTTAGTTTAAATTTCGTTAAATAATAATTCTAACAAAATCTGATGCAATAATTAATTAAAGTTAAAATAATTTTATTCCCTTTTGTCTTTGAAAATTTAAAAGCATCGGTCAGTGATAGATAATAAATTAATTATAGGAAAATTCCAAAAAAATGTAATTAACGAATGTAAAAAAAAAAAAAAAAAACAACAACAAAACAAACAATAGCACAGCAGATTTCTTTCTAATTAAAACCAGCAAAAGCATTGATTATCCTGAGGGCAAGATAAAGAAAACCTAAAAATATCTCAACAGAAAAATTAAAAGATCAAGATAAAAAAGGAGGCCATCTTGGACTTGCTGGAGACTTTCACTTGAATTCTAGCTTTGCTCTCGAGTGGAGAGTCTAAAATATCTTAAAATAAATTGATATTGCCAAGGTATGACCGAGTAAGCACCGAGATTATTCTCCATCGGGAGATGGCCCACCATATGCCGAACTTCACCTTGCCCATCATAAAAACACCATAATGATCTGCTGCCTGAAATAAACAAGAAAGCCGCTGCTGTTAAAATCAATAAAAAAAACCAAAGACAAGAAAGAAAACTGCTAATCACGAACAATCTACTATTAAACAAATGGACGAAAACATCTTATAAAACAGGTACCTGTGTGTGTATTCCAAATTATAGAGTACTCTAGTAAATAAGCTATAGCTCATCTCCTACTATTTGTCTAACTTCTAAATGTTAAAATTGTAATTTTGTGAAACTAAAATTTGAGAATTAATGTAATCTGTAAATTTCTCGCATAATCTAGCTTACCTCCCTCTATCCTTTTTAGGTGTGTATTTCT
The DNA here is from genome assembly GCA_028023455.1 of Epiperipatus broadwayi. Lineage (NCBI taxonomy): Eukaryota > Metazoa > Onychophora > Udeonychophora > Euonychophora > Peripatidae > Epiperipatus > Epiperipatus broadwayi. Next base: position 16,904 of record JAQFVV010012501.1, read on the forward strand.
CAAATCTACACTTTATTTATAATTATCATTGAAATATTACCTTCTCATAATTGTCTTAGTTTTAAAGCTAAATCCATAATCGCTTGAACATTGAATGCGTGTCGAATTGTCATTAATATTTGCTTTATAAATAACTTAAATTTCATATAAATCGAGACGCATTCAAAGAATCAGTTATTGTAATGCAGGGTCTACTACTTCGTAATAGCTGGCATGCTCGCTGTAATAAGTCCCCTTATTAGATATTTTTTTTATTATTAAATTTTAATGAATAATTACGGAAATTTCATTTATTTGAGAGTCACCAATTTTCTTTCAGTCAACGTTGATAATGGGGGGGCCGAGTTTGAAATCTAGTTAAATATTACCATAATCTTTTAGATCTTATACATGTGTTACGTTTTGAAGCCACGATGGCTCATTCCACACCGTGAATACTCCGGATTCTATAGGGTTGAATTAACCCCAGTCGTCCTACACAAGTGGACATGATAATGTTCCCGTAGGGCTTGACGACCGTCACACAGCCAGCTGGCAAATTGCGACACGGACCGCTTGTCCCTGGTTATGCTCATGTGACACCTTACCTCTTCGGGTCGAGGCAGAGACCAACCCGAAGCCTTTATAAACTTATTCACGGCATTGCAGTTTCAGTGCTGCCATTTTATATCGCCCTTCTAAAGCGTACCATGTGTTCCTTTATTTAGTTTATCATTCTCTATATCACTCTGCCTCGGCATTATCTTCATCATCCACTCTCAAATAAATGTTTGCCCTTAGTCGTAAAATAAATATTTTTATTAAATAAATGTATGTCCGCCGCTACTGATGACTCTTGCAGTGCAAAGTATAAATTCCCTACAGCACGTATTAGAAATACTCCCTCAAGAACCTTAGGTAGCTAGATTACGCCTTCATATAAATGAATGCTCCTTATAAATAAATGTATTTTATATATAATAAAATTGTCAATTAGCTATTGAAACTCTGAATATAAAATATGATTAATAACATTAATAATGTTTTTTTTATTAAATACGTAAATAAATAATTTTAACTATACGTCTGTAGTTAAGTTTTCATTTATTCGATGCCCATTATATATATTTCCTCGATTATATATGTTAATTAATATTCGTTTGATTGTTGGCCAACTCGGAAACAAAACCATGAATCTCGTGCATCTCCCTGACCACCGTGCCTAAAGAAGTGTTTACTTATGTCGCATCAGAGGTGTTATTCCGTAGATTGTATTGTGGAACCGATAAACTATGTTCGAACTCGGTACCCCAGGTGGCTTCGCTACTCGATGGTGCTGCTGTTCTGTGTGGTGGTTGAATTCTGCACTATGTTAACGAGATACACGTGTTTTGACTGTTACAACCTGCAGTCTTCTGTTTTAAGATGATATATCTGACTGAATCTAAATGAATTGATAGAATAAAAATGTGCAATAGAATGCAGTCATTTGATTCTTTTTTCATTATTCAAGAGACGATTATTAAGTAAAAGTATGAATGACTGATAAAATTGTATTTGATATCCATTTCTTCAATGTTCAAATTTGATTATCAACACTTCAAAGAAAAAAAATTGTGATTGTAATCAGCAAATAATTGTGCCTCCTTCACAATTTAAATTCATCACTCCTAAGACATCTTATCAGCCTTTGAATTTTCTCTTTTTAATTTTTTTGACAGTTTATAAACTCACATTCATTTAATACTTAGTCAAGTAAAAATTGCCACTCTCTCTATTCAATACTGCTACCCAGAACAAGCTATAGTAATTAATAGATGTTTAGAAGCTTGTGTGTTTTAATCACTATCCAGGGAATTCGCATCCAATATTCACAAACTAGTTTCTGGTTTAGTGAGAAACATTAGTTTGGAGCACTGCATGTGAACCTTTGGACTTAATGCATCTTTCTAGTGCCCATCTTTTGCCTTTTTGATAAACTACAAAATTATTAGTCTAAAATGGAAACACAATAATGTTTCAATTCATGATAATTTTCTTATCTGAATCCAACCAGTATGTATATATTTTGATATCTTTGGTTTTTTGGCTAAGTTTGGTACTAAACATATTAAAATTCACATGACCACCTTTTCTTATGATTACACAAACTATTAAAATAGTAGCAAATTTCTCCACAAAATAATGTCACTTAGTGCAAGCTATAATAATCAACAGATTCTAGAATAAAAATTCTCTTAAAAATAAAAAAATAAAAATTACTTTGATAATTTGATTTATTCACAAATTATTCATATTTAAAGATTCATCATATATAATAATTACTATTCTATAAGAAGGCCGAATTCAAGAAACAACATTTAAACGCGCATTTTTCTCCTTTTCTATAATCATTAAAATATTTATTTACGAATTACAAGAATAAATTTTTAAAAAAAAAAATGTATTTATGTTTATCATAATAAAAAGAACCACGAGATTGGGATCAAAGAGTCACAGTTTGATTCGCAAGCCGCAGTTCGCCGACACCTGTTCTAGAGAAATTCACATAATTTCGTTTCTCTCTCTCTTTTTTGAAATTTGAATCTTCAAGTCAGCTAACTGATTGGTACTGTCAATTAACAGCACCTATATAAATTCGTCTTGTTCTGTTGACTGCAACTAAATAATTAAATCCTATTCACAATATAATCAAAAATGTAAATCAATTGCTTTTGTTTCAGAGAATTTTTAAATAACTGGACACATTATTAATGCTATCAGATTTCATTATTATTTCTGATAATGATACTATTTTACTAGTTCTAATTGATCAATATAAAGCTACTGAGAAAATCGTTGTAACATGTGATGAATTACTAAACGTCATATGATCACCATTTCTGTTTTAACATGTAATGAGTTTTAAACATAGATGATTAACAATATTGTAATGATAAAATAATGGCATTTAACTTCCCTTAAGAAAGCAAAACAACCAAATAGACATTATGTTACATAATGTATTCATTATGTTACATAATGTATTATTAATTTTACCATTAACATTTTATCTATAAATAGAAAACACAATGTATGAAGCTCAATGTTGATTTTTATTATTTCAAAGAGATTGAAACATAATCTCATATTGTTTTTAATTGTTTTAGTTTTGGCAATATAATATATATAGTAATTCCCATATTATTGAATAACCCTACTTTTACCATTCAATCACTTTTTCAAGTAAATATAATACACTATTTATTATAGTGCACCAGATGTACTTAAACATAAGATAATAATCACAAAAGATATGCAAATATTTTTTGGAACAAATTGGAATTCTTACATGAAAGAGATAAAAAAATAATAATTTCTTCCAAAAATGTTTATTTTGCCACCTGATGTTTAATAAGGCAATTAAACCACAATATTGGGCTATTATAAAAGGTTATAAAGAATATACAAATATTTGAAATACAGGCACTCTTCACATACCTGGAGCCTAATTGTAAATATAGGGGATTTGAATTCCAATTTTCAAATACCTGGCAACTATCCACACTATCTCATATCACTGATACACATGACCACACACATGTACAAAAGATAAATAATCACCAATATAGTATGGATAGTTGCTGGGTACTTGAAAGTCTGAGTTCAAATCCCATATATTTAAAATTAGGCTCCAGGTATGTGAAGAGTGCCTGTATTTCAAATATTTACACATTAAGCCTACATCCTGCCCATCCCTATATTTTAAAATGGATAAGGTCCTATACATGAGGGGTCAGAGTGACTTGTGGTCAACATGGGCATGGCAATAATATTGGCATCAGCATGGAATTTGGCCATTTCATCATCAGATTTTCAGTGGTATGGATGGCTGAAGAGTTGGAGATTGGAGTAGATTGAAGTCTGTCCATTAAAGTTTGAAAATTTGCTATCTTAACATAAACTAAACACTAATTATATATACATGTGTGGGAGATGATAATCTGGACCAACTGATGAGTGCTGGTTTAGCATGAAATACATATATTGGTGATTATTTATCTTTTTTACATGTGTGTGGTCATGTGTATCAGTGGTATGAGATAGTGTGGTTTGTTGCCGGGTACTTGAATGTCTGAGTTAAAATCCCCTGTATTTTCAAATAATATACCTAAATTTAAATACATATTTCTTGAATGTTTGTAATTTGTCATCATAGGATTTGAGAGCCCTTACAGATTTAATATAAATAATGACTATGGGAACCAAATACTAACTTATTTTGTATGCCTAATTTTTATACCTCTTATACAATCTTATTATCTATAACTAATGCAATTTTTATTGTACAATAAGTTCCTTTGAAACATAAAATTTACTTGAAATAATGAGAATAAGAATTAAACAAAGAATAAGTAATTGACTAGAGAAGACAAATGAATTTTGAAAAGAGACTGAAACCAGATACAAAGTTATATAGCATTCTTCTATTCATAAAAAGATCATTAATAAAATATGTCTAGAAGTTTCCTACAGCATTTCATTTAGTTACAGATCTCTGATAAAACACTTTGTACCACCTTTTTTTTCATACATTATTCCATATAAATGATTTAATTATGTAAGGGATTTGAACACACGCATATGAAGCCCTTAAATGATCCCTCTAATTATGTAAGGGATACAATGAACACACGCATATGAAAAAAATAAATGATCTCCAAAATATATGTATTTTATGCTGAGCCAGCACTCATCAGTTTATCCAGATCATCATCTCCCACATATACAACACACACATATATATAATCTGTCCATCCCTCTTCTGTGTATTTAAATGGATAAAATCCTATACACAAGGGATCATAATGACTTAAGGTCAACATGGGCATGACAATAATATTGGCATCATTAAGAGATTTGGGTATTCTATCATCACATTTTCAATGATATGGACGGCTGAAGAGATCGGAAGAGTGGCATAGATTGAAGCCTGTCCATTAAAGTTTGAAGATTTGCTATCTTAATATAAACCGAGCATTGATTATATACGTGTGTGGGAGACGATGATCTGGACCAACTGATGAGTGCTGTTTCAGAACGAAATATGGATATTGGAGATCATTTATCTTTTTCACGTGTGTGTGGTCATGTGTATCGGATGCATGAGAGAGAGAGAGCGGATAGCTGAAGAGAACTTGAAAGTCTTGTTATAATCTCTTATATAATTACATCTAAAACTCCAAGTATATGAATTATACTTGTATTCAATTAGATATAAATGATTTAAATAACTACTAAAATGTGATTAATTATTAATCATTTTTACATGTTATTGTATAAGTAATTTAATAAAATATAAATTAAGCGTCATATTTAATATTTGTTTATGTGATATCATTATATTTTGTTAAATGTATTAAATTCTCACTTAAGTTAAAAAGAATATTATTTTAAAAATTTAAGATTATTTTTGTAAAACAAATGAAATCTTAAAAATCAATGTCTGAAACAGCTGGGTAATGGCAAAATCTTTTGAAGACAGTTTTTTTTTTTTTTCTAATTTAAATAAGTACCATTTTTATTTTTTATATTTGCAATATTTAATTAAAATTTCCAAATTATCTTATAGAAACAACCAGAAGTTAATTTTCATCTTATACATAATTAATTCATTTTTCTGGAAAATGGATGTAAAACATATATCAATCAAAGTTGAAATTTTTTACGAAGATAAATTACATACACTAATTAATTACCTGCATCAACGCAGGCTAACTTTTCACAAAATTAACTGGAAAAAAAAATACTTATATAACACCCCCCTTCTCATGTTTTGAACGATATATACGTAGATATATGGATATCAAAATAGCAAATTTCTAGTTGGATGGAGAAAAGAGGAGAAAAAAGAACGGAAAAAAGAAGAAATGGAGAAGAGAAATGAAAAGAGAGAGAAAATGGGAGAAGGAGCAGAGAGGGATATGTAAATAAGGATAGACAGATATTCCGAATAATAAATAGCACAACCGGTAAACAGATGCATCAGTAGATAGATTGACAGATAGATTAAAGATAACAGACAATAAATTGAAAAGATAAGAGATAAAAAGTAGACTGAAAGATAGATGGAGATTGACAGACAGATATTTTAGGTGAATGAGTAGATAAGTAATTAAATTGGTGGGTGGATAGAAAAACTGGTAGAGAGAAAAAAGATAGGAAAATGGATAGGTAGGTATGTAGATGGCTGTGGTAGATGTTTAAGTAGCAATATGAGTGGGTAAATAGAGAAATAAAGTGGCAAAGGCAGATAGTGAGAAATAGATTAAAAAACAAATAGATAGTTAGACAGACATACAGACAGATAGACAGATAGATAGATAGATAGATAGATAGATAGATAGATAGATAGATAGATAGATAGATAGATAGATAGATAGATAGATAGATAGATAGATGAATGGATGGATAGATAGAAAGTAAATAAATGGATGGATTTTTACATAGATAGACTGACAGCGACTGACAGCTTGTATTTATACACATCTAAATGTATACAGGTTTTACTGCAGGTTCACAATGCTTATAAATGATATTTTAAAAATAATAAATAGATTCAAGAGAAACACGAACTTATAATTTAAATTAATTAATAAAATATACATTAATGTATTTTACGGCATTTAATTTAAATAATAAATAACTGTTCGATTATTAATATATCTAAGTAATTACCACCAATCTATCAAGTTGTCTTTTGCTTTATTCTTCAAATCCTCAAAATTACTCTGTTTCTTAATTATCTATTAATTAATTTCTTCACTTTTTATAGTTCCTTCCAATATATTCTTGACAATTCATTTACTTCTAAATACAAAACTAGACAAATTTTATTTTATTAATTTCTTCAATATTTTTTTCTTTTATATTTTTAATAAAACGGCTCTTGAGTGAGAAATGTTTAACCTTTTAAATGTGACTTCAAATCTTGAGCAATATTATAAATTTTTGCATCTCATAGTCTGGTCCAGTGATAGAGTAGCATATTCTGGAGATCAAATTACATGGAATACTTCGAGCTCTATTATTTCTAGTGCTCGAAATTCTTATGAATTTCCGATTAGAATTAATCATTGGATTTTTGTTTAATATTATTATTATAGATTTCCATACCACCAACAGTCTATTCTTCTAAAACTTGTTTGTTTACCGAATCAAATTGTTCAGTTAACTTGCTGCAAATTAAATAAAAAATTTGATTTAAATAAAGAAACAAGTTTTAAAAGAATACTGTTTGTTGTGTAGGAGTATATATAAACCATTTGAGATTAAAATTCATAATTTAAAATACTCTCTAACCAAAAAAAAAATTATCGAGAATAAAGCGGCGTTTATTCTTTTTTTTTTTTTTTACTGTTCTATATTTTTTTTATTAATGAAAATACGCATACAATTACAGTATAAATCTTTTTGGTATACATTTGTTCAGGTTTATTACACTTATTACAACAATCATTAGTAAATAATTTTTCAAATTAGAAAATATACCTATTTGATACATTAGTTACAATTATTATGACAAATTAATTTCATGATCAGAGCGGGAAGCTCATCGTTCAAACTTAATCTGTAATTATTATGTAACTAGTTGTATATCAGAACAACTGGCTCTTCATTTAGTGACTTAGCCAGTGATCATTATGCAGTCCGTATTTTGATTGGCAGAAATCCTTCATTATTCTCCATCTAACTGGACCATTTATTTTTTAACCTTGAATTAATATTTAATTAGCATGCCTGAGGATAAGCTCTTCATCCAGTGACCTAAGTTGCCCCCAAGTGTCCCTGAAGAGCTTTTCTGGCATTAACAAGCGATCCCTGAACATAGTCCTTCAAATAATTTTTTTACATATCTCCCATGGTTCCTTACTTAAAAACAAAATGATTTCTAGTTAACCACATGGCATAAAGCGGTAACAGTCCTATTCTAATTGCAATAAAAACACCATTCATTATAGCATCCTTGATTCTTAGAATTTTCATGTTAGCTGGCAGTACTCTAGTTATAATATTTTGCCTAGCAGATCTCAAAAATGGGCAAGCAGTAAAAATATGTCCAATAGTTTCATCTGCTATTTTACATAAGCTACATAGTGGTTCTATTTTAGAGAAATTTCTATAATTTACCAAAAAATGATTTGTTGGCAAGGCTTTCAAATTAAGTTTTATGATAAAATCAATATGTTTGGCTTCTAAGTAGCAAAATTTTAATTTCCTGATTAGTAATCTGGTAGATAAATCAAGCTCAGTAGTTAATTCAGTAATGTTTGCATGCATGTATTTGTAAACTTGCCAGTAAGTGTTAGTATTGTTAATAATTGTTGCCATAACTTTAAAGAATTTGTTGGCATATGCTAGCAGCTCCATCACCCACTTACTTCATATGAGTGGCAGCATGTCAGTAGGCTCAATCTCATCCTGTAGTGGGTCCACTGGAAATCTTGCATTCATTGCCTTAAGCATTGATAGGGATTTCTGAATAAAAAAGGTGTTAAGATCATGCAACCCGAGCCCATTCAGGGCTTTCAGTCTCTGCATCTTGGCTAAACTGATGGTTATTGTTTTCCTCTTCCACAAGATGACAGTGCAGACCAAGTTTATTGCATTATGAAAAGACCTGATTGGTTTAAGAAGTGGCATGAAGTAATTAATTAGCAGAAGCACCAACATGTTGATCATTACTGCTTTACCTGGGAGTGAGAAGTATATCCCTGAGAGAGCACTTGCAACCTTTTTGGTTTTTTCGAGAATGCTGTTTTGCAGTTTATTTTTGTACTTTATGGTAAATTTGACTTGTGCTTGGTTAAAGAGTATTTTAAATATTTATTGTACAGGATTGTGTTTTAATCTAGAATGTTATTTATATATTAAACACCGACAGTATTATATATATAATGGTTTAAATTTGAAAAGAAAATCCTACAGGACATTGCTTTTATATATATAAATTTTTAAAATAAGAAAATATTTCCAAATAAAGCCAGGATTTTATTTTATTTATATTGTACCAGGTTCGAATATGTGGCTTTCAAAACATCGACCTCTTAGGCAGAGAAGAACATATTCAGAGAATATGTATGTCCAAATGATAGCTATAAAATATATAACTAGCATTACATTTCCAGGACATAGCTTCTTCTCAGCTGTTGAGTTCAACACCACGTTCAAAGCACTTTTTTTTGTTTGTGTATAAACATGGGCACCAGCTATCTATTCAAGAATGAATAAATAATGCACTTTGAACAATGGCCACTAACTCAACGCCTAAGTTTTACCCATAGACTAGCTCAGTTACTTGTAATCACTAACAGATTATATATAATTAGTGGTTAAAAGAATTGATAAAAAGAATTGACCGACAAATAAAGTTTAATTTTAAAGACAATTTATTAACTACCATTAATTTACTAAATTTAAACATCTTTATAATTTTTTAACTAATATAACACACGCACATTTTAAATTAACACGTTATAATATATATCTTATGAAAAGCATAAATAATGTTTTACGTTTATAAAATCATATAGCATTCACAAGCATGCACATCAATAGTTCATTTTATGCATGATTATAGAGTTCAAATTACTTGTCTCTGGAGGCTTTACGAATTAATGCAATGGCTATTATGGTATAAACGAAAATAAGAAAATGTTTTACCTAGGATTTTGAATGTAGACATAGAATTTTGTTCTCTTTGGTGGCTGCTTTCGGTGAGAATATTTCCAGCCAGCTGGGATGTTTCCTTGATGAGTTTCCTTATTATTCACGATTATTACTATTGGAGACAATTATATATTGATGGAGATTTCCAAGTTGTTTCGCTGACATTATTTCACGGGCAGATCTTGCTGTTTTCATCCGACTTTAGGCTGTGGAGAGGCGTGTATTTCCCAAAACTGCTCAGCACCGCATTTTGTTTCTGGATACAATTAACTCAACTGATTGTCTTCTCTTGACTTAACTGACTCAATTAATTTCTGAACTGAACTCATTATCCGATAAAATTTTACTATTTATACCTGCGAAGTGTTTTTCTTTTCGATATCCTCCGGCAATATCTGTTGTCAAAATTTCATTGATAATCCTTTGATAAACATGTTTTGGAAGATTGTTTAATTAGTAATAGCCATGCAGAACATGTTGTTTTATATTTTAATTAATAGCCATTGCTTTGTTTTTTAATGACAACTTCCATTTATTTATAATAACATTTATTACGCATACATTTATTCTATTATTGACAATCGGACATATATACGCACATATATAACTAGTTTTAAGATTACTTTTCTTTAATTCGAATGAAAAGAGATTTGTATTTTTTTTAAACTTTAAATTATATTTCAACTAATAATAATAGACTCTACTCCCTTTTATAAAACTTTTAGTTTAACTTTTCTAACCAAACTCCCCCTCCCCCCTTTTAATCAATTATTTTCTAACTTTTATTTCAAAACTAATGATAGAAAACTATTTGACTCTTATCTTTTTCAAAAACAAACTGTAATAAACTCTTCAACATTTAATTTTACGTTTTTCTTTTATGAAAGATTATTTTAATAATTTTTTTAGATAAAATTATATGTGCCAATATCAATATTGGTACATTACACCGTCTCCCCTTTGAGAGTAAAATGCATCTATTTTGGACCATTTTATCTCTGACAACTTTAAATCTTAATTAAATATTTATTGTTTTTCTAAGTTTTCCTTTTGATATCTTTTACTTTACATACCAAGAGCAATCTCCTATGATACTTTTCTTTTTTCTATGCTGGCAACATTGCTTACAATGTTCTGAGTCCTGGATAGTGACCACTGAGGACAAACTAATTTTGTGGCACAGGGATCTTTTATAAACGAAGCTTCAACTGCCGATTCTCTTGATCAGACTTTGACTAAGAAAAGGTCGCTGCGAATGGCAGGAATTTTCAACTGTCCATTTTCGACTTATGCTTTGGAAAACTAGGTACAAGATATGGGGATTCTCCCCTGAAAAGTGACTTATGACTTACTCTGGTTGTCGCCAGTGTGCATTTTAAAAGAGGAATGATCCCTGCCAATCCGTTACGGGTACTAGAATTTATCCAGATGACAGCTATAAACTTATCCTATACTACCCTCATCCCTTAATTTCAAACCCTTATACACTCCTAATATAACTTAGATTGACTTTCATTTATATTATTAATCTTACAACATTATTTTAAATTCATATGAACATTACTTTAACATTTGTATTAATCTAATCTCACAATATTATTCTAAACTACCGCGGACATCAGTTTTTATATTTATTTATATTAATCTAATCTCAAATATTATTTTCAAACCCTTATGAACATTTTAAATATTAGTTTTACGATACTATTTTTAAACCATCACGGACATCAGTTTACATATTTATTTATATTACGGAATCATATTTTAAATCATTTACTTAACTTCTTTATTAACATGCGTGCATTCAGAAAACTATTTTATTTTATCGCTCTTCATTATTATACAGACATTTGATTTGACTTAATTACTTTAAACCATTTATTGACTTTCTTTTAATAATGTGCGTATATTCAAAAAAACTATTTTATTTTACTGCTCTTTATTATTATACAAAGATTTTATTGGACTTGATTACTTTAAACCATTTATTTATTTCCTTTTATTAACTTACGTATATTCCAAAAAAAAAAAAAACCTATTAGTTTATTATGAGTCATTCTTTATTATTATTTACTACAGAGATATATTATGCTTATTTATTTAACTTGATTTTATCGATTTTATTTTAACTATTTGACCTACTTATTTATTTACAAACATTTTTCTTAATTAATATGTGCGTGGAGAAAAAAAATCTTTTATTTTACGAAGCCTCTATTATTATTATTTAAACCATTTCGTTTATCATTATTCATTTATTTTTAAATTTATTATTTTAGTTTTAAATAGAAGTTTCAGATTTAAACTTATCAAATTATTTACTTTAGAATAATCATATTCGTGCTCATTGTCCATTTCCAGTTCTTGTTGTTTCCATTTCCTTTAATATTCTGTCCCTATTACTAACTTTTAAACTTTGTCAGGTGGTTCCTTCTTTCTTCCTACTAACTCTATAATATAAACTAACTTTCCTCTCTTATCTATCCCACTTTTATAATTTATTACTTTATCTCTTTCTCTTTCCATTCTATTTTCAACCTTGTAAATAAGAAAACCTTTAAGTTTCACAGATCTCCGTATTTTTCCTAATCGTGAATATTTTTTTCTATGCTTCCTTTTTATTTTAAATCTATGTTTAAAACAAACACGAATGCTTCCTTTTGAAAACTCTATTACATTATTTTCTATCTTTATTATTTTTATTTCTCTGTCACTATACTTAATGCTATCTTCTGCCTTTTGATCTACATAAGTTTCTACTTTATCTGTTATTTCACATCTTATGTCTCTTACTTCTGCTCTGAGTTCCTTAATTTCTCCTTTAACCTGACTAATTTCTTCCTTCAATTCTGCTTTGAGTTCTAACTGGCTTTGCTCAAGTTTCTGATACAATTCTTTTTTGAGGTCTTGCTGACTTTGCTCAAATTTTTGCATCATATTCATTATCATTTTCATCTCAGATATATCTTCCTTTTCCACTAACTGGGGATTTTTAAAATATATGTGCACCCATGTTTTTATATTCTCATGTTCTCTTTCTAATGCCTCTACTCTTTTTATTAATTCCTCCAGCTCTATATCTTTTCCCATTTTGAAACCATATTTTTTTTATTTTATTTTTATTATTTTTTTTCAAACTAGCACTTACGTTAAACTAAATTTACTATATGACTTATTTATTTATTTTTCTTACTAAGACAGAAACCCATGCTGACTCCACCCCTTTTGCCTATTTTCCTCTACCTGATCCTAATGCTTTAACTCCACCCAAATATCTAACTGTCTCTGATTTAACATAATGATTTATTTTAAATAACGTAAATAGCATAAATCTCTTTTCATTTAAAGAAAAAAAAAGTTTTCGGTCAATTCTTTTTTTAAAATTAAAACACTTTTACATACATAATTTAGCTTTTGTATAAAAAATTTTTTAAACAAGAAACAAAGTATTTAGTTACTATTGTTTCTTAGGTCCAGCCCCAAGTTGGGTATAGCCATTTGTACCAGGTTCAAATATGTGGCTTTTGAAACACCGGTCTCTTAGGCAGAGAAGAACATATTTGGAGAATATGTATGTCCAAATGATAGCTATAAAATATATAACTAGCATTACATTTCCAGGACATAGCTTCTTCTCGGCTGTTGAGTTCAACACCATGTTCAAAGCACTTTTTTTTGTTTGTGTATAAACACGGGCGCCAGCTATCTATTCAAGAATGAATAAATAACACACTTTGAGCAATGGCCACTAACTCAATGCCTAAGTTTTACCTATAGACTAGCTCAGTTACTTGTAATCACTAACAGATTATACATAATTAGTGGTGAATAAAAGAATTGATAAAAAGAATTGACTGACAAATAAAGTTTAATTTTAAAGACAATTTATTAACTAACATTAATTTACTAAATTTAAACATCTTTATAATTTTTTAACTAATATAACACACGCACATTTTAAATTAACACACTATAATATATATCTTATGAAAAGCATAAATAATGTTTGATGTTTATAAAATCATATAGCATTCACAAACACGCACATCAATAGTTCATTTTATGCATGATTATAGAGTTCAAATTACTTGTCTCTGGAGGCTTTACGAATTAGATGCAATGGCTATTATGGTATAAATGAAAATAAGCAAATGTTTTACCTAGGATTTTGAATGTGGACATAGAACTTTGTTTTCTTTGGTGGCTGCTTTAGGTGAGAATATTTCCAGCCGGCTGGGATGTTTCCTTGATGAGTTTCATTATTCTTCATGATTATTATTATTGAAGACAATTAGATATTGATGGAGATTTCCAAGTTGTTAAGCTGACATTATTTCACAGGCAGATCTTGCTGTTTTCATCGGACATCAGGCTGTGGAGAGGCGTGTATTTCCCAAAAACTGCTCAGCACTGCATTTTGTTTCTGGATACAATTAACTCAACTGATTGTCTTCTCTTGACTTAACTGACTCAATTAATTTCTGAACTGAACTGATTATCCGATAAAATTTTACTATTTATACCTGTGAAGTGTTTTTCTTTTCGATATCTTCCGGCAATATCTGTTGTCGAAATTTCATTGATAATCCTTTGATAAACGTGTTTTGGAAGATTGTTTAATTAGTAATAGCCATGCAGAATGTGTTGTTTTATATTTTAATTAATAACCATCACTTTGTTTTTTAATGACAACTTCCATTTATTTATAATAACATTTATTATGCATACATTTATTCTACTATTGACAATCACACATATATATGCACATATATAACTAGTTTTAAGATTACTTTTCTTTAATTCGAATGAAAAGAGATTTGTATTTTTTTTTTAAACTTTAAATTATATTTCGACTAATAATAATAGACTCTACTCCCTTTTATAAAACTTTTAGTTTAACTTTTCTAACCAAACTCCCCCTCCCCCCTTTTAATCAATTATTTTCTAACTTTTATTTCAAAACTAATGATAGAAAACTATTTGACTCTTATCTTTTTCGAAAACAAACTGTAATAAACTCTTCAACATTTAATTTTACGTTTTTCTTTTACGAAAGATTATTTTAATATTTTTTTTAGATAAAATTATATGTGCCAATATCAGTATTGGTACAATATATATAATCAACTCATTGCCAATTTAACCAGCCATCTAATATTAGTCAGTTAATGGGTATCTGACTGACTAATGGGTATCTAAATAACAAGAAAGGAAGATCATAAAAAATGTAGCACTGGCAAATAATGTCTATTCCTTCACAATTTCTCATATTTATAAATAGGTCTTATATTCTTGAGTAAGCTATTTAAAATTGTTATTTGCTTTATTTTTAATATCTCTGTATTCTTGATTTTGTTTATTCAGCTTCTTTCATTTCTGAAATCTATTCTCCCAACATTACCAATTATTTTTTCTTATTTCTACTAATTATTCTTTACAAAACTTCACTCCACTCTTGAAACGTCAGTTAATAAGCATTTTATAAAATTCCAAATTTATTAGCACCACAAGTAATTTCTTCTGACTTGTTTCAGAAATAGCAGAATATCAATTAAAAACTATATAAGGAGATCTAATTTCTTTATAGCAAAAAAGGGTATCCCACAGGGTTCTCCACTGGCTGCACTCCATTGCACTATTCATCTGGATCATCTGATCAAGGAGCTGGAAAGCCTAGTCTCTGGCATTTACTTACCACATCTAGGTTCATAGATGACAAAATTATAATTTTTCAAGATAGTTGCAATATGCAAGTAGTGATAAACATTCTTGAAGATTTCCAAAAAATGACAGGCTCTATTATTCGATCATCAAAGTCAGCAGCATAGCAATTGGCCATTGGAAAAAACTAGCCTGTAAACTTCCTAGCTTCCCCATCAGTATATTTGGATATACCATTATATCAGTCTAAAACCTCCATGAATAGATATCTAAATAAACTAATAGCTGGAAAAATTGCAGAAAAAGTTAACAACTTCCCCTCATTGAAACTTTATGATATCACAAGGGCTAAAATATTTAATGTGATTGTATCAGGAATCTTGGGATATTATGCCCCTTGTGTAGATCTTTTTAATAAAATGATAAGCAAAATTAATCATATAGCAAAAAAATATATTTTGGGGAAAGGCATCAAAGTTAATATCAATTTCAACTTTGCAAACACCAATTAACAAAGGTGGACTTAATCTGATTGACCTAAGAGAATATGTTTCTTTTATTAAAGCCAAAACATACATAAATGTAATTAAAAGTAACTGTTTCAACCCACCAATGATTGATATAAAAATCACAGGGAGATAGGAAAAGAAAGAGGATTCTTCTTGATTGATTTGCTGATAACTTACATGGATCTGCAGGATGACCTGGATGTAAGCAGCTTGGAAGGACTTAAATATAGGGACTTAAAAAAATGGTGCCATATGTCAAGAAAATGTCTGGCTTGGTATATCAATAAAGAAAGTTTTGATACATTTACAATCAATATGTGCCCCGCCCCAGTCTTATATTAAATTCATTTTCAGGTTAGTAAATTGGATTTTTCTGACAACAACTTATCTGAATAGAAGACTGCATATGAACTTGGAGTCTGCATGTATATTCTGTAAAGGTAGTGAAGAAATCTTCTTGAATTTGTTTGAAGAATGCAGGGCCTTTCAGCAAATAAGAAACCAAGTTTTTCATACTCCAATTTTATGAACTTAAAAAATATAATGATAAAACATATTATAAATTTCAACTTGCATAATGCATTGATAGAGATACACACATTGAAAACAATATGGTCTATTAGATGTTCTATGATATCTTCGATAGTAAAAAGTATAACTGGATTAGGAAACTGGACAAGAATTGGATTAAATATTTCAATCAGTGTCAAAAATACTTGCCTAGGAAGAATATGGAAAAAATTTGGGGTAGCTCTGCACCAATAGTTTGGGAGACATGGAAATGAATCTTCAAAATCTAAATATATGTTTAAGCAAAGCAATATGTGAATGGACTTTAAATTATAATCTAACACTACCATTATCCTAGTGTTTATAGAGAGGAAATGGGTCATTACAAATGAGTGCTGGCTATCTATCTTAAGTAGAAATAAGTCTAAATTTGAAGAAGTTTTCAAATCCTACATAACATTACATAATTTACAGAAAGAAAATCGGAAACGATAAAAAGAAAGAGTGGAGAAAGAGGAAAAGGAAAGAAGAAACAAAGAAAAAGTGAAGAACAGTGAAAGGGGAAAAAGAAAGAAAAATTAACATGTAATTAGTTTCTTTTGTATAAAGTGTATATAGATTTATGTTTTTTTATAAAGGCCTCATTTAAAATAAAAATAAAAAATATTAAAAAGAATTAACTTCTCAGTATTTATACATTTAATATTTTTTTTTAATACCTGTTTCACACTTTTAGTTGACTTGTATAGTTTACTGCAGTGGAAGAGTAGGGACCTCTAGAATTCAAGGTCTGTTGCTCAAACATCTTATGAAATCTCAAATAATAGACTAATGAATTATCTTATAGTTTAATTCATGTTTATTATCTTTCCAAACAGCATCATATCTTAGCAAAATCTTCATTTACTACTTTCTCTTAGGTAATGTAAGTCTAATGCTTCTTGGGAGTTTTTTTTTTTTTTTTAAGAACCATCATTTATTAGTATGTCAATTATTTCTATACATTTTAATATATACCTTTTTTTTTTTCAAAATTAGATAAAATAATTCTATATTAAATCGCAGCTGAAAGAAACATATAAAATTATAATAAGTAAGTTACCTGCACTTTATGCAAAAAAAGTGAAGCTTGCAAAGTATTATTAAAAGTTATATGGCTAAGCACTTTCAGAGAACTTAAGTCTCCATATTCATAGTCTACATTAATTGAAGTTTAGCAGTGATTTATGCAAAATTTATTCAAATTTTCTTTCATAATGACCATTTTCTGGAGATTGTAAAGCATGATTTCTTTCAGTTTATTGCAAAGTTGTCATCTGCAATAAAGCATGCCTCCTTAATCTTTCATTTTACATTGTTACATTCAGTTCAAAGTGCCCTTTTCATAGTGGGTTCGAACACATGGCCTATTGTTCTTTGGTGCTCGATGAATATTGATTTGTATTCAGTATTGTTTATAGCTCTCCTATATAAATAATGATGTTGAGATGTTCTTGTTGTAATGTTAGCATGGGTGTCTCCATAATATGCTGCTCTACATCCATTGGTTGGGCATGAAATCTTATAAACTGCTTGGACTATTTGATCAGAAGGTATCTTGTCTTTGGTATTGTTTATCATTCTGGTTGTAGAAGATGGGGTGTGGAATCAATGACTCTGCAAATATTTTATAATATTTCCTAGCAAGTGATGGTATGTAATGTAGCAGTATTCTGGGTTTATTATTTCTAACCATGTTGGTTTGTAATTTAGTTTGAAATTGCCTGATCTTTTTGTAGATGATGTGTGAAAATCCAACATTTTCTAGATCTTTAATATAATTTGTGAGGTTCTTTTTTCAGTCAGCTTCAAATTTACATAGTCTGTGATTTCTGTGCAGGGAGGAAGTGAGTCCAGCCAATTTATGTGACTTGGGTGAATTCGAGTTTGGATGTATAAATCCTTGAATTTCTACTGGTTTGACTATAATGGCATAGGTAAGTTGATGTGGATCTCTATGAACTTGAATATCCAGATATTTAACATTGTTTTGGAGGTTTTTAGGTATGCGAAAGGAATTGTGCTTTACAATCTCCAGAAAATGGTCATTATGAAAGAAAATTTGAATAAAGATTGCATAAATCACAGCTAAACTTCAATTAATGTAGGCTATGAATATGGAGACTTAAGTTCTCCGAAAGCGCTTAGCCATATAACTTTTAATAATACTTTGCAAGTTTTATTTTTTTGCATAAAGTGCAGGTAAATTACTTACTACTCAAAGGTGAAGTATAAAACTAGTATTTTATTAAAATTATTATATACAGAGCTTGCAAAACAAGCTCTTAATTATAATATGTAGTTTTGTTGTACCATCATATTTTGTGAGTACACGTACCTTAATGAATTGGAATTCACTAAATATCAGCCTTTTACAGCTACTGTACATATGCTTTAATGAGTGTTAAATAATAAATGAATACTTTTCAGTGCCCATACAAGATATAGCATTTAAGAAAAAATAAAATGAATCTACTTATTCTTTCCAAACCCAAATATTTATATATGGGCAAATCTTAAGTACTGGCAAATAAAGCATGAAGATAGATCATTCACTTAAATTACGGTTCACATTGTCTGTAGCCCATACAAGATATAGCATTTAAGAAAAAATAAAATGAATCTACTTATTCTTTCCAAACCCAAATGTTTATATATGGGCAAATCTTAAGTACTGGCAAATAAAGCATGAAGATAGATCATTCACTTAAATTACGGTTCACATTGTCTGAGTAAATGACGTCGATGAAATTACTTAGAATTTACTTAAATGTCACCTTCAAATGAAACTCAAACATATGTAAACAAGCATCTATTTCTATAGCGCGATGTTTATAATTCTAATTCACTAAATATCAGCCTTTTACAGCTACTGTACATGCGCTTTAATGAGTGTTATATAAACATTTGGGTTCGGAAAGAATAAGTGGATTCATTTTATTCTTTCTTAAATGCTATATCTTGTATGGGCACTGAAAAGTGTTCATTTATTATTTAACACTCATTAAAGTGCATGCATAGTAGCTGTAAAAGGCTGATATTTAGTGAATTACAATTATAAACATCGCGCTATAGAAATAGATGCTTGTTTACTTAATGAATTGGATAAATATTTTGTTATACATATGAAAAGAGTGCAAGTAATTATTTATGTATTATTATTGCTATGGTTATATTTATGCCTTGCTTATTTTGTTATTGACATGGTGCTTGAAGTCAACTATTAATTCGACAATTGGTATTGATATTTTTTTCTCTTGCTATTGCATATGTTCTGCCCCTCCATAAAAGAGAGATTGTGGCTTATTAATCTTGTGGCACTGCCTGCACATAGATACCAGGTGCTTGTTTGTATACTGTTTGTTATCCACTTTGTCTATATTGCAATGTTTAAACGTTTTATTGAGTATTTAAGGGCATTTCAAGACATATTTAATTTAAGGGTATTCACTAGCTACTGCAATTTAATGTTAAAGCAGTTCTTGAAGTACAATATGTATATTATATCTATTTCCTCATCTCTCATGAGTATCAATAGTACTGTAATGGCGTACTTATAATTTATACAATATGCTATCTTTTTTTTAAAATATGCTATCTTTGTAATATAAGAACAAAGGTTTTCTCTCACTAGTTTTGAGATGTAGTTGATATAATTATGAAGTTAATATCACTCTAGTGGCCTAATATAGGCATATATACTTGTTGTTTTATCTTTAGAGCAGAATAGCTGGGAAAATGTGTTAGATAATAAGGCTGAGAATTTAATGAATAATGCACAAGTTATTATTATAATTTTATAGCAATACTTAAAGGGGACATTTATCGTAAAAATATATAAATACTTTGTTATCTTAACTTCTTAAATTTAAAAAAAAAATTTTTTTAATATCTTTAGTATTAAATTTCAAATATTTATTTATATTCTAAATAAATATTTTTGTTATTATTAAAAAACGTTTCTGTTTTAGTTGCCATTACTATTGCATTCATTAACGAAAAGTAATAATAAAGTTTTTTATTATTCGTTGTTTTACAAAGAGTATGTTTCAATGATCACATATTATTATTTACTTATCCATTTCACTTGCACTGTGGCAAGTCATGCCTCATTAATTACTACTTATTTAAGTGATGTGATGTGATGGACTGTGGCTTCTCCTTAAACGGAGTCAAAAATTTCTCAGCAACAATGCCCAGATAAATCTGTTAGCCACTTTATCCTCCATTCCCCACTCTAAATTTTCCCATATTCTGCTCCATCCCATTTCCACAACATAATCTTTGGTAACTCTATAGCCTTTATATCTAAATCCCCTTTCTCTTTTCCCAAACCTAACATAAAAACCAATAATCTACTTTCTGTATAATCACTTTTTTCATATTTATTCTTCTATAACTTCATTATTTGTACTCTTTCTGTTTTCAAGCATTTACATTCAATTAACAAATGCCTAATATTTTCTATTCCTTCCTTACACAATTTACAAACTAAATCACCCATATTTTTCCATTTACATGTATATTCTCTTGTTAAAACTCTCCATACAGTAGGGCCACTCACTGTAAGCCAGAGTAATCCGTGGATGCCAGAAGGCTTAGGCATGAAATCCTTATCTAGTGCCTATTCATCCAATATTCCCAGACTAGTTTCTGGCTTGTGGCCTTCATCAGTGAGGAGCTTTGAATCTGAGAGCACTGCACCTAGATCTTAGGATCTAATGCAAACCTCCCGAAGCTACCTTTTATCTCTACTTAACTACAAAACTAAGTGGATAAAATTGAAAACCCAATAATTTATTATTTTCAATCCAAGCTCATTAGTTTATATAGTCATACAGGTCTGAACTCAGTAGGTACTAGATAGGGATTTTATGCACAAGTTCTTATGACATCCATTGATTGCTGTGGCTTGTACTGAGTGACACTACTGTATGAAGAGTTTTGCCTGTTTTAATAATAGTTATGAGTAAGCATAAGAAACAGTGATCATGTGATGTTTAGTGGTTTATCACCAATACTGTCTAATAGGATAGAACCAAGGACACCAAAATGTATGAGTACTGAACTGAGTTCAGACCTATATGACTATATAAGCTAATGAGCTTGGATTGAAATATTGTGTTTTCAATTTTATTCTCTTAGTTTTGTAATTAAGTAAAGACAAAAGGTGACGGCTGGAGGGTTACGTTAGATCCTAAAATCTAGGTGCAGTACTCTCAGATCCAAAGCTTCTCACTGACAAAGATCACAAGCCAAAAATTAGTCTTGGGATATTGGATGAGTAGGCACTAGATAGGGATTTTATGCACAAGCCTTCTAGCATCCATTGATTACTCTGGCTTGCATTGAGTAGCATTACTGTATGGAGAGTTTTGCCTGTTTTAATAACAGTTATGAGCAAGCAAAAAAATAGTGGCCATGTGATGTTTAGTGGTTTTATTTATTTAAGTGTTAAGTGTGCTTTTGTAATGCTGTGGATAGCATAAAATGTACCTTTCTACCTGCTGCATTATTTCATCTGTATGCAGCTATTACAAATTAGTTTATTATAAGATTATAGTCATATATATTTATGTGTTGTATAAATAAAATATTTACATAGGAAAAAAATTCAAAATGCTTTAAAGAATGTTTTGTATGCTAATATTTTAAAATTTTAAGAAAAGTTATAATTGAACCCTGAGAGAAGAAGTTTCAAACCCATTACGATAACACCTTCATCATATTTTATTAAGATAATAATAATAATTATTATTATTATTGTTAGTAATTATATTCATTATTATAACATTTATAATATGAAAAAACATAAAATTTGAGTTTTGAAGTAAGTGCATTTCATAGATTATTTATAGTCAGCTGTGTGTTGTTTTTCTATCCTGCACTGGAGGCTACAGTTGGTGGATTTTGAGAACCAATGAAGTGGCCTTTGTTTGGTCCATGTTTGGTGATTTATAATATATATATATATATATATATATATATATATATATATATATATATATATATATATATATATATACCTATGATATTCTTAGTCATATTACATCAGGCAGTTGCCAGGCCATTAATCAGAGATATAAAATAATATCCATCATTCTTTAATCAAGCTGACTAAAAAAACCTAACCTTCAATCTTGATATGCATGTGGCACTGAAATCAAGTCTAGATGCATTTAGAAGTAATTTTCCTACATTTGACAGCAGGATCTTAAATTAAAATACACATTCATTGATAATAGGTAAATGTCAGTACCATTCAAAGACTGTTAAGACATTAAGATTTCAAATAAAGATAATGCAGTGAATGAGTTTCAAATAAAGGAAGTTTGTCATTGGGTACAATATAGTCATTGTGTTAATATAGTCATTGTAGCTTTTATTTAAAATCTCAAGATTGAAAACCAATAGTTCACAGTATGGGAGGTCTCTTGAAAGTGCTTAGCTAAAACAAATTAATATTTTTTATATATAAAGTAAATTAATATTTTGTGTTTAATTATATATATTTACTAGCCTCATTATCTATGCATACAGCATATATATATAGTAGGTTATTTTATTTTTATAAAGTTAAATTCATTATGGGTTTTTGATGCATATGTAATAATTTTGATTGAGATTGTATCAGCCATTTTTGTTTTTATTATAAAACAGGAAGTTATAATAGAAATTTTTTTTTTTAAATCATTTTCTTTTAAAATTATAAATTAAATTTTTACATTTTCATTTCAATAAAAATTTTATTAACAATAAATAGTGATTACATACTAATAAAGGATAAATAAATGAATAAATTGTACAATAATATGATTATATAATGTTCTATATGTCATCTGGCTAGATTATGTTATGAGAGCACAATGTTATACTCTTATGTGGTTAGGTATAGTGAAGAGATTCAAAGAACTTGTTTAATGGTATTAGCATTTTTAATATAAACATGAATATTTTCTTTTATAAATGATTATTCTATAATGCTGGGTAGGTGGGAATTGATAATCAGGAAAAGGAAAGAGCAATTAAAGACCAGGTGTCAGCAAAGACTTTACTGGAGGCAAGGAGCTGGTCACGTTTCTTGATTTTTTTAAGCGTTTGATAGAACAATGGTATGATTTGTGGCAGGGGTAATTCCATGAGACTTTTGCATCTCACTATCCATATGGAATAAAGGACAAAGGTAGAAAGCCTTATTATTGAAAAACCCATTATGAATGGCATTTTCGAGTGAGAAAATCATATCAGGTCTTATGTTGGAATTGATTATAATTATATCTTTTAGAGTTTTAAGTCTTGGGCACCGGTGTATAATATGGTCTATGGTTTCATCTTCACGAGCACACAGACCCCATATAGGGTCAATGCTGGTAAAACCTCTTCGGTGATAAAGAAACCAATTCATGGGTAGCGCATTAAGATTTATTTTAATGATGAAGTCAAGGAATTTGGGTTCCAGACTCCATCTTTTGAAGTGTGTAATGAGTCTTTGGTTGGTTATTTTTAGGCTGGTTTTAATGGATTGTTGATTATAGTTGATTATATTGTATGCTTCCCATAAGGTGATTTTTTGGTTAAGGTTAAAGGATGTTATCGGGTTATAAAGTTGTAGTTGTTGTATTAGGGATGCTATCCATGAACTGGAAGAGGGTGGATGACGATCTGTCGGTGTAACTTTTTTAATAATGTTAGAGTATCCACAGGAGAGGATCAGATTATGTAGAGTGTTGTGGGTTTTCTGTAAAATGATTGCTTGTATTGAGTGGAATGACAGTCCATTGAACCTGCGTGGTCGTTGGATACCTCGCAAGCTAATAGCAACTGTCCTTCCTCTCCAGAGAAGTTTGGTGCATAATCGGTTAATTTTATTTTGAAACTGTTTAGACATTTTAACGAATGGAAGATAATATGAGATTTTTGGCATTATGATCATGTTGAGGAGGCCAACCTTTCCATATAATGAAAGGTATACTCTAGAGAGTGAAGTGGTGATGGCTTCAGTTGAATGGAGGATTGCATCTTGCCATTGCAGTTGGACTTTTGTAGATTGGAAAACCTAGGTATCTTTGGGGTTTTGCAGAAAAGGGAGAGTTAATTTGTTTTAGACATTATCTTCCAGATGGAAGATTTGTTAAAATTTATTTGTAGGCCAAGTTTCGCTGTATTTCTGTTTAATATGTTCATGAGATTAGGAAGGTATTTAATGGTGGGAAGCACAACCATGATGTCATCAATATATGCAAATACATTGAAGCTTTTATTGAGAGAGGGAAGGAAAATTCCAGGGAGGTTTTTTTCTATATCCATCAGAAGAGGGTTGATGTATGCTGTGAAGAAAAGGGCACTGAGCGGGGATCCTTGAGGGATCGACTTGTATGGCTTGAAACCTGGTGTGATCTTGCCATCAAGAGAGAGAAAAATCTCTCTGTTGTTGAGCAGATTGCTGATCATCTGTACAATCCCAGCTGGAATGTCGCATTCCAACAGAATATCCAGAAGGATGTTTATCTGGACTGAATCAAATGCTGCCGCAACATCCAGCTGGACAGCAATAGGTTTTGATTTACGATGTCCTCTGATGTAATTGAACAGTGCAGTTACATTGGACATAGCATGCGAGGTTGATGATCCCTTTTTTCCGTATTGGTTTGATGAGATATGGCTAAGAATTTGAGTTTGGATTTGATCTTTAATGACTGACTCAATTATCTTGATAAGCAATGGGGTCATGGAAATTGGCCGGATACTGTTAATGTCGTTTAGTGGTTTTGCTTTTTTAATAAAAGGCACTAGTGCCACTGGGTAAAGATCTGTTATGTTTATGTTGCCGGAGGCTAGGTGATCAATCATTTTTTAATAATTGGCACAGTGAATTGACTGAGGTGTTTGAGAAGAAAATTTGGGATGCCATGAAGGCCAGGATGAACGTCATCAGGGAGAGATGTTATCTTCTTTTTGATTTGGATTTCCATGATGCCATGTTCGCCGGGGTCACCAGCATCTAACCAGCTGTTTATAGGAGGAGCTCCATCTTTTTGCATTAATTGGCAGAATTGTTTGCTGATGTGCTGCATCATTGGAAAGCCAATAAGATTGGTTCCATTAGTATTAATGGATAAGGGAGTGATTTGTTTTTTATTGTATCCCAGTGCCCATCTGAGATAGTCTCTCGTCCAGCAGTGTTGTTGTGCTAAGAAACATTTGGCTCTTCTGATGGATATATATTCTGCAAGGGACTTTTGCTTGATTTTGTAGAGATTTTTAAGGAA
The DNA here is from genome assembly GCA_028023455.1 of Epiperipatus broadwayi. NCBI lineage: Eukaryota > Metazoa > Onychophora > Udeonychophora > Euonychophora > Peripatidae > Epiperipatus > Epiperipatus broadwayi. Next base: position 42,579 of record JAQFVV010012501.1, read on the forward strand.
GATAATTTTTTCTGTATTTGTGAAGTTTTGCAGTGATGCTTGAAGTTGTATATTAATGTCTGTTAGGTCATTTAGAAGGCCATTAGGTCCTTTGATTTTCCTGGTGTGGTGATTTAATATGGACTGAAGTATTCCAATGAAGGAAAACCAGCCCTCCTCAGCAGGCAGGGAAAGGATGTTTATTTTCTGGAAAAGGATGTATGCCTCAGACACTATCGCTTCGGTCATATTTGATTGGGTGATCATGCGCATGGTTTTACCAGGTCCATCAATGGGTGTAGGGATTGCAATAGGTGTAAGTTGTAAGATTAGAGCCATATGATCAGAGAAAGCAACAGGGGCCAAGGCTGCATCAAGGTTGAAATGGAGGTCTGGGGTGTAGAAAACCAAATCAATCAGGGACTTTTTAGTTTTAGTATAGAAAGAGTAGGCTTCAGGAGGGAAGAAACCCTCTCCACACATTAATCTGCGATTTATTAGATGCAAAAATCTCTTGTTGAAGACATGTAGTGTTAAAGTCTCCCAGAAGAATAGTAGGAGAGGCTCTGTTAGCGTTGATGGCATTTAGGATATGGATTATTTTTAGATATTGAGAGGTGTCTTTGGCTGTATATATATAAGCTATGATGATCGGATAACCCCAATAGTCTATTTCTATGACAATAATATTGGCATCTAGGAATAGAATACTAAAACTGTTTGGTGGTGTTGACTTGCTGAGAAGAATACCGACTCCACCTGAAGCAGAATGGCCTATGGAAAATTTAGTAAATCCGAGAGCTGAGAGAAGAGATAATATTTTATGATCAGTCTTATGGTGATATTTAGTTTCACCCATAAGAAGTATATGAGGGGAGCAGAGCGAGAGCCAGTTTTTTATAGCTAGAACTCTATCAATTGAGTTGATGCCGCGAATATTAATGCCAGCAATTTTGCAGAACATGATAGATTAATCCAAACCGTCCTCAGCAAAGTGTACCAAGTCAATGTGGGGCATCTCCATGTTAATGAGTTCTGATGTTGTTTGGAAATCAGAGTCTTGTGATTGAACTTGTGGATGGATTGGTGATATATTTGTTGGTTGAGGAAATGCATCCATGAAGTCTTCGGTGTCTGATGAAGTAGTGTAATCTGTCTGAGATTTGTCAGATGGATCAATGGTATCGATGGTTATAGGATCCATGGTTTTCCTCTTTTTTTCCTATGGATTTGTGAAGCTTTGTGCTGGATATATCTGAGATTTGTTTGCTAGCGGGTGGTGGTGAATAATGTATTGGATGGAAGCTGTCATCATCAGAGCTTGATTTATCTGAGTGAATTGATTTTCTTTTAATTTTCTTATTTGTATTTTGGGTATTTGTTGTGTTGGTTTCTGGGTTTTTTTTAAGTTTAGTAGTGTTGTTTTATTTTTCCTGTACTTTTGATGAAAGTGTTTTTTTATTGTTATAAGAATTTGGTTTAAATTTTAGATCTGAGTCATTTTCGGTTTGCTGTAACTGTTGTGAAACATTAATTATGCTGACTTTTGGGTTGAGTGTTTGATAAGTCTTTTCATCTGGATGGTTGATTACTGCAGGCATTGAAGAATTGAGGACAGTTTGTGGATCACTTTGTTTAGGTTTATTAGACTTAGCTGGCACGAATGATGAAGCATCATTGGTTTTAAGCTGGGTGGGAGTTGTTATAGCTGAATTGTTTTGAAATTTTTTAAGTGTATTTTCTTCATCGCCTGGGTTTTCCTTGCTCTCGTTAGATGGTTTGGTCATATTGTCTTCTTTTGTAGAAAGAGTTTGGCCTAGCATTGTTTCTCGGGGATTAGTACAATATGTATCTAATGAATGATCTTGAGTATTATTGGTTTGAGAGATTGGTTTAGTAGCAGTATATGTTATTGCTTGGTTCTCTGATTCACTACTATTAGTGTAGAGGTTGGTGTTTGTTCTTTCTTGAAGATTTTCATTTTGAAAGATAGGTTTGGATGTGAGAGGGTTTGTTGGAGGATTTATTTGAGTCAGATTGTCTGGGTTTGTGAGGTTGCTGTTTGAATTAGTCCCATGTGGTGATTGTCTATTTAAGGATGTGATAGCCGTATTAATAGGTCTACCAGGGCATCTGTGAACTTTATTCTTTTTAATACCACAGTGTATGCATATTCTTGCTGCACAATCTTTAATAAGGTGTGTTCTTTGAAGGCAGAAGAAACATTGTGGCTGTACTCCCCTGAAGGTCAAAACCATAGGAGAGCCTCTTGCAGTAATAATGGTGGGTATGTCAGTGGGTATAATGTTTTTCTTTAAAGTAAGTGTGAAGACAACTGTATTGGACAGAATTTGATCTTCGAAGTGAGGGTTTAGTAAGTGTTTAAATTTACTAATTGAACCATAATTAATAAGGATGTCTTGTAGTTCTTGTTCTTTCAAATGGGCAAGGCAGTTTTGAATTCTGCCAGATAGTGTAACTGGACGGTTCATATCTATGGAGCAAAGTATATAATTTCCCAAAGATCGGTAGTTATTTTTAAAGTTCATACGGTCCGCCCATGTTTTAAACTCAACGATAACATAGCGGTCATTGGGATGATTAAGGATCATGTGAATGCCTCTGCCTAATTGATTTTGATTGATTAGACTGTATAATTGTTCTAGAGGGAACTTATATAACGCACATTGTTGATTTGTTATGGCTAAGATTAACGACTTATCACTGTAGTAGTTTGTAAACGATTTATACAGAGTGTTGGGAATCGTTTTGTTAAACTCGTTATTTATTTTTAGGAACATGTCATCATTAAGATCGTTTATATTAAATGAGACATTTTCTAGAGTGTTTGATTCTTGTTCTGTGTCTAATTCTGAGATATTCAAATATAGTTCATTGAAATTATCGGCCTTAATATTTTCGGAGATTCTCTCAGAATTTTTAGGCCTTACGATATTTGCGTACATAGTGGAATTTTTCAATATTGGAAATGAGGAAATTGGTTTATATTGCAAGTTGGCTGATGTAGCAATGGATTGTTCTGTGCTATAATCTTTGTTTGTTTTGGAATGAGGTTTATTAGTTTTAAAATTTATTTCTTCTTTTTGATTTTTAAATTTACTGTTGACAAACTGTAATGTGACAGCGCTGGTTTTGTCGACCTCTGGTGGAAAAGTTTTAGATCGGAAGAGCACACGTCGATATCATCTTGTTGGAAATTTTGTCTATTATTTTCAGATATGGTTTTCGGGGTATTATAGGGCAAAGAAAATTGCTCATTAGAGTCTTCTGCGGGAGCGTAAAATCTTCGGAGAGGAGATGATTGGTTTTTGCTTGTATTGTTAAGGATTTCAATAGTTTCGCTTGATGAGATATTTATGCTATTGTTTATATTAGGGGTAAGTAGAATATTTTCTAAACTTTTGTTGATATTTGCGATGGTGTTTTCATTTGATTTATTGGTTTGTGGGTTTTTATTTGTAGTAGAAGTTAGTTTAGTTGCATTTAGATTAGATCTAAGGCTATAATATTTACGACCGATGGCTGCTTTGCTAGGTTGAATGCTGAGATCGGGGTTAACATTAATTTGAGAATTATCGATTATATTATCACTTTCCATAATAAATAATGTTTAAAACCAACTTACCTTGAATAAAAGACGTAAAGGTAAGGGGACAATCGTCCCTGCCTTCTTGAAACTGAATCGCAAAGGGACGCTTTTAATAAGACCAGTTGCAAAGATGGCTGCCAAAAGCGGAAGTCAAATTTTTACATTTTAAAAATAGTTAAACTATTTGAATGTATTTTTTTAAAAAAACATGATTGCATATTAAGTTTTAATTATTTGAGAAATGTTTGTTTTGCCACTGGGCTAATAAAATCTTTTGTTTTGAATATTGTAGTAATAGTTTGTTTTTTATTTATTTTCAAAGTTAATATATTAAATATAAGAAGAGGTACTTATGTATTAGACCTGCTGCACATGTTTGCAATGGCAGAATGCCATATCTTTCTCCAGGGGGGGGGGGGATTTGCAACAGTAGAATGCCATATTAAAAAGTCAAATTTTTAACAACATCAAAAGTATAAATTTGTACACAAAAATAATAAACCCATTATGATACTAAATAAAAACAGATAGTTGCATTTTTTTAATACAGCATTCTGCCATCATAAACACGGGTAGCAGGTTTTATATGCAACTATCTAAAATTATTATTCTAATGAATAAATTGAAGTGTGCAAATAATTTATGAAAAATTAAAGTTATAATCACTGAAAATGAACATATACAAACCTTTGGCAATTTGGCTGTTATAATTCTATTTTAAATTGCTCTGCAAACAAATTAATATGACTTATTCCCATTAGTTTTTAAATATATTCAACTACTCAGAAGAACAAAAAGACTTTGCAGGCCCAAAGATAGGCAATATAGACAATATAGTTTTATAAACTCTATTAATATAACAAAATATTGATCAAAATAAAATCTGTATTAACAACAGAGCATATTTAACTATTAGAAATATGATTAACAGTTCACAAATAATTAATTACTGTATTTAAATAATACTAATAATTATTCAATAAAAAATTATTAAAGTTTAAACAAAATTAATCAGACTTTATCAAATGCAAAAGTTCTCTTTTGACTTTTAATAATGAAGAAAAACAAATTTACTTGAAAAACCTTTTATAATACTTTTTTTTTGAAAATACATATTCTTGAAAGCTAAGAACAGTTTTTCAAAATAACAATTAGTAATAAATTTAAAGGTTACCACACTTTCACATGTGTCTACTGTTGCTTCTCAGACAGCCAATGAGATGTTAAGACAGCAGTCTGAAGAGCGACCAAGCCTCAACACATGACAGAGTTTTTGATAAGAAAATGATGGTCCCACCCTTCTCTTTACTTAACTTTATATATATTCTAACCTATCAAAATAAGACGACTACTATTAAAATAAATGAGCGAATTCCCTCAAGAGAATTCGGACGCTTCTAATCGCTTCCTTCTAGGACGGGTAGCAAATCCGTATATTTCCTAGTAATAGCTCGACGTTTGGTTAGTTATAATAATTCAGCTACAGTGATATGCAGTTCAGACAGAGATAGAATAAAAAAAATTATCATTAATAAAATAAATTTAAAAATAAAATTTAGAATAAACTAACATTCTTTCTCTATCCAAAACACATTCTCTGAGCTGTAAGTACTTGCACTGTTCGACAATGATGATGATGATTTCATGTCATTGTTAATATTACTGACTAAAATAAAACATTCATTAATTTGCCAATATGATCTCAATATTTTATTATTATACAATCTGAAGTTTCAATCTCTTAAGCCATGCCATGCTTGTAATATTGATCATAATGAATCAATTCTTAATTTAAGAGCACTTATAATAATGACACTAATCTCAGGGTTCTCTGTTATATTTAATAAAATGCTCGGCAGTATTGTGTTGTCGCATATGACTGACATTCTGGTCGGCTATAGGAAACATTTATCTTATTTAAATTCCATGTGTCTTCATCCACATATCAACTATTATAATATTTAACGAGATGATAACTATATTTAATAACAACGCATAATTTTGAATAATACAGCCATTTTATCCAAAATCTCAGTCGGAATGATGAAAAGACAAGGGTGCTTTTGTGTCCTTCCATTATCCATGACAACACAATAATTTAACTAAGATTTATTACTTAGATACTTCACTTAAAAGTGTACTTAATAATGTGCAACCAACACCTACTAGTTTGGGAATAAAGTGATTTTACACACACATAAAATAAAATGTCTTGGTCTGAAGTTTTCAATTCCATAAATAATTCTTATTAAATTAAAAATATAATGAAATATTCTGATCTGCTTACAATTGTCTATCTGGTGTATTGAATTTAAGATTTCATAAATGATTTTGGACTCAAGAAAGTATTGCAAGTATTATGTCAATACACTTTTATTTAGCACACAAGAAAAATGACTCAAAACAACTTGTAACAAGACTATAATTTATTATTAAATTTTAACAAGATTATAATTTATTATTACAGTTTAACAAAACTATCCTTTATGATTAACATAATAAACAAACATATACAATTTATTTGATCCCATATGGATAAAACAAAATATAACTAACAGTAATTCGTCTATACTTTTAGACCTGGATTCGAACTACTTCTTCATCTTCTTTTTACCTTTATGCAAATTAAATATAACAAAATAAATATTATTATCGATACATCAATTCATCCATTTAGTGTATCTGATATGAACGGCTGCTTAACTTTATTAACTAACTATTTGTTTTAAAATAAAAATAATCTGATTCTAGGCAATGCGTACAAACGATTTTTATTATCATATCTTTAATTAAATGATAGTTTTTATTTAAATAACTTATTATAATTTATGGGTTATTTATCAAAAGTTACACTTATTATTTTAATATTTACCTTAATAACAACTGAAGTTGTTATACACACTGTTTTTCTCAGTATAAGTTATATTGTGAGTGCTACTTACTAATTAACCCGTATTAAACCTAGTATTTGAACCCTCCATTGGCAAATAAAAATTTCTAAATCACGCAATTTTAAACTTACTCTCTCCATTGACTTACGTGTGGATTACCAGCACTATTCTGCCGCACAATCCAGACATTGATCATATATACTAGCACGCTATTTTTACTAAATGGATCTTGAGGAATTAACCTCCAATATACCTGTTATCTTACCATAACTTTCTAAACAAAACACAATATTCAACACCTTCTGTGGTGGAATTATCTCTATTTTCTCATGAGGAATATGGAATAACACAAAAGGTCTGTAGATTTAATTACTATATTAAAATAGTTTGGTGGGTCCTTGCCTCTTACTTGGGCATAATAGGAGCGCACACCAAATATAATCCTCTCCTGGGATTTTAACGAATGAAATACACTAAATACGATATAAATTACTGATCGCCCTAACTCTGAGAAGCGATCACTTGGGTTATAAACATACCCGAATACTAGATTTATCTATTCCCCTCATGGAAAATAAAGCTTTTGGGGAGATCATTTTCCATCCCACAAAATAGATACATTACAATTATTACTAATGCGAATCTTAATCATATACTGATGCTATATCGGGGCAAGACAAGCAAATACACTAATTACACTAAATTTATGTTCCGGGGTATATTTAGATCAACGTCTAAAATCAATAGATAACACAGAATAAACCATAATAATTTTCACCTTTGCCAAAGAAACATTCAACACGTACTTGGTAGTATAGTATCTTGAACTAAATTAAGTGAATGCGTTAATAAAGAATAATTGGGAATAAGTTCCGCAATTAACATAGTATAAATTTGTTTCAAACTTTAAATAAGTAATATCCTGTATAGCACTTCTCTTTAATTACTTCTGATAATTTTAACTAGATATTTTACCTATTAAGTATCTGAATTTTTCTTCTTTTACGCATCTAACATATAAATTTATACCCATAATGCATATCATAAGTAAACACATTTTATAAAAAAAATATTTTTTTTTTATGTCGAATATAAATTTAACCTAGAATAAGTATATGAAAACATACCTTTATGATTACAAGGTCATTTAAATATTACTTGATTATATAGCCTTTAACCTGTTGATATAAAAAAAAATACACATAATTTTACACATTAGTAAAAAAAAAAATCATTACTTAACAAGTGATTATTATCTCGCTAGAAAAATGTTTTTCCATTGGCAATTTATCTAGATGAAGAACTTGATCCGTTCGTAGTTCACGAAGCAAAATTTCAAATAAGAAACACATTTTATTATTTCATTTATATAAAAGTTGCCTCCATTCTGGTGCAATTAATAAATTAGGTAAAGAAAACATAGCAGCGTTGGATGTTAACTCTTCCTTGAATTAACTGATATAATTTTGGGATCCAAGAAAACAATACATATTTTAACATGATGCATATTTGACGATTGACGATCACATATACAATTCTTTTCTTTTTACTATTGGCGATACGTATCATTTTTAGCTAGCTGGCTTAGAAAAAAAAAAACTAATGCGCGACTTTTCCAAAATAATATTATTATAAGGACTGCAGCTGACTTACGTAGATCTAAAGTTTTAATGACTCCAGTTAATGTATAATATAACATATTATATTAGGGTTATAATTAAGTCACTAATGTTTGTAGTTTTTATTCCTACTCTAGGAATTAGAATTTTTCTTTAGTAATGAATTCTCCGTAAAATGCACACATACAAATTTTCCGATATTTGCCTTGAGAAAATTTATATTTTCTTTTTAAAAAATATACAGGTGCATAAGTAAATATCCTTGATCATTAATATTATTTTTAGATAATTTTCAGTGAATAAAACATATTTTAACGTGGGGAACTTATGTTATTTCAAAGCAGACAATTTCTGTGAGAAAGAGCGCGAAATTTTCTAGTTAACTTTCCTTGGCTTTTATAATATGTCTTTTAATTATAATTTTTCTTTTATACCATGAAAAGATTATTAAATAAGGTAAAGTTAACAAATAATTGTTTATTTCCTGGAAATTACTCATATTGCTTAATTTAAATATAATGACGCTTTCCGTGATTACTGTAGTTAATACGGTCATTTTGAACTTTAGCATACGATAGTATATTTTTGCGTATAAAAAGCTTTAAATAGGTAGATGGCACCAGAAAACAGAATATCTTATCAAATAGGATTAGCAATGCATAATATTATTAAAAATTTACTGGACTTATATTTATTTCTGCAATAAAAAATAATAAAAATTTTGTTACCGAATTTCAGTACTGCTTCCTCCTTGTAAAACTAAAGTCAGACTAAACTTTCTTCAAATTTTGGCGGTCTTCTTTTAGCGACCTCTTACAGAAAAATAATCATTTAATTATACATAAACAAAAGAAAGGAAAAAAACTTATTACAGTCATATATTTTTCCGTATGATTTAAATAAATTACAAAGTTATTTGACAAATAATGAAAAATAATAAATACATTTAATTAACAATGTTTATTAGTGATGTATAATTCTGTATACATTATTATCTAAAATAATTTAAAAATTACCAGCAGTTATTGTGCATTTTGATAAGATACTCGTCTACTCTCCCCCTCTACCCATCCAAAATCAATTACTGTTTATGATAGGTGCTTTTATACTATATTAAATTGCTCTTATTGTTAATATTTTAATTAAATTATTCATGCTCTTCTTCAAAATGACATTGGATTACCAAATTTATTAGCTATTTGCTTAAAACACATTAAAGTGAGTAAATAGCATACTTTACTAATCACTTAATATTATTATTTTATCTTTTTATTTTCTAAAAAAGGATAGCATTGTTTTTCTGTGGAAACAATGCCAAATAAACCAAGTGTCAATAACACTAGGTTACAATTCTCCCACCATTATGAAAAATAAAAATAAAATAATATATGCCTTATTAATATTCTTATTGTATTGCTAGGTCTATATCATACTTCTCTTAGAAGTTAATAAATTCAATCTTACAGATTTAATTTTGTTTAGGATAGGGTAGTAAGCTTCGGGCATTATAGGTACCTCTTGTTCCATCAGGGGTTGAGACTAAAAAGGCATTCTCACCCACTTGTTTCACAATTTCATAGGGGCCTTCATAAAGATACATAAATTTTCAAAACATATGCTTCCGGAGATTACTCACATGGGGAGTTCTAATTAAGACAAAATCATGGACTTTAAAAGGATGTGGACTGGTTTTGGAATAACAAGTGCGTTTATCACCCATCTTTTTCAGGTTAATTCTAGCCATTGCTTGGTCATGTTCCACATTAATATTTTCCTCTATTACGGGTAATGGTGTTTTTATTAGTAAAGGTTCAGGTCTACCAAAGTGTAGTCTAATTGGAGACATCCTAGTGGACTCATTAATAGTTATATTTATATAATTAATTACTTGTGGCAACTTATTGACCCACTGTTTGTGATCCCATTCTATATAAACTCGGAACAACCTGCTTATTTCACGCATGATTCTTTCACTTGGATTGGATTGGGGATTCCTAATTGAGCACATGATATGTTGAATATTTTGCTTTTTACCCCACTTTTTCCATGTACCAGAGATGAATGCAGTAGCGTGATCAGCAAGTATTGAAGCTGGTTTTCCTACTAATGGAATTTGATATGTTTCCAAGCACTTAATAACATTTTTAGCATCTGTTTTTGGAACTGGGTAAGCAGAGACATATTTGGTAAAAACGTCATACCCCACAAGAATAAATTTTTGACGGTTGAAAGGTGGAAGTGGTCCATAAAAGTCCAGTGCCAATAATTCATTGGGCTGACTGGGCAGTATGGGTTGAAGTGTTCCCACATATGATTTATTTTGAAACTTAGTTTTTAAACAAATCTCGCATTCCCTAAGTCTACGGGCAATGGATTCAGACATCTTAGGAAAATAAAAATGTTTCTTTATAATAGGTTCAATTTTCTGAAATCCATAGTGTCCATATTGGGAGTGCACATAATCTATGAGTTTATTTACTAAACATAAAGGAATAATCACTCTCCAGGAAGTTTCATCTCCCCTTTTTAATTTCTTCATTAAAATCCTATCTTTAAACCGATATCCCTCTCTAATTCTATCTGCATATTTACTTTTATGATCTAGTTTAGCTGGATCTGATAAGAAGTTAATTATTTTCTCCAGTCTAGCATCCTGTGCTTGCAGTAATTCTAAATTTGTGTAATCTCTAACTATTTCTTCCTCTAACAAACTGGACATGTTACAAATAATTATATTTTCAGTATTGGGGTTCTGATAATTAACAGAAACAGGATTGCGACTAAGAATATCTGCAATGACATTATCCTGTCCTGAACAATAGATGATTTCATACTGATATTGTTGAAGATAGAGGCTCCATCTAATTAATCTTTCATTATTGAGGTAACTCTTGTTGAGGAACTCCAAGCTACAATGATCAGTTAATACTATAATTTTTGATCCTAATAAAATCTGTCTCAGTTTTTGAAATCCCCACACAACAGCTAATGCCCATTTCTCTGTAGTGGTATAATTAAGTTCAGCTCCCCTTAAATGTCGGCTTAAGAAATATAAGACTCTAGGTTCTTTATTTTCATTCATTTGGTATAAAATCACCCCTAAACCGAACCCACTACTGTTGGTTTGCAAATAGAACTCTTTATTTAAATCTGGATAGGCTAAAATTACGGTTTTTAAAAAGTTATCTTTAATAATTTGAAATTCCCTTGTATGTTCCTGGGTCCACCTCCACTTTTCACACTTTTTTAATAAAACAGATAAATGCATAGTATCATATGAAAATTTTTTATAAAACCTGTGATAGTAGTTACACAGTCCCAAAAACTATCTTAAGTGCTTTCTGGTCTTAGGGACGGGAAACCTTTGAATAGCAGCAATTTTGTCTGGGTGAGGTTTGACCTTTTCCGCACTAACTAAATGACCAAGAAAAGAGATTTCTCGAGCAATTAAAATACATTTTTCTAAGTTAATTTTTATATTATTATCTGAACATTCACAAAGAAACATGCTAAGATACTGTAAATGATCATTTAAATTTTCCGAAGCAATGACAATATCATCAATGTATATAACTAATAAATTTTTCAGTTCTTTGAAAAGACCATATTCAAGCATCTGATAAGGCCAGCTCCACTATTAATTAAACCAAAGGGCATCCTTTGAAAAATATAAGATTGGCCCTGGTAATGGAATGTCGTATATTTTTGATCATTTTGATGGAGTGGGATTTGCCAATAGCTGGCGGTTAAATCAAATGTGGAGAATATGCTCTTCCCTCCCTTTGAACTTCGTCAATAACTCCTGAATAGGTGATGGTATGTCATGCTCTGGGACAGTATGCTGGTTAAGTGTACGTGCATCCAGACAGACTTTTATGGATCCATCTTTCTTTTTGACGACTACTAATGGATTCACATAAGATGAAGGACTGGGTTTAATTATCTGCCAGTCAATCATTTTGTTAATCTGTTGCTGAACCTCTGCCTGGTATTGGTAAGGAATAGGATAAGTACGCTGCTGGAAAGGCTCATTATCTTTCAAATTGATTCTATGAACATACCCTTTTAATATACCAGGTATTTTGGAAAAAACACCACGATACTGGAACAACAATTGGAAAAATGGTTTATAGTATTCTGTGCCAATAATACATGAACCATCCAACTTAACTTTAATATTTACATCAACTGTTGTTTCCTGTATGGTCATTAATTGATTCATCTGACTATTACAATTGACTATAAGAGGGCAAATCTCCTCTTTACATCCAAAAGTTTCATCTCTGTAATTAATATAACAATTATTTAGAGTCATGAAATCCGAACCAATTATGGCTTCATGAATCAAACCTGGCATGATTAAAAAGACATGCTCAAATTTGCACATATTAATTTCTAGTGTAATAAAAACCTGTTTATTAGATAATTTGGTCTTCTTTCCATTAGCGAGTATTACCCTAATCACCTTAGTTGGTAAAATTGGAATGGATTTGTCAGCTAACTGAATTTTTAAGTAGGTTTCTTCAGACAACAAGGAAGCTTGACTGCCTGAATCAATTAAGGTGTTGACAACAATTCCTGAAATGATAATTTTTATCATAGGACAGTTGTATAAAATGGGTGGCTCAGACATTTTTTCTGGTTCCAAATAATCAATGTCCAGGTCTATATTATTAATAATCCACATCATGCTGTTCCCCATATGTTTAAAAATAGGGCCCCGAAGTGAGGAACATTCCTGCGAGGTCCTTTTTAATTTAATGCCCCGCTACTTTTACTACCTTTGTTATTTTTCTTTGGCATCGTTGGGATACCACTAGTAGAAGGTTGATTCTCATTTAGAATCCTTCTTTTCACTGTCGGCCTACTGAGGTGGCTATTTGGTCTACTATAGGGATTCGTCCTATAATATCCCTTTTCTTTACTTAACCTCCTTTTTCCCTCATAGGACCTATCTGTAAAATTAATATTGTTTACCATAGGATGGGTGTCCCTATTTATCCTACTCCTATGATCCATATTCCTATCACTGGTTTCGAGCGAATCTAGAATTTTGACGACCTCTTCTATTGTATGTCTGTCCATAGCAATCAAGACCTGCTCGATATGCCTCGGTAAATTATGACAAATTATTCGTACAATTTGGGTCTCAGACAATGGATAAGCTGTCAACATTTTCAGTTTGACGGCCTGACTCCTGAAAAATTGAGTGTAACTGCCCTTATTTACCTGGTACCTTTCCTGAGATATTTGATACCTGAGGTTGTCTTGGTGGTCTTCCCCCCAAAAACTGGCTAACATAAGATATTTAAAGTCCCATATGTTTCCGGTTTTATAAACAACGATTGCCACCAATCTTTAGATGCCGAACACAAATGGTTTGTGGCAATGGCAATCTTCTCTACCTCAGACAAATGACATAAGGTGAATAATTCGTCTAAATTCTGGAGATATTCATGTGGATTCTCCAGGTATTCTCCTTTAAAGAATTTTATTTTGAGGAATTTCAAGGCCATAGAGCTATTACTTTCGGGCTCTAACATGACTTTATGTCTGGCCTCATTCAATGGATTGTACATTGATTCAACTGGGCTGATCATTGTATGTAACTCAGAGATTACGGGTTTATTATGATCATTATTAATTTCTTTAACCTGAGTTTCAGATACATTTCTACTATGAACAACTTTATCCATATTAAGGTCCATAGCTTTCATACGACTTTCTAATCCTAATTTATAATTTTGCCATTCACAGTCTATTCTTGTAGAACTGTCCTTAAGGCCTACATTTAAATGTTGAATTTGTTGCTTTAACTGGTTAATAGTTTCATCTTTCTCTAACTCAAGTTTATCTTCTAGTCTTTGATATATTGTACCCTCACACTGATTCATATATTCCCCTATTTCCTCTTTGAGATCATTATGTAATATTTGTGAATTATTCTTTAATATCTCATTAAAATGTTCTACTTTTCCTATCACTTGAATTAGCTCACTTTCTATCTTTTTATTAATTTCACATTGGGTTTCATCTTGAGTTTCTAACTTAGCTATTCTGCTAGTAATCTGGCTCTGACATCCTTTTGCTATATTGTCAGGTTCAAGAGTTATATTTTGGACTTCTTCCTTTAAGTTTCTAAACTCACTCCTAGCACTATCTAATTCTCCCTTAATACATTCTATTTTATCCTTAACTTCACTGTTTAATTCTACATATTGACTTATGAAGTCCTGCTGAATAGCTTCGATCATATTTTCGGCCCTTTCCGACTTTATTTCTATTTCTTTCTTAATTTTTATTTCTAGTTTTTCGGAGGCCAATTTTGACTCTTCTATATGGTTCTTTAACTCTTCCCTTAGGTCTTTGATCTCCTGTACGTGATTGTCTATTTTACTGTCCAAATTTTGAATTTGATTCTTTAATTCACTATTGGAATTTTTTATTTGACTTTCTATTTTACTATTTAATTGTTGTACTTGACTTTCTATTTTACTCTCTAATTCATTATTTGAATTTTTTATTTGATTTTCTATTTTACTTTCTGAGTTTTTTAATTCAATATTTAATTGTTGTACTTGACTTTCTATTTTACTTTCTGAATTTTTTAATTCACTATTTAAATTTTGTAGCTGTGTAGACAAACTTTGTAATATGGTAAATATTTGGACTTGCTCATCCCCAGGTAGATCTTTATTTACTTTAGCTTTTTTCGGACTAACTTCATCTAAAGATTCTTGTTCTTCTCTTACTTCTACATGAAAATGTGGAGTTTGTGTATCCGGGGATTGGAGCTCTTGAGATTCTCCCAAATCCTCTGACATATCCTGACTATCTTGGTTTTCACTCATATTTAAAATTTAACTTTTTCTGTTATTTGACAGTACTGAAATTAGTAATGAACTATTAATAATATTGATAAGTAATTATTGACAAGATATCCTGCCTCTATGCCTCTCCCATCAAAAACAATCTACACCAAAAAACTATGTTCTGATATTTAATATACCTAAAGTCCCAATATTAACTACCGAATATTCTTTTTTCATATGCTACTTGATCCATAGAAATCTCACTAAACCATTATGTAATATGGTATAAGTGCTAATCACACCACCAGACAAGCAGATCATCATAAATGATAAAATCATTATAATATTTTATGGAATTACTTACAGACCATAACACTATAAACTAACAAATTTATTTATTCAGTGGCAAAAGATTATGTCATAAAATAGACATTCATATAATGTTTTATGGCTAAAGAAACAATTTATCATTGGCAAACATTTTCAATCAATGAACAATTAATTCATTCACGTGCAAATAATCTTTATATTCATTTCAAGAGAATTTTACCAAATTCTTCGTGGCCAGCTATAGCCATCGAAGGCCCCTGTAGTTGGGCGGCCATTTCTAACCTATCAAAATAAGATGACTACTATTAAAATAAATGAGCGAATTCCCTCAAGAGAATTCGGACGCTTCTAATCGCTTCCTTCTAGGACGGGTAGCAAATCCGTATATTTCCTAGTAATAGCTCGACGTTTGGTTAGTTATAATAATTCAGCTACAGTGATATGCAGTTCAGACAGAGATAGAATAAAAAAAATTATCATTAATAAAATAAATTTAAAAATAAAATTTAGAATAAACTAACATTCTTTCTCTATCCAAAACACATTCTCTGAGCTGTAAGTACTTGCACTGTTCGACAATGATGATGATGATTTCATGTCATTGTTAATATTACTGACTAAAATAAAACATTCATTAATTTGCCAATATGATCTCAATATTTTATTATTATACAATCAGAAGTTTCAATCTCTTAAGCCATGCCACGCTTGTAATATTGATCATAATGAATCAATTCTTAATTTAAGAGCACTTATAATAATGACACTAATCTCAGGGTTCTCTGTTATATTTAATAAAATGCTCGGCAGTATTGTGTTGTCGCATATGACTGACATTCTGGTCGGCTATAGGAAACATTTATCTTATTTAAATT
Organism: Epiperipatus broadwayi; assembly: GCA_028023455.1. Classification (NCBI taxonomy): domain Eukaryota; kingdom Metazoa; phylum Onychophora; class Udeonychophora; order Euonychophora; family Peripatidae; genus Epiperipatus; species Epiperipatus broadwayi. The sequence goes on from JAQFVV010012501.1 coordinate 58,695, forward strand.
CCATGTGTCTTCATCCACATATCAACTATTATAATATTTAACGAGATGATAACTATATTTAATAACAACGCATAATTTTGAATAATACAGCCATTTTATCCAGAATCTCAGTCGGAATGATGAAAAGACAAGGGTGCTTTTGTGTCCTTCCATTATCCATGACAACACAATAATTTAACTAAGATTTATTACTTAGACACTTCACTTAAAAGTGTACTTAATAATGTGCAACCAAAACCTACTAGTTTGGGAATAAAGTGATTTTACACAAAAATAAAATAAAATGTCTTGGTCTGAAGTTTTCAATTCCATAAATAATTCTTATTAAATTAAAAATATAATGAAATATTCTGATCTGCTTACAATTGTCTATCTGGTGTATTGAATTTAAGATTTCATAAATGATTTTGGACTCAAGAAAGTATTGCAAGTATTATGCCAATACACTTTTATTTAGCACACAAGAAAAATGACTCAAAACAACTTGTAACAAGACTATAATTTATTATTAAATTTTAACAAGATTATAATTTATTATTACAGTTTAACAAAACTATCCTTTATGATTAACATAATAAACAAACATATACAATTTATTTGATCCCATATGGATAAAACAAAATATAACTAACAGTAATTCGTCTATACTTTTAGACCTGGATTCGAACTACTTCTTCATCTTCTTTTTACCTTTATGCAAATTGAATATAACAAAACAAATATTATTATTGATACATCAATTCATCCATTTAGTGTATCTGATATGAACGGCTGCTTAACTTTATTAACTAACTATTTGTTTTAAAATAAAAATAATCTGATTCTAGGCAATGCGTACAAACGATTTTTATTATCATATCTTTAATTAAATGATAGTTTTTATTTAGATAACTTATTATAATTTATGGGTTATTTATCAAAAGTTACACTTATTATTTTAATATTTACCTTAATAACAACTGAAGTTGTTATACACACTGTTTTTCTCAGTATAAGTTATATTGTGAGTGCTACTTACTAATTAACCCGAATTAAACCTAGTATTTGAACCCTCCATTGGCAAATAAAAATTTCTAAATCACGCAATTTTAAACTTACTCTCTCCATTGACTTACGTGTGGCTTACCAGCACTATTCCACCGCACAATCCAGACATTGATCATATATACTAGCATGCTATTTTTACTAAATGGATCTTGAGGAATTAACCTCCAATATACCCGTTATCTTGCCATAACTTTCTAAACAAAACACAATATTCAACACCTTCCGTGGTGGAATTATCTCTATTTTCTCATGAGGAATATGGAATAACACCAAAGGTCTGTAGAGTTAACTACTATATTAAAATAGTTTGGTGGGTCCTTGCCTCTTACTTGGGCATAATAGGAGCGCACACCAAATATAATCCTCTCCTGGGATTTTAACGAATGAAATACACTAAATACGATATAAATTACTGATCGTCCTAACTCTGAGAAGCGATCACTTGGGTTATAAACATACCCGAATACTAGATTTATCTATTCCCCTCATGGAAAATAAAGCTTTTGGGGAGATCATTTTCCATCCCACAAAATAGATACATTACAATTATTACTAATGCGAATCTTAATCATATACTGATGCTATATCGGGGCAAGACAAGCAAATACACTAATTACACTAAATTTATGTTCCGGGGTATACTTAGATCAACGTCTGAAATCAATGGATAACACAGAATAAACCATAATAATTTTCACCTTTGCCAAAGAAACATTCAACAAGTAATTGGTAGTATAGTATCTTGAACTAAATTAAGTGAATGCGTTAATAAAGAATAATTGGGAATAAGTTCCGCAATTAACATAGTATAAATTTGTTTCAAACTTTAAATAAGTAATATCCTGTATAGCACTTCTCTTTAATTACTTCTGATAATTTTAACTAGATATTTTACCTATTAAGTATCTGAATTTTTCTTCTTTTACGCATCTAACATATAAATTTATACCCATAATGCATATCATAAGTAAACACATTTTATAAAAAAAATTTTTTTTTTTTATGTCGAATATAAATTTAACCTAGAATAATTATATGAAAACATACCTTTATGATTACAAGGTCATTTAAATATTACTTGACTATACAGCCTTTAACCTGTTGATATAAAAAAAAATACACATAATTTTACAAATTAGTAAAAAAAAAATCATTACTTAACAAGTGCTTATTATCTCACTAGAAAAATGTTTTTCCGTTGGGCAATTTATCTAGATGAAGAACTTGATCCATTCGTAGTTCACGAAGCAAAATTTAAAATAAGAAACACATTTTATTATTTCATTTATATAAAAGTTGCCTCCATTCTGGTGCAATTAATAAATTAGGCAAAGAAAACATAGCAGCGTTGGATGTTAACTCTTCCTTGAATTAACTGATATAATTTTGGGATCCAAGAAAACAATACATATTTTAACATGACGAATATTTGACGATTGACGATCACATATACAATTCTTTTCTTTTTACTATTGGCGATACGTATCATTTTTAGCTAGCTGGCTTATGAAAAAAAAAACTAATGCGCAATTTTTCCAAAATACTATTATTATAAGGACTGCAGCTGACTTACGTGGATATAAAGTTTTAACGACTCCAGTTGATGTATAATATAACATATTATATTAGGGTTATAATTAAGTCACTAATGTTTGTAGTTTTTATTCCTACTCTAGGAATTATAATTTTTCTTTAATAATGAATTCTCCGTAAAATGCACACATACAAATTTTCCGATATTTGCCTTGAGAAAATTTATATTTTCTTTTTAAAAAATATACAGGTGCATAAGTAAATATCCTTGATCATTAATATTATTTTTAGATAATTTTCAGTGAATAAAACATATTTTAACGTGGGGAACTTACATTATTTTCAAAGCAGACAATGTCCTTGAGAAAGAGCGCGAAATTTTCTAGTTAACTTTCCTTGGCTTTTATAATATGTCTTTTAATTATAATTTTTCTTTTATACCATGAAAAGATTATTAAATAAGGTAAAGTTAACAAATAATTGTTTATTTCCTGGAAATTACTTATATTGCTTAATTTAAATATAATGACGCTTTCCGTGATTACTGTAGTTAATACGGTCATTTTGAACTTTAGCATACGATAGTATATTTTTGCGTATAAAAAGCTTTAAATAGGTAGATGGCACCAGAAAACAGAATATCTTATCAAATAGGATTAGCAACGCATGATATTATTAAAAATTTACTGGACTTATATTTATTTCTGCAATAAAAAATAATAAAAATTTTGTTACCGAATTTCAGTACTGCTTCCTCCTTGTAAAACTAAAGTCAGACTAAACTTTCTTCAAATTTTGGCGGTCTTCTTTTAGCGACCTCTTACAGAAAAATAATCATTTAATTATACATAAACAAAAGAAAGGAAAAAAAAAACTTATTACAGTCATATATTTTTCCGTATGATTTAAATGAATTACAAAGTAATTTGACAAATAATGAAAAATAATAAATATATTTAATTAACAATGTTTATTAGTGATGTATAATTCTGTATACATTATTATCTAAAATAATTTAAAAATTACCAGAAGTTATTGTGCTTTTTGATAAGATACTCATCTACTCTCCCCCTCTACCCATCCAAAATCAATTACTGTTTATGATATGTGCTTTTATACTATATTAAATTGCTCTTATTGTTAATATTTTAATTAAATTATTCATGCTCTTCTTCAAAATGACATTGGATTACCAAATTTATTAGTTATTTGCTTAAAACACGTTAAAGTGAGTAAATAGCATACTTTATTAATCACTTAATATTATTATTATTTTATCTTTTTATTTTCTAAAAAAGGATAGCATTGTTTTCCTGTGGAAACAATGCCAAATAAACCAAGTGTCAATAACACTAGGTTACAATATATATATATATATATATATATATATATTGTGCCCTTTTATATGGGTCACCATTTAAGTTTTGTGCTAATCTAGTGGAAAATTTTAAATTTAAGAAGTATTTTAAAGATGTGATGTTGACTTTGCTTGTGGTAATGTTACCATAAGTTTAATTAAAGCAATCTATGAGTGTTTGATATGTGAATTGTGTTGATCTTGAGAAGATATTAAAATGATGATGATTATGATGTAATACTGCATTAATAAATTTAATAACAAATGTTTGAAGCTAAAATATTTAAAAGACAAGTTAAAATTAGATAAAGATATTTCTTAAATTAAAAAAAATATATGTTAAAAGTGAATAAAAATATTTTAAATTATAAGTACTTAAATTGAGATTAATATTTGATTTTAATCATATCAAATAATTATTTTAAAATCTGATATAATATCTTATTTATTTTTAAAAAATAAATATTTATTTTAAAAAAGCAATTGTTAAGTTTATTTTTAGACAAGCGTTCTTGTGTTATAGAGAACAGATGTTATACACACGCGTGGAAGTTGTCTAATAAAGTTGCATAATTATTTTAAAAAAATCATGTTATAAAATTTATAAATAATACGTGAGTTATCACGAGATAAAAATAAAGATATTAATGTAAAGTATTAAATTTGATTTTAAAAATATTGTCTTAAAAATGTAACGTATTTAAAAAGATTTAATTTATTTTAAATGATCTTATAAAAGTTAAGATTTAAATTAAGTGAGAAATAATATTTCAAAAGAATGTTTAATAGATTTAAATAAACGATAAATATTGTTTTGAAAGAATTTGATAAAATATCAAATATTAAATAAGTCATTATTTTATTTTTAATAGTGAGTTGATAAATATGTAAATAAGCAAAGTTTGATTGTTTAATCGTACCAATCAGATAAGGAGTTTCTGGCAGTATATAAGCTGGATTCAATTGTTGAGGGGGTCTCTCTACAATAAACTTCTAAGTCGTTTGTGCTATTAAAAAAATAGCTGAGTAAATTTATAAACGCTCTTAAAAATCAGTTGTAAAATCATAAGAGTGTTATTGAATAATTTATTATATTTTTAAAATAATGAATATGCAGGAGTAACTTAATAATTCCTTATCATCTTCTCAATATCGAAACTCAATTTACGTACAAATAATCAATGGAAACATCACGTATCGGAGAAATTTATCAGAAACTTTATGCTGGAAAAGTAACAGACGCTAGATTAGAACATAAAACTACAAGATGGAGAAAAGTAGTATTTTGGACTATAAATAGTTTTCAAAAGTTAAATTACTATTGTCTATTACTAATAGATATTTTAAAGAAATATAAATATTTCTGTAAAAGAAAGTATTTTGACAAATTATAGAAGTAAAATATGTATCTTAAGGAAAGATATAAGATACAGTAGTATTTTAAATAAATACTTGCCTTGTTAAGTCTTTATGCTAAAAGACTAAATATTGACGTTTTAAAAAGGCAAATAGACTATAAATATGATTATTTAAAAACGCAATATAATAAAATTGCTATATCGAAGTAATCTAAACGCTGGACGTTATAGATGGAAAAATTAATTCTTACCGGAATATGGTATTTACAAATGCGCAAGTAATCCATGGATATTCAAATCAAGTTAAACTAAGCCAAGCCAAACTAAGTTAGTTTACAATAATTGAAGGATAATTTTATAAATTATAACTTAGTTTTGAAATAATAACTTTTGAATAATAATCTATGAAGAACTGGATCCAGAATTTATAAACTATTTTTGAATTTTATTTGTTTTCTTGTGGAACTTATTATTTTTTTAAAAAAATAAACGTTATCATTTTTATTATAAACTTTCAAGAAAACACGTGATACAACGGAACAGGAAATAGTGTTTTATTGACTTTATACGGAGGATATTTGTTAGAACTTTTATGGTAGGAAAAATCAACGATGGAATATGTAATATAAATTTATTTTATTTATTTAACATAAAATTTAAATATTATTAAACTCTTAAAAAGTAGGTTAGGTACATTTATTAAATAGTAACTTTAAAATAATATATAATTAATTATATAAACTTATTTTTATAATTAATATAACACGGAATATTCTAATGAATGTTTATGAGTGAAAATGTGAATGATTTTTATTTTATGAAGCTGCAAATTCCGAAGAATACTGGATAGCAGAATGGACAATATTATTATTATGGTAAAAAATATTGTATAATGATTTTTAATGAATTTAATATGTTTTTCTTTAGATCAACTGAATATTATGTTGTTGTAGAATGAATGGATGAATATATTATGAAAACACATACATTATATTGACATCAAACTTTATTAAAATATGCATAATTTTTAATTTATAATACAAACATGACATAACATTACGTAAAAAGTTTGAGAAATAATTATATGATTCTTTCGTAAATAATTTTGATATTTTTATTTATGCTTAGTATTAAAATGATGTTTATTACTTATCTAAGTAATTATTTTATTTTTGCAATTTAGAAAAGGATTTTTAAAAGTCTATATTTTTGTGTATTTTGTTTATTGAATAAGCTAAGTTACGTTATGAGTAGAAGCCTATATTTAGATTGAAAAGTTTACTAAGTATAGACAATATAGTATGAGTAATTTGGATAATGAATATTTTATTTGAAGTTGATATTTGTTTTCCGGAAAATGTTTTAAATAAGTTTAGAATATGTTTTATAGATAGAAATTTATTAGAAAGGTTAGTAAAGCACATAGGGTAAAATAATGATTTTACACAGAAAGGAATCATAAAATTTATCTAATGTAATGTTTTATGAATTTAAAATTGATAAATGATTTAAATATTAATGTTTGAATAATACAAATATAGAATGCATATTTTATAAAATGTATAACAGGAATTACATTAAGTAAAGTATAAGTACAGTCAATTATTTGTTTACATTACAAAGACATCTTAATTTTATATAAAGTTATTAGGCAATGCTAATAACAAAGTGAATACATGATAATACATTATAAATGATATTTAATTAATGTAGTTATTTAATAGGTAGAGTTACATTATGTACACATACTACATAGATAATCTTGACATGTATTATTATTTGTAATAATTAAAGATTACTACTATTTATTTTTCAAATCTAAGTTTAAGAAAAACACACTGTAATCATATTAATATAGCATTTGAAGGAATGTGTAATTCCTTATTAAGTACATAAGTTAATAACAGTGTAAGCCTCTTATATTTGTATTTCTTATTTTTATTTTATTTGTTGTCATAAATTTTAAACTGTAAATAGTGTAAATAAATTTTATTTGAAGTTATTGTAAATAAATTTGTTAATTTGTTTTAAAAGTGTGTCGAGTTTCATTATTTTTCACCTCAGCATTTTGACATCAGATGATTTGAAATAAACATAATATTTGCACAAAATTGAATTTGTTATTATTACTTAGAATTGAATACCATATTTGCTTAACATTATTTTATAAGAATTGATTGACATGAACATAAATATTACAATGGTCATAAGATGATTATAATGCACATTATAAGAATACAATATTGTTTATTGCCACAGATTATGAAGTATAAGATTTTGATCTATTCCAAAATTAAGATACCATATGAAATAAAAGATATACATATGATTGTTTATTTATTTAATGATTAATTATATCATAGAAATAGATGAGATTAAATTACATTCTAAGATTAGTATTATTATTATTATTTAAATAAGTTAGGTGTATTTAAGTTTGATATAAAATCCCACATCATACTTATTTACATGAGTTATTATTATTTTAAAACAGCTTAGAAGAACCTGAGATTATTTAATTATATTTTAAGTTAAAAGTTAGGAATTATTTTAGTATTATTAAAGATAATTTATTTCATTTAAAAGCCATAAGAATGCTATAGATGTAGTGGTAAAGTGATAGGGTAGTGATAGTATTCTTATGCCATTGAGACAGTATCTTGGGAGATATTGACTCAGTGTAAATCTGCTTATTACTTTGTAACTTTACTTCACAGTCTCATAATTTAATTAAATACTTATTTAATTAATATAATCTAGAACTATATTGATTTTGATGATTGATAATAAATTTAATTAGGATATGATAATATAAAAATATATTAAAGATAGATATGCAAATTTTAATGAAGCAGAATAATGTAACTGAGCTAGTTGTATTTTAAACTATTTTATATATCAAGAAGTAAGGGTACAAAGGGTAGGAAGATTTTGGCGCCGGCAACGTAATGGGGCCATTGATATGTTAGAGTTACAATTTTATCGGCCCGATAGATGGAAAAGAAAGATTTTAGTAACTGATTATTTTAGGCTTAGATATTCAATTAAGAATTAGGATACATAATTTAGGAATAATATGTATGTTAGTAGAGTAAAATGATAGGTATAATTATTTAATAAAATAATGTATGTATTAGAATGTATAATTTAGGATTTAGTGGTTAGTATATTTACTAAACAGAAATAATTAGTATTTTATAATAATATTTATAATTGATTAGATGTTGATTATAAAATTAAAATAAAATTAAAATAAAATTTTATTAGTGGGGTATTATATTTTATGTGGTATCTGTAATATGATTATTCTTTGAAGTTAAATACTATGTTGATTTTAAGTTAATAAAACAATAAATTATAGAAATGTGGCAAATGATTATATTATAATGTGAACATATCAATTCTTGAAATATTTTAAATGGATATTTAATATTATATATTATGTGCAAATTGTCTGTGGGTCATAGGTGTAAAAATAAATGATGTGACACAATTTTGTTATAGAAATTTATATAATTATTTAATAATAAGTAGTGTGGGGTTTTTGAGGATACTATTATATGATTAATTGTGAAGTGGGTTGAGTGGAGATGGGAAGGTTGATGGGGAATTGTATTTTAAGATATAGATAATAAGTACTGCATATTATTAGAATTGAGTTTTAAAAGTATATAAAAATGGATAATTGGGATAAAGATTTAGAAGTTGAAATGTCAAATTTTGTTGTAGAAGATAATAATTGTGGGGAGAGCAAAGTAATAGAAAAATCAGCGAATTCAGAAATGGTATTAGAAAATACTCAAAATATGGATAGTGAAATAGAGGAGGAGGAGATAATTTTTAAAACTGTAGGAGAAGAAGTAGTGAAAGCTAAAAAAGATGTAGAGCATTCTGTAACGCCTGATGTTGAGAAATATTTTAAAATGATAATGCAAAGTATGAATTCAATGAAAGAGGATAATAATACTAAATTAGATTCTTTAAAAGAAGAAATGAAAGAAATGAAAGAGGATAGTAAATCTTTAAAAGAAGATATGAAAGGAATGAAAGAGGAGAGTTATAAAAATAGTTTTAAATTAGATTCTTTAAAAGAAGATAATAATTCTATTAGGAACGAGATAAAAAATATAAATATAAAAATGGATAATATAGATATAAGATTTGATAAGAATGAAGAAGTAATTGAGTCTTTAAAATTAGAAATACTAAAAGTTGATGATAGAAATCAAGAAAGGCTAGAAAGTAAATTTCATGAGTTTTCAGAAAACACAATTAAAGGACTAAGAGATCAAATAGCTGAATCTATTGATCAATGTAAAATCAATAATAACAATTTAACTTGTAAAATTGATGATTATAAATACAAAGTTGATGTTGAAATTGGTGATGTTAAAAACCAAGTGAGTAATCTTAATAAAGATATCAAAGATGTTAAGAGTGCTATAATTCAGACAAAAAGGGACATAAAAAATGAAGTAGAGCAGGAATTAGTAGAGAAATTTAAGAGTATAGATGTTAAAAAGGTCGATGAAAATAAATATCGATCGAAAGTTGGAGAAAATATCAAACGTATTCAGAAGGATATAAAGGATCATGCAGGAATGATAGAACAAAGTAATAACAGTTATAAAGAAATTTTAGACAAGAATCTAGATGAGTTCAGAAAAGAGCAAAAAGGGTATGTGAAGCAAGTGCTGGAACAGATGGACTTAGAAGGAAAATTTCAGCAAGTGTATGATCAAATGGAAATGAAAAGTATATGTAATGCCAAGGCAGAAATGTTTACCGGAAAAATAAGTAGTAAAGCATATGTTGACTATGTTAATTCTTCACAAATGAATAATATAGAGTTAATTAAGCCAAGTAATAATAATAATAATCAGTCAGATAATACTCTTGTGAAGGAAATTGACAATAGACCAACTAGAGAAGTAATTAGTCATGAGGGTAGTTCAAATAATTCTATGGCCTTAAGGTTTATGAAAGTTAAACCGTTTAAAGGGGAATACATGGAAAACCCCTCGGAGTTTCTAAACAATCTAGATGAATTGTTTTCGATATGTTCTTTGTCTGAAAAGGAGAAAGTAGCCGTGTGTAGCAATCATTTATACGGAGTAGCTAAAGATTGGTGGCAATCTCTGTTCGAGAAACCCATGACGTATGGTGATTTCAAATGTTTTATTGTCGGGAGCTTCTGGAACTCCGACAAACAGGATTGCATTCGGTATCAAATTACCCAAGATAAGTACCAAGTTAGCAAAGGCAGCTACACCAGTTTTTTCCGAAGTCAAGCCGTTCGTTTGAAGACTTTGACTGCTTGTCCATTGTCGGAAGGACAAATTGTCAGAATAGTTAGACACAACTTACCAAAGCATGTGGAACAGTTGTTAATAGCTGCTGACCGTGGGACAATTGAGGAAGTCTCCGAAATATTAGATGCTCTGGAAGTGGCAGAGTTATCTATTGATAATAAGTTTAGGGTAAATAGGGATAAGAATAATTACCCATTAGCAAGTCTTAGTATTAATACTGGATTAAAATCTCCTGGAGGCTTTAAGAGAAATTTTAGTTATAAAGGTAGAAATAGAATGTCTCCATATGTTAAGAGAACTGTACAGTATAATACAAATAGAGATAGAAGTGATGATTTGCAAAATCAGCCTTCTACAAGTGGTATAACTACCATATTGAAGAGACCAGCTAATAAAACTAATAGTAAGAAGTTAAATTAGAAAGGTCTTTGTACGTTAGTTCCTCTTTGCAAGGACCTGTTGCTAACAAAATGGGGAACGATCAGATGTGGATGCTGAATACTTTAGATCTTGATATTGATTATCTAGAGCCCTTTACTATAGGCGAACCACCAATAACCTATCAGTGTCCCATTGTAATTTTGCATATAAATGGTATTAGAGTTGAAGCCCTAATTGACTCCGGAAGTCAAGCTTCCATATTGTCGGAGTCAATGTATCAAAATCTGGTGAGTGTAGAAAGGGATATACCTTCATTGCCAGTAAAACAAATTCAAGTAACTTTAGCAAATGGAAAGAGGACAAAGTTATCAAATAAACAAGTCTGGATTACCTTCAAAATAAATAATACAGAATTTGGGCATGTTTTCCTTATTATGCCTGGATTAATACATGAAGCCATAATAGGAGCTGACTTCATGATTTTGAATAAATGTCAAATAGATTTTCATAATAGGATTTTTATTTGTAAAGAAGAAAGGCTTAATTTTGAATATGGTATGCATAACCTTTCTAGTCAATTATTATGCATACAGAACACATTAATTGATGCCAGCATAAAGGCTAAAATTGAACATGTTTATGCAATAAATTCTGAATTGGGTGAAAATTTATATCAATTAATGTATAATTTTAAGAATATTTTCTCTAAAATTCCTGGTATAATAAAGGGATATACCCATAGAATAAAATTGAAGAGTAATGATCCTTTCCATCAAAAGATGTACCCAATTCCTTACCAATATAAGGATGAGGTACAGAGTCAAATTGACAAAATGCTAGAGTGGGATATAATTAAGAAATGCCCTTCTCCTTACGTAAACCCATTGGTTATTGTGAAGAAGAAGGATGGCAGTATTAGAGTATGCTTGGATGCTCGTATGTTAAATAATGTAACTGTACCAGAACGTGACATTCCTCCACCTGTACATGAGCTCTTAACTAAATTTCACAAGAGGTCAATTTTCTCTACATTTGATCTAACAGCTAGTTATTGGCAAATACCACTGCATGAGAGTGATCAGCAATATACTGCATTTAGATTTCAAGGCCAGTCGTATGTTTTCAGACGGATGCCTTTTGGTCTCATTAATAGTGGTGCTGGCTTGATCAGATGTTTAGACATGATTTTTTCGAAACAATTGAAAGAGAAAATCATCATGTATGTGGATGATATAGTTATTGCTTCTGATAGTTTACATGAGCATATCCAACATTTAAAATTATTTTTTACGGAGTGTCAGATGCAAAATGTTAAAATAAATATGGAAAAATGTTCAATAGCAGCTAAAGAAATTACTTTTCTAGGTCATTTAATAAATGAGCATGGAATCCAGCCCCATCCTGAAAAGATTGCAGCTATTCAACGTTTTCCCATTCCAAAAACAGTAAAACAGTTAAAATCATTTTTCGGATTGTGTAATTATTATAATAGGTTTTACAAAAATTTCGCGGAAGATACTATAAACTTATCTAAATTATTAAAGAAATCTGAAAAATGGAAATGGACTATTGAACATGATTATGAATTTAATATAATTAAAGGTAAATTTCTAAAACACGTGATTTTAATGTATCCTGACTTTAGTAAAACATTTTATGTGCAGACAGATAGTAGTTACTATGGTCTGGGAGTAGTGTTATATCAGCTCGATGAGGATCAGGTACCTCATGTGTTGTACTTCTTAAGCCGTCATTTAAGAGGTGCTGAGTTGAATTACACTATTACTGAAAAGGAAACCCTAGCTGTTGTTTGGGCTTTTCAGAAATTACGCCAATTTTTATTGGGATCAGAAGTAATTGTGCTGACCGACCATAGAAGCTTGGAGTTTTTGAACAAAAGCTACCTCAGTAATGAGAGACTTGTTAGGTGGAGCTTATATCTCCAGCAGTTCAACTATAGAGTGATCTATATTGAAGGGAGACAGAATATCCCTGCTGATATTCTTAGCCGCCACCCTATTTGTCTGTTATCCCAACATCCTAATGCTCAAAATATAATTATTAGTAGTGTGGATGTAGACAGGGATGAATCTATAGTAGATGATTATAATAATCTTACTATGATTCAAGGTCAGGATCATAAATTAAATAAAATCATGACTATCTTAAATAATCATGATAATAAAAATAGTAAGAATAAAAGTATAAGAAGGATTTTTAGCAAGTATAAGATGTATCAGAATTTACTTATGTACAATTTAAGTTCAAATCAGGGGGAATCATGGAGAATAGTTGTTCCTGACTCCATGATTGATAAAGTAATTATGTATGTACATTGTAGTTATGGTCACTACGGTGCACCAAAGATTATGTACGTATTAAAATCTATTTTTTATTGGGATAAAATGTATAAGCGTGTCATAAGGAAAATTAAAACATGTTCTACTTGCTTGAAATCTAAATATTGTAACAAATCATATGTTGGGGTGATGCAGCCAATTATTCCAAATCAAGTTAATGAATTGTTGGCTATTGATTTTTATGGGCCTTTACCACCATTTAAACAACAGAAATTTATTTTAGTAGCTTATGATGTATTCAGTAAGTTTGTAGCAGCATATCCTGTGCCTAAAACTAGTGCACATTTTGTTATAAAATGCATGATGAATTATCAGTTTCCATTAGTAGGAAAACCAAAAATTATATTAACAGATCATGCTACTGCTTTTATATCGAATAGATGGAATGAGTGGATTCAAGGGCAAGACCTCAAACATGTTATGAGCTCCATAAGAAACCCTCAATCTAATCCATGCGAACGTGTTATGCGGGAGCTTAGTCGATTGTTTAGGGTGTATGTAGCTGATAATCATAAGAAGTGGGTACAAAAACTTCCTGAGGTTATTAACTATATTAATAGTACGTGTAATGAGTCCACTGGTTTCACTCCTATTCGTTTGCATTATGGGAAACATGAGCCCTTATTAATTAGAACCCCTATACCAATTGTTAGAGAACCAATTAATAGGGATGAGGATAATAATCAAGCTAAAGTAAAGCTTCATATTATGGGTGCTAAAAGAGTAAAGAAAGCCCATAATAAACCACATCCATTTAAAATTAATGATTTAGTTCTGGTTAGAACACCCCATGTTAGCAACCTACAAAGAAATCAATTTAAAAAATTTCTTAGTCTATATGAAGGTCCATATAGAATATCCTGCAAAGTAGGAGAGAATGCGTTTATGTTAACCACACCAGATGGGGAAAAGGGAACTTATAATGCAAGGAGCCTAATTCCATTTCCATCTGAGATGTGAGTTACAATTGTAAAAATGTTGTGAATAAATATTTTAATGTAATATTTAAATACTTGCTTTATTCACATAAGGAAATAATTTATTATGTAATAAATTAGCATGATGAATAAAGTTTAGTTGAAGAAATTTACAAAATATGTAAATGATATTTTAAGAAGAAATAAGTTTTGTCATAATGACTAAGTAGAAATGGAATTAGTTATTGAAGTAAATATATTTTAAACAAGAAGTTAAATAATAGAGTTAAAGAGTATAAAACTCATATGTTTAAAGTATATATAATTAAATCTTATAAAAGATTAATTTGTATTAAGGTAGTGATCATGAAAGTGATTAATCTTAAAAGATGAAGTTAATCATTTTAAAAGAGAAATATATAGATTTGCTGAATAATAATCTATAAGATTGCTAATGAAGTTAGCAATAAGTTATAAATAAAATACATAGAGTAGTTTAAAATATAGTATTAACTATAATAATATGTATTTTAGTAGCTTATGTAAAGGTGTATTTAAGAGAATTTAAATACTTGATATTTGTAGAAATATTAGGGAAATGAAAGTAACCTAATTAAAAGATAAGTAAAGAGAAGTGAAACTTAATTTAGGAAGTAAAGAAGTCATTGTAGTTTATTTAAAAGTGTTTTCTTAGTGAAATTTGAGATGATATTTCAATGCTTTATAAAACTTTGTGATAAAGTAATGTGTTATGATATTTAAATGATAAGAAAGATAAAATTGATCAATGTGGAGTAAAGATGTTAAAGATGAAGGTTAAATTTAAAATTTTATTCGAAGGAGGGGAATATGTGCCCTTTTATATGGGTCACCATTTAAGTTTTGTGCTAATCTAGTGGAAAATTTTAAATTTAAGAAGTATTTTAAAAATGTGATGTTGACTTTGCTTGTGGTAATGTTACCATAAGTTTAATTAAAGCAATCTATGAGTATTTGATATGTGAATTGTGTTGATCTTGAGAGGAAATTAAAAATGATGATGATTATGATGTAATACTGCATTAATAAATTTAATAACAAATGTTTGAAGCTAAAGTATTTAAAAGACAAGTTAAAATTAGATAAAGATATTTATTAAATTAAAAAAAATATATGTTAAAAGTGAATAAAAATATTTTAAATTATAAGTGCTTAAATTGAGATTAATATTTGATTTTAATCATATCAAATAATTATTTTAAAATCTATTATAATATTTTAAATATTTAAAAATATTTATTTTAAAAAGCAATTGTTAAGTTTATTTTTAGACAAGCGTTCTTGTGTTATAGAGAACAGATGTTATACACACGCGTGGAAGTTGTCTAATAAAGTTGCATAATTATTTTAAAAAATCATGTTATAAAATTTATAAATAATACGTGAGTTATCACGAGATAAAAATAAAGATATTAATGTAAAGTATTAAATTTGATTTTAAAATATTGTCTTAAAAATGTAACGTATTTAAAAAGATTTAATTTATTTTAAATGATCTTATAAAAGTTAAGATTTAAATTAAGTGAGAAATAATATTTCAAAAGAATGTTTAATAGATTTAAATAAACGATAAATATTGTTTTGAAAGAATTTGATAAAATATCAAATATTAAATAAGTCATTATTTTATTTTTAATAGTGAATTGATAAATATGTAAATAAGCAAAAATTGATTGTTTAATCGTACCAATCAGATAAGGAGTTTCTGGCAGTATATAAGCTGGATTCAATTGTTGAGGGGGTCTCTCTACAATAAACTTCTAAGTCGTTTGTGTTATTAAAAAAATAGCTGAGTAAATTTATAAACGCTCTTAAAAATCAGTTGTAAAATCATAAGAGTGTTATTGAATAATTTATTATATTTTTAAAATAATGAATATGCAGGAGTAACTTAATAATTCCTTATCATCTTCTCAATATCGAAACTCAATTTACGTACAAATAATCAATGGAAACATCACGTATCGGAGAAATTTATCAGAAACTTTATGCTGGAAAAGTAACAGACGCTAGATTAGAACATAAAACTACAAGATGGAGAAAAGTAGTATTTTGGACTATAAATAGTTTTCAAAAGTTAAATTACTATTGTCTATTACTAATAGATATTTTAAAGAAATATAAATATTTCTGTAAAAGAAAGTATTTTGACAAATTATAGAAGTAAAATATGTATCTTAAGGAAAGATATAAGATACAGTAGTATTTTAAATAAATACTTGCCTTGTTAAGTCTTTATGCTAAAAGACTAAATATTGACGTTTTAAAAGGCAAATAGACTATAAATATGATTATTTAAAATCACAATATAATAAAATTGCTATATCGAAGTAATCTAAACGCTGGACGTTAGAGATGGAAAAATTAATTCTTACCGGAATATGGTATTTACAAATGCGCAAGTAATCCATGGATATTCAAATCAAGTTAAACTAAGCCAAGCCAAACTAAGTTAGTTTACAATAATTGAAGGATAATTTTATAAATTATAACTTAGTTTTGAAATAATAACTTTTGAATAATAATCTATGAAGAACTGGATCCAGAATTTATAAACTATTTTTGAATTTTATTTGTTTTCTTGTGGAACTTATTATTTTTTTTAAAAAAATAAACGTTATCATTTTTATTATAAACTTTCAAGAAAACACGTGATACAACGGAACAGGAAATAGTGTTTTATTGACTTTATACGGAGGATATTTGTTAGAACTTTTATGGTAGGAAAAATCAACGATGGAATATGTAATATAAATTTATTTTATTTATTTAACATAAAATTTAAATATTATTAAACTCTTAAAAAGTAGGTTAGGTACATTTATTAAATAGTAACTTTAAAATAATATATAATTAATTATATAAACTTATTTTATAATTAATATAACACGAATATTCTAATGAATGTTTATGAGTGAAAATGTGAATGATTTTTTATTTTATGAAGCTGCAAATTCCGAAGAATACTGGATAGCAGAATGGACAATATTATTATTATGGTAAAAAATATTGTATAATGATTTTAATGAATTTAATATGTTTTTTATTTAGATCAACTGAATATTATGTTGTTGTAGAATGAATGGATGAATATATTATGAAAACACATACATTATATTGACATCAAACTTTATTAAAATATGCATAATTTTTAATTTATAATACAAACATGACATAACATTACGTAAAAAGTTTGAGAAATAATTATATGATTCTTTCGTAAATAATTTTGATATTTTTATTTATGCTTAGTATTAAAATGATGTTTATTACTTATCTAAGTAATTATTTTATTTTTTGAAATTTAGAAAAGGATTTTTAAAAGTCTATATTTTTGTGTATTTTGTTTATTGAATAAGCTAAGTTACGTTATGAGTAGAAGCCTATATTTAGATTGAAAAGTTTACTAAGTATAGACAATATAGTATGAGTAATTTGGATAATGAATATTTTATTTGAAGTTGATATTTGTTTTCCGGAAAATGTTTTAAATAAGTTTAGAATATGTTTTATAGATAGAAATTTATTAGAAAGGTTAGTAAAGCACATAGGGTAAAATAATGATTTTACACAGAAAGGAATCATAAAATTTATCTAATGTAATGTTTTTTTATGAATTTGAAATTGATAAATGATTTAAATATTAATGTTTGAATAATATAAATATAGAATGCATATTTTATAAAATGTATAACAGGAATTACATTAAGTAAAGTATAAGTACAGTCAATTATTTGTTTACATTACAAAGACATCTTAATTTTATATAAAGTTATTAGGCTATGCTAATAACAAAGTGAATACATGATAATACATTATAAATGATATTTAATTAATGTAGTTATTTAATAGGTAGAGTTACATTATCTACACATACTACATAGATAATCTTGACATGTATTATTATTTGTAATAATTAAAGATTACTACTATTTATTTTTCAAATCTAAGTTTAAGAAAAACACACTGTAATAATATTAATATAGCATTTGAAGCAATGTGTAATTGCTTATTAAGTACATAAGTTAATATCAGTGTAAGCCTCTTATATTTGTATTTCTTATTTTTATTTATTTGTTGTTATAAATTTTAAATTGTAAATAGTGTAAATAAATTTTATTTGAAGTTATTGTAAATAAATTTGTTAATTTGTTTAAAAAGTGTGTCGAGTTTCATTATTTTTCACCTTAGCATTTTGACATCAGATGATTTGAATTAAACATAATATTTGCACAGAATGAATTTGTTATTATTACTTAGAATTGAATACCATATTTGCTTAACATTATTTTATAAGAATTGATTGACATGAACATAAATATTACAATGGTCATAAGATGATTATAATGCACATTATAAGAATACAATATTGTTTATTGCCACAGATTATGAAGTATAAGATTTTGATCTATTCCAAAATTAAGATACCATATGAAATAAAAGATATACATATGATTGTTTATTTATTTAGTGATTAATTATATCATAGAAATAGATGAGATTAAATTACATTCTAAGATTAGTATTATTATTATTATTTAAATAAGTTAGGTGTATTTAAGTTTGATATAAAATCCCACATCATACTTATTTACATGAATTATTATTATTTTAAAACTTAGAAGAACCTGAGATTATTTAATTATATTTTAAGTTAAAAGTTAGGAATTATTTTAGTATTATTAAAGATAATTTATTTCATTTAAAAGCCATAAGAATGCTATAGATGTAGTGGTAAAGTGATAGGGTAGTGATAGTATTCTTATGCCATTGAGACAGTATCTTGGGAGATATTGACTCAGTGTAAATCTGCTTATTACTTTGTAACTTTACTTCACAGTCTCATAATTTTATTAAATACTTATTTAATTAATATAATCTAGAACTATATTGATTTTGATGATTGATAATAAATTTAATTAGGATATGATAATATAAAAATATATTAAAGATAGATATGCAAATTTTAATGAAGCATAATAATGTAACTGAGCTAGTTGTATTTTAAATTATTTTACATATCAAGAAGTAAGGGTACATATATATATATATATATATATATATATATATAAGCCAGTCTGAAGCATCTTGGCTTGAAAGCATGAAGCTACAAATATATCCATATATCATAAATTTAGACTCAGTGAGTAATACTATCTAGAAAATAACAATTAGTAAAATAACTTTTTTAAAAAAAAACCCTATTATGTAGTTACATGAATAGTTTTATATAAGAAATTAAGAAATTCAATTTGCATGTATGACCCTCTATTGAGAGATTTTTCTAACTTTTGTTTTTATTATTAAAATTCATATTTTTTATTATAATATTTTAATTCCAAAAAAATTCTAAAGAAGCCAAGATAATTGAAAATATGGCAACTTGAAAATCTTAAATTCCATATTGAAAACATTCCATTATTTCCTAGAAGTTTTAAAATTTACAATATTACTTTGAAAAAATATTTTGAATGATTAAAAACTTTTTTTTGCAAAGTTTATTAAAATTCATGATTATTTTTGCATAATAATTGTTAAAAATAAATATATATTACTACATATTTATTTTGTAAGTAAATGTTTTATTTTAAAAAATGTTATATTTTTCTGCATAATATTAGTAATGAAATTATAAAAAAAGATGGATACAAGCTATTTGCTAATGCAATATTATTTGCAGTCTTTTAGAATATATTGCAATATTGTAAATGTTTTTTAAAAATTTTAAATTTTCAAAGCAAAAGTTGATAAATTTATAAGATATTGATATTTATTTATTAACATTTTAAATACAAACATCAAATAAAAAAGATTTCATTCCTTTTCTGAAATCAAGCTGCTCCTCCTGTCTGCTGAATGAAGAAACTGTACTTTGTTTTGACTACAATCTAATTTTTTAAATATTTTCAAAATTCAAATGTGATTTTTTTTTAGAATTTATTTTATTTCTAAACAAAAATATGTATCAACTGAAATTAATTTCATTATATTCTGATATATCTTAATACTAAAATTAAATTTGAAAGCTTACAGCAAGTAAAAACAATGAAAACTATCACAATATGAAAGAGGTAAATTAGTTTATGCAGATGTCAATTTCACAAATACATTTTAATACACAGATATATTTCAAGAAAACATCAAAATTATTATATAACTAAGAGAAATTAAATATTCATTTTAGGTAATTGAAGTGGCAGGTATATGCAAACTTTAAAATTATATTTATTACTCAAATAAAATTATTCTGTCTAATTTCAATAGTTCTAAAGTCTATTAACTAATATAGACTATTCCTTCTTAGCATTCATTCTATATAATTTCCAGAGTTAAAAAACTGTTATGACAATGACAATTTTCCAGGCAAGTAAAAAGCTTTAATAAAGCTTTAAAGTACATTCGTAATGTAAGATGCTAGCTCATGGCAGCAGTTTGATGATGGGGACAGATATTCCTTTAGAAATCTATGGTTAATTGTTTCAAAGTTTTTTTCTATTATTTAACCATCCATGCTTAAGATACAGTGGTCCATTTATAAATGTAGAGTATCTTATCCTAGCTATCCTCTATTAATAATTGGAAGACATGCTATTAGCTCTGCTACTTTAAAATCCATATAAAATTCAAATTTAACTCAAAACTCCAATGAAATTTAAAATTCCTTAGTTGATTTATTTATCCATTAGATGCCATATTTTATTTCTATAAAACTACTCATATATTCTGCCTGTTTTAATTATTTAATCTAAAATAATTTTCATAATAATGTATTTTAAAAATTTTTTAAAAAACAATACTTTGCTTCACTTATTTAAAAATTAAAATGGTTTAACTATATTTAAATAAATATGACATCTATAACTTTAAATATAAGTTTACAAGCTTTTTCAATCTTGTTTTTAAAGTTTACTATTTTTATTTGAATGTGTATACAAACATTCATCTAAATTGAATTTTATATGACAATAACATAATATTGCATAACTTTATCATATACTTATTCATGTTTTCATTATCAGTTATCTTTCCTCTATGTTAGAGTCATCTAGTGAGAACTTAAGAAATTAATGGATATTCATTGGTATAGTGCTATAAGAGTTCCATCTTTAGTCTTCACTGAAAAAGATAAAAGTAAAAATTGGTTTGGAGATAGTATTTTATAGCACTGTACCTTCTAATATCCAGTAATAACTCAATCCTACAATAAATAGCTATAGATTACAGTGAAGCTATGTGTTCACATTTTTACATTAACATCTAATTTCCATAATGCAAATATGACTACTTCAAGTTTTATATATTTTTAATATGCACTTTTAATTCTTTTTCCAGTTATTTAACTTATTTAATTTTCTAAATTCACATTTATCTTGTGTTTATTATAGTTTTTTCAATTAAATCAATGAAAAAGACTATATTTAAACACATACTTTTTATAAAAATAGTTTAATTTAAAAATGAACTTAGATGGTGTTGTGATTTTTGTTAAATCACTTAGACAGTATTTGGCAATGCAATGCTAACAGACTTTATGCAATTTCTGGCTAATTAATTTTTATTCAGGTAATGAAATCATATGACCTTAATTTGATGTAAATTTTAGGTGAAATTAAGTAGATTATTTATTAAGTAAAAAAAATAGTACTAATAAATCATCTTACCTGCAAAGCTAAATGATTCCATGTTTCTGGTGGAAGATCAACCATAATATTCAAGGTATTCTGTCCCCCTACAGTTTGATATTCCAAAAGAATATTCCTACTGCTGACTTGAATACTTAGAACAGTGAAATTGTTTTCAGTTGAAATTTTTTCCAACAACATTCTTTAATTAAAAATATATATGTGAACATTAGTAACTGGGTAATAATCTGATAATGAACTATAAAATGAATATCAAATATATATATACTCTTATTCTTCTCTTTTACTTTCTTTGCATATCTTCATATACATATTGCTTATAATAACTTCTTTCATATACACTTCAATGCAAACAAATTCTCTTAAAAAAACTTCTTTATTTTCCTTACAGTTTTGACTGTCCAGCAGTCTTCATCAGAGCTTTTCAAAGCAGAGGAGGTTTGAATAGCTCTGATGAAGACTGCTGGACAGTTGAAACTGTAAAGGAAATAAAAAAGTTTTTTAAGAAAATTTATTTGCATTGAAGTGTATATGAAAGAAGTTATTATAAGCAATATATGTATATATGAGTATCAAACATACTTATTTATTTAAATCAAACGTTTTGGCATAATCCTTAATCAGAATTAAAAATTTAAATATAAAAATTAATAAATAGTGAGCATTAAGAAATTAAGGTTTTCACTTATATTTAGAAAACAATAATAACAATATGAAATATTCAAACAATCAGCTTCAAATACATATATATTAAATTAAGTATGTTCATGATTTTATTATGATGTAAATTTTTTATTTCATATAAACAACAAAGATAACTTTACCTTTGATGCTGTTAGAAAACGATCAATTGTTAATTAATAGTCCCTGAAGCTAAACAATATTTTCTAAGAATCCATAATAACTCCTTTGTCTGCGATTAATTAGAAAAAAAAGTAAATCTTTTTTCATTTCTAACCCAAATTAATATAAGAATATGAACTAGACAGCTACTTTTTTAAAAAAATTTTCTTGACATTGTGTAAAGAATAATTCATCTTCCCTAGAAAATTGTATAGTATATGCCAAATAAATTATTTTAATGAATTTATTAGATGTAAATAATAGAAATTAAAAAATTATATCTATATAGACAACCAGCAATGACTTCACTATTGATAATTTTACCTTTGATATTGCTATGAAAGCATCAATTATTAATTGATAGTCATAAGGCTATACAAATTTCTCTAGTAACTTACAATAGCTTTTTTCTCTTGAGTTTAATTTTTAAAAAAGGGATTATTTTTCACTTCTAATCAAAGTTTGGATACGTATTTTAATTCATATACATTTACAAAACTCTCTACACAGTAACACCACTCAACTAGAGTAATCAATGAACGCAAAAAGATTTGTGCATAAATCCCCATCTAATGCCTACTCATCCAATATCCCCAGATTAGTTTCTATCTTGTGGCTTTCATCAGTGAGAACCTTGGATCTGAGAGGATTGCACCTCGATCTTAGGATCTAATGCAACCCTCCCGTAAACACCTTTTACTAACTATAAAGCTTTGAATCCAAAATGAAAACACAAGCTACAAACTAATTTGGGGATATTGGATAAGTAGGCATTAGATAGGGATTTTATGCACAAAACTTTCTGCATCCACTGATTATTCTGGCTTGCACTGAGTGGTGCTACTGTATGGAGAGTTTTGCCTCTGTGTAAACAACTTATGTAAGCCTAAAGAATAATGATCATGTAATGTTTAGTGATTTGAATTCATAATTATTTTTATAGACATAAAGATTCCAAAGACTTCTCTTAATATCTTGTTAAATTAAATATTTTCATGGATTTACTATAATATAAATAATGTACATTAAGAGATTATATCCATGCAAACAATCAGAAATTAAAAGTTCTGAGACTAAATAAGTTTGTCTAATTACCTATAACAGCTCTTTTGTCCTGGGTTTAATTTGAATATATATATATATATATATATATATATATATATATTCAAATTAAACCCAGATATATATATATATATATATATATATATCTGTTATATTTTATTCCAAACCCCCCTTATGTACACAGTAAGTACATCATGGTTGACTTTTATTTTGTTGATAAGCTTTAATTATAATACAATACATTGTTTTTTTTTGTTTTTTTATAATATGTCAAAGCATCACCGGGAAGCGAACCTGGAACAACTGCTTGAAAGACAGCTATTCTGACCACTGGCCACCAACGCTTGTTGACTACAATACTTTTCATCATACATGTATATGTAACAAAGACACTTTTATATGTATAATATACACATATATAATTACTTAATAAACTGAGAGAATACATTTATGTATATATTTACTGTTTGCACATTCATTTATTCAAAAAATAAGAGTAATAAAAAAATGACAGTGAAGTGTCAGACTTTTGATATATTTAAACATATTTTAAATGATTTTTTTTCAATAACTTTCTCTCTGTATGGAAATAAGAAAATGTAATAGCAGTCTCATTGTCAATAGACTATGTTTTCTCTAGTGGTTTTGATTTTTTTAAGTCCATACTGATTTCATAATCTATACTGTTATCTCTATTTGCTGTTACCCATTTCAGATATATCAGATAAACTCTTAGAAAAACATTTTATTACAGGAAACATTACACCATATTAAACTTTTAATACAGTAAAAAATGAAGAATAACATATATGTGTTTCAATGATGATCAAAATATTATTTAAAACTGTGAACACATATGGCATTCTGAGATTAAAAAATAGCTGTTGCGGCATTGTAAAATGTATTAAATTTACAAATTTTAATGTCTTTACATTTTGTTTATTTACATTTTTTGGATAGCATATAATTAAAATTGATAGAATATATATCATGGCTTGACTGCATAATGAATGGTTTATTGATAACCATGCCACTCTGCCACTGCATCAATCCATGCAGGAATTTTAATAATAAGCTTCTTATTTAAGAATTTTTACAATGAACTCTTTAACAAAATGATTGAAGTCCAAAAAGTGGTTAGATATCAATTCTTGAAGCCATGAAGTAGAAATTATGATTGCTTTTCTACTTGAGGATGCCATAAATCTATACGATTTTTTTACCACATTTGGAAGATTTTTTTTTTTTTAAAATGTTTTATTTTATATTAAACATATTTCTTTATTTTATATTAAACATATTTCCAAGAAAAAAAGATTTACTTTTTTATATATTAAAGTGTCATGTGACAAAACACAATTTAATAATCTCAAGGATTTTTCTCTTTTATTGAAAAACTAGGTCACTGCTAAACTAACCTTAATCAGTGGCTATGAAAAGCATGTGAAAATTTCAAAAATCATTATTATGTAAACATTGTATTTTTCTTAGAATATATATCTTATTAAATCAGCATTCAATCAGTATTATAGATTAAGTTTAAATTGAAAATAATAATACAATGTCTTCAGATAAATCCTGCTTGCATGGTTTGGCGCAGAGCAGAACATTCTGGAACCCAAAGTCCATGGATTTTGCACCAGTTTTTTCACTTTTGTATTTAAATTTATTATGATGTCTTGAACAATAAACAATTCAATTATATGAGTTAAAATCCTCTATTAAATTTAAATTAAGAAAACATCTATTAACAATTAATTACTGTGATCATCATTCCAGTTATCGAATTCGTGATTTAATGCAAAATCTTGGTTCATTTTATTATGTTCCTAATATATCTGCTTCATCTGGTGTTGCTCTGCTTGTCATTAAGCATCTTGCTTTTAATGATATCAAAATCATGCACTTGGATCATAATTTTTTGATGACCAATATTACATTTGGAAGTTTTACTCTGAATATCATTTATTTATATGTTAAGAGTGAGTTCCTCTTTGCTCATTCTACATTTAATAAAATTAATTCTCTTTTGTCTTCAAATTCTTATCCAACTATATTTCTTGGTGATTTCAATATGTGTTACATGCATTTTAATAATAAATTCCTACATCTTTTTAATAGAGTATTTTTATCTGGTGAAGGATGTTTTCCTCTTAATGCATTTTCCTTTTATACTCTTCACACCACTTCTTTAATTGATCTTCTTTACTATTCTCCTGAACTTCATCTTGATATTTCAGCAAAGCTTCAGGTTGTTCCTTTCTCACATCATTTGGCTATGCATGTTGCATTGTGGATTGATACTTCCTTTGTTGCTCAGTCTCATAGTTCTCTTACAATAAGGCTCTTAAATAAATTAACAGCTCCTGCTTCAATTTTTTCGGAGGCATATATTCTTTTTAGAAAAGTGGATATTCTTTTATTACCTGCCATATTGGCATGGTCTTCTTTTGTTGGTATTCTCAGTTCTATTATTAATTCTTATACTAGAAAGACAAAAGGTCCAAAGTTTTTACTTAAGCAATTGGATGATATTTCATCCAAACTTTCTAATCTTTCTTCTTTTGATTCTACCATAGAAAATATTATGCAACTTAAAGTGCAGTATCATGATATACAGAAATCTCTTGCTCATTATGTGGCTATTAAATGGTCTAAAAATTTTCTTCAAAATCATCATAACTGGACATGAAGTTATATTAGGTGGGCTTTAGGTGCTTATTCTAGACCTACTCCATTAATGATTGACACAGGAAATAAAGTATGTTCTGGCCTTATTATGTTGCTTGAACTATGTAATCATTTCAAAATTAAGCTTCAAATGTTGCCTTTTAGAATTGGTGACATCTGGAATGAATCTGAGCTTGATTCTAGTCATAATATAACTGAAACTATGATTATTCAAAAATTAAATTCTTTTCCAGACAATATACATCCTGGGATTCATGGTATTCCCAGATTTGTTCTTCTTCGTCTTTCATTTTTTACAGCTCCAGTAGTTCGTAATATGGTTGATATTCTAGCTAATGATTTTGTGAATATTACTGATCTCTATCCAGTGGCAATGGTCCCTTTTCTTAAGAAGAAATTAACTCCTTCTCAGTTATCTAATATTCGTCTTATTTCTATGACACCTCTTTTAATAAAGACTATTGAATCTATTGTTAAAGATCATATACAATATAATATTTATCTCCATTTATCAAAATTTCAATTTGCAAAGAAGGTCATTCAACAACTGAAGCTGTTCAGCTTTTTCTTTTTCTTATTGAGTATATTAGGTGTCATAATAAATCAAAACCTGTGGTCATTCAACTGGACTTCACATCAGCCTTTGATTGTGTTCTGCCTTCTGTTTTGTTTCAGACTCTTTGGGATTATCAGGTTCCTACTCCATATGTCCATATTATAGCCAAAATTCTATTTAATAGGTCCATCTTTACTTCATTGGATGGTAAACTTGCAGATGGTTTTCGTTCGCATCTCTCAGTGCCACAGGGATCTCCTCTTGACACATTATGTTTTATTACATATTTAAATCCATTACTTTTACAGATAGAATCTAAACTGCCTGGTATCTATGTTCCTGCTCTTAAACAGACTATTCATCATATTTCTTATGTTGATAATGTCTCTGTCTTTCTTCCTGATAAATCTTTTCTTCCGGCTTTGTTGCAAATATTGGACTCTTTTTCTGATACTTTTAATCTTCATATTAATGTTACAAAATCCACAATGTGAAAAATTAAATCTGGTTTGTCAATTATTTCAACTTTCACAGCCAAGCCTCAGTCTTTCCTTGGCTTTCCAATAGTTTTATCTCATTCAGTAATTACAAGGCAGATTCAAAATATTATTCTTTATAAAACAAAAAGGATAGTTGCATCACTTGTCAATATGGGTAAGGTTACACTCTTGAACTCTTTTGTCTATTCAAGGCTTAGTTATTATTTACCAATTATTAGGCCAATGAAGCATTTTGAGAGGGCTATAAATTCACTTTGTTCAAAATTATTTTGGAAAAACAAGGTCATAGCCATCAGTATTGCTAAAATTCAAATGCCAAAGCTTTTAAATGGTCTAGGTTTGCACTCAGTCTCAACTCTATATCTCCAGAGATCTATATCTTTTCTTCATGTAACTTGTCTAAAGCTTGCTCAATTATCCCTTCCTTTGGTTATTGATCCTACAGATACACCACCTCCATTTTCAAGTTATTGGATTGCTGATTTATGGAAGTCAGTTATTAAGTCAATACCCTCGGTTCAAGTTGCACTTGATGGGAAATTGACATTCTGGGATGTTTATAAATTAAAATTTCCACATTATACTCCTCTTTTGACTTCATTAGGTGTTTCAAATAAAGTTCTCTTGCATAAAATGAAACTTCTTTTCATTGAAGCAAGACATGTTGATTTTGTATTTAAACTAAATTTAAATGCGCTCCCAACAAATTATTTTTTAGTGACCAGCAGAGGCTTCATTAGGATTTCATCTCAGTGTCAGTTGTGTAGATTATATGATGAGACAATACTCCATATTTTCTATATTTGTCCTGCTCTTAAGTTGATTAGGGACTTTATTGTTGCGAATGTCTCTCTTCATCTTAGGGATGCTCTTTCTGTTACTAATACTCTTAAGAAGGGATCGTTTGCAGCAATAAGATTATTTATCTTTATAACATTTTCTTTATGGTTGATGTGTTGCAGGCTCATCTTTGGTCATTCTCAGGACTTGGCTCTAAGTGTCTTTATTAAGCTTCTTGATCAAGTCAAGCAGTGAGACTCTCTGCTTTCACCTGTGAGTCTACATGATGATATTTGGGTGAAAGTTTTATTTTCCTCTTAATCTTATTAAGATACCCTTTTCTCTGCATTGATCTTTTCAAGTATCATTCTGAATGCTATGTAAATTTTTATAAAGTTTAACTGTAAATATATTAAATTTAAGCGTAAACAGATAATATAATAATGTGAAAGCTAAACACCTTCAAACAGATACGCTTTAAAAATGCTTAAGTAACAGCCAATAAAGTTTAACTGTATATTACTATGTTACTATGTATATTACTATGTTACTATGTTTAATAAATTTATTTTAAAACAACAACAATTAATTACTGTGATCATCACAATTTTTTTTAGTTAATATTGAAAGAAACAGGGTCACCACATGTGGGTATACATGTTGCGTGGAGTATAAAAGTGCTTCAACAATGGGAGTATCAAATTTCTGCAAGAATTAATAAAAATTATATTAATAATAATCTTAAATAGTGCTAACACATTTATTACATAAAGCTGTATAAATTAATAGCAATTAAAATGGCTGAGCTTTCAAGAAAACGAATTTCTCATAATTATAGCCTGTTGTAACTCATTCATTGGAATGATTCTACGTGTATAATATGCAAACCTTATGTAAATGAGTCAATTAGCCCATCTTTTTGATATAGCAAAACATGCTTCTTTACAATTAATGGTGAAGGAGTCTTCTGCTATGAAGTAAGCCTCCTTTACCTTATGATTAATATCATACCTCTCAGTACAAACTAATTTTGCAGAGGTGGGTTTGAACTCATGTCCAGATACTTTTTGATGTTGTGCAAAAATTGAAGTACATTCTGGGTTAGTATGTGACTTATTGTATCTTATATGTAAATCAAAATATTTAAATTTCCCAATAACTCCATTTTTAGAAACACATTCTTATTTTATTGCAAATATTTTTTTATTTAAATATAAAGAGAAATACTTTTTTTACTTAGTCCTGTGACTATGTTCAAAATGTACTAAGTATTATACACTTTACCATTGTACTAAACTGAACAGATGGGCACCATTTTGCTACGATAAGTAATAAAATCAGTATGTAAATAAAAATGTTTTGATGTTCTGATTGCAAATATTTTAAATTTAAATAAAAGATGATTATTTTTTTACTTAGTCCTGTGACACTTGTTCAAAATATATTAAATATTATATAGTCTACCATTATGCCAAACCAAACAGACCAGCACTATTTCACTATGATACTTAATAAAATTAATATGTAAATGAATATGTTTAAATTTCTATGTCACTTTTATTTAAACATTCTAATTTACATAAAAAATGACACATTATTATTAATAATATATTTTAAAATAAATTTATTTAAAAAAAAATGCCTCAATAATTATGATGAATTTGCAGGATTTTGGACAGCAGTTATAATTATGTTTAGCAGTCATATTTTGTAAGATTTTTAATTATGTGTTTGGAATAGTGTAGTATTCAGAGTATCAGATGCTGAAATATGAGATCTGGGGATTAATTTTGGTGCAATTGAAATATGTTTTGCTTTAGTACCATTATTATTATTTTTTTCTTTTTAATATTGATATTATCTTTTTCTTTTTAATATCAGTATTACTTTTTGTAAGGTTTACTAATTTGCTTTTTCTTGAATTTTCTATGGATTTTGTTACATAGCTAAAAACTTATAATTGATCCATAATATTACCCAAATAATTGGTCTAAATCCAGGGAAAACAGAATGATTCAGTTTTAAAAAAAATTATTTGCAATCATTAAAATATTATTGTCTAATGCCATAGTAACAACCATAAAACATCACTTAAAACTACTCTATTGGGCTACAAAATTCTTTATCTATTCTAGTGGAAGAAATAAATTGTTTGATTTTTTTAGTTATTATCATAATCTATCATTAAGCAAAAGAAAATGCAAGGCATGGTAATGACTTTAAAAATTTTTTTGAATGAGCAATGTAAATATGAAAATTTCTTCCTTTAAGTAAATATAAGTTCTTATTCTAACTATAAAACTGTATAAAATGACTAAGTTATTATACTGAAAATTAAATCACAAAGTACTATGAATATTTTATTATTAAAGAAATAGTTGAGAAGCTAACTTTGTTAATGGAAAACATGAACAAGTTTATACATGAGGGATTCTGAATAAAACAAAGTAACAAACAAGAGTTATTTTTAATTAATTAATTAATATGTTGTTAGAGTTGACCTAGTTAAAACTAATCATTATTGATCACATGGAAAATTTCTCAAATTGTTTTACACCACCAAAATCAGGAGAATTAATATGTAAATAAAAAGATAAAGGTGCACATAATTATGATTTTTTAATACTCTGCTATTTCTGTGTCTTTTCTTAAACAAAATTGTGTAGAATTTTAATTTACTTATTTTATTTTCTTAGCAGAGCTGGCCTAAAAAAAGTGGGGTCCAGTGTTATGTTTTCATGCAGGGGAAAGGAATCTTTTTCACATGATAAAAAATACTTAGATATTAAAAAAAAAATCTTACTTGCAGATATGAATATATTAAAATTGCCAAAGTGATACTTATAATGTATAAATAGTTATTTAATTATTTTAAATTATAAATATAAATTTATTAAATCAGTATTTGAGAAAAAATAAAAATTCATATAATGCAAAAAATTATATTTTATTTTCTTCAATGTTTTATTGTGAATCAGTTAATAACATTGCCTTAATTTTTTCCCCATGAATTCTGATTCAAACCAAGACAAACTCTCCATACAGTAGTGCCACCCTGTGCCAGTCAGAGTAATCAATGGATGCCAGAAGGCTTGTGCATAAAATCCCTATCTAATGCCTACACATCCAATATCTCCAGGCTAGTTTCTGGCTTGTGGCCTTCGTCAATGAGGAGCTTTGGATCTGACAGCACTGATCTAGATCTTAGGATCTAATGCAACCCTCCAGCAACCACTTTTTATCTCTACTTAACTACAAAACTATGAGAATGAAATTGGATGAGTAGGCATTAGATAGGGATTTTATGCACAAGCCTTCTGGCATCCATTGATTACTCTGGTTGGCACAGAGTGGCACTACTGTATGGAGAGTTTGCCTTGTTTATAAACAATTATGTGCTAGTATAAGAGATAGTGATCATGTGAATTCTGATTCAATAAATAAAAATGCTAGTAAAGAGAATCATCCATGATCTATGCTGATTTCGCATTGACATGATTAGAACACTGCAAAACATGTATGTACATACATTGTATGTAAGTGAAAAATCTGCATTTCCACATAATCCATGCTTCTACCATTGTATATTATTTCACATGTGTTATTCACAATAGGACCTACAAATATATAGAATTTTGTCAAAAAAGAAAAACAGATATAGTTTCACTTAGCATGTGATAAAATGATTTTCTTTGTTGCAAAAGTCAGATCAAAAGATATTGATCATGCAGGACTAAGGCCTTGATAATTGCAAGGCTTTCTACCTTTAAACCAGCTCTAATCATGAAACTAGAGGTGTTGAAATTTATTTTATATTGTATATTTTATTTTAACTGGATTATTTTACTTGGGTTTGATTATAGTTATTTCAGTTTTATTATGTTTTGTTATAATTATAAATTTATTTAAACGCACATTCATTACATAAATAATATTCATTAAGGCTGTAGCCTCAAGCACATGCATATTAAATTATCATAATAGATTGATTTCTCACTATAAAATCTTTCCTAAGATTTCACGAGTATTAATGTGTAATTAGAAATGTGGATTTAATTAGTGAAGTATTGAATAGCTTCACACTCTCGGATCGAATCGCTTCAGCTTCACCTATTTAAATAGAAAGTAGGTTGAAGTAAAGAAGGGTTCCCTTCTTTTCTTCCAAGAGTAAGTGTGTGGTTTAAGACCTGTAGAGGTCCCTACTATCACATTTTATATGCATGTGCTTGAGGCTACAGCCTTAATGAATATTATTTGTTTTGTTATATTTTGTTGTTTTTATTATTTTATTAATTTTATTGTTTACATTTTTATAGTATTATTTTTATAGTTATGTATTTTATTTTGTTCATTATATGATTTGAAGAAGACTGCCGGACAGCCAAAACATGAGATTGTGTACATATCTATGTACAATAAAATATTTTTTTGCTAAAAAGTGTTCAAATTAGAATGGATAAATTGCATTTATATAAGATATTACAACAAAATAAAGGAAGTGGTGAATTTGGTAATATTTCTGTTGAAATTTAACTTGCACAAAGATGTCTCTTATCCATGTATTATTCCACTATTCGTGGAAACAATGTAATTACCACTAGTCTATCTCTGTTAATTTAGAAATATAATTTCAAAAATAAGATAGTGATTAGGATTTAGACTTCCACATATAATTGTGAATTTGAAACCTAAAATTACTCTGATTTCAGCTATCTCTGCCATCTCTGTCCTTTATGACAGTGTTAACTGTGTTATTTTGCAAAGTCATTTAATGTTTTAAGATCTCTGATGACTTATTGTCATGTTTGATTTCCTTATATTCATCATGATTTAATCATACACTAAATGTCTTGAAATAAAGAGATTTTTCTACTTTATTGTACAAAATCTTGAGACATAAAACAGAATCAAATTTATCAACAAATGTAAATACTTTGTATGACAAAAATCTCATATCCTATATTTGGTAAGATGAAACATACATTCCCAATACATATATAGTTTCTTGGTAAAAACACTCTGAATGTATTCATAACTAAAGACATTTTAAAATCTTCTCCCAAACTACTGAACTTCTGATCTGCTTTCATTTTTTTTTCTTAAAAGTAATTAAAATGATATATTACATAACTGATTGGGATAGTGTTCTTGTATATATTTATGGCTTATTCTCTGCTGCAAATTTTTCCTTCCTGATCTTCTGATGTATTAATGTTTAATGTAGGAGTATTTTGATTGTAATCTATTTCATTATGTAATTATTTTTATTGTGTCAAATTTCTATATTCTTTGCACAAACTGTAATAGGTATAATTGAAATCAAAATCTAAAGCTAGTAGTAATGATCTAGATAAGATCATTTCAAGCACTGTATGGTTTGGAGAAATTGGCAGAACATTTGATTTGGCATCAGAAGGTCCCAGAAATTCTGGTACTCACAGGTTGGCACTAAAACTTCTTAGGAACTCTTGAGCAATAAAACCATATCTTTCTTTTTATTTTTAAAAAAAGGCAAATTATAGAATAAAGAAGCAAGTCTCAAGCAAATAGATCTTGTTAAACATGTTATATCCACACTTACGACTGTGCCAAGGTTATATCTGGAAGTCATACTGTGCGGCTATCCAATAACGTTCGCTAAAGTTCTCCAACGAATGGTCTATTCCTGCAACTAATGCTCTATTCTGCAACTAATGCTCTGCTCTGCAATAAATGCTCTACTCTGCAACTAATGCTCTGCTCTGCAACGAATGCTTCTACTCTGCAACTAATGCTCTGCTCTGCAACGAATGCTTCTACTCTGCAACTAATGCTCTGCTCTGCAACGAATGCTTCTACTCTGCAACTAATGCTCTGCTCTGCAACGAATGCTTCTACTCTGCAACTAATGCTCTGCTATGCAACGAATGCTTCTACTCTGCAACTAATGCTCTCCATATCTCTGCTGTGGTCTCCTTCAGCTATACCCGTGAACTACATTTCCACTGGGCACTGGTCATTAACCGCAAGCACTAACGAGATATCTCTGCTGGTGTTAAACAGACGTCTACTCAAATACTGCTTAGATGTTACATAGTCTTTTATTGCTTGCTGATAACTGTGGCAATTAATCCTTGTCCAATCAGGTAACGTCTTTTATCCAGAGATATTTGCAATCAGCAAATATCTCTTGGAATTATCGTCCGCCATTACGTTAAATAACCTCCTCCATTATCAGCGCGTGATCTAAAAGCAACAGCTCGAATAAATCTAGTTTTTTCTGGAGCGCACAAAAATGTCTGCCATTTTTACAAATACTACACCTCCCTCCACTCCAGAAAAACACTTGTTGCAATTCCTTGATGTTTTCTTTTTCTATTCCTACTTGGCCAAAACATATTTCCCGTTATTTCCAAACTTACAGCGATGTTATATCACGTAGACTTGCTATTCACTTCCGTTATTAACGTTATTAACTGGGATTTCCATTTTCACCAGGTTTCTCCATCTAACTTATTCGCTACTTACAGGTTCCAAATGCGACTGCGCCAATGTTATATCCGCACTTACAACTGTGCCAAGGTTATATCTGGAAGTCATACTGTGCGGCTATCCAATAACGTTCGCTAAAGTTCTCCAACGAATGGTCTATTCCTGCAACTAATGCTCTACTCTGCAACTAATGCTCTGCTCTGCAACGAATGCACTGCTCTGCAATGAATGCTTCTACTCTGCAACTAATGCTCTGCTCTGCAATGAATGCTCTACTCTGCAACTAATGCTCTGCTCTGCAACGAATGCTTCTACTCTGCAACTAATGCTCTGCTCTGCAACGAATGCTTCTACTCTGCAACTAATGCTCTGCTCTGCAACGAATGCTTCTACTCTGCAACTAATGCTCTCCATATCTCCGCTGCGGTCTCCTTCAGCTATACCCGTGAACTACATTTCCACTGGGCGCTGGTCATTAACCGCAAGCACTAACGAGATATCTCTGCTGGTGTTAAACAGACGTCTACTCAAATACTGCTACTCAACTACTGCTTAGATGTTACACAGTCTTTTATTGCTTGCTGATAACTGTGGCAATTAATCCTTGTCCAATCAGGTAACGTCTTTTATCCAGAGATATTTGCAATCAGCAAATATCTCTTGGAATTATCGTCCGCCATTACGTTAAATAACCTCCTCCATTATCAGCGCGCGATCTAAAAGCAACAGCTCGAATAAATCTAGTTTTTTCTGGAGTGCACAAAAATGTCTGCCATTTTTACAAATACTACAAAACGTAATTAATTTTAACGGCAAAATGAAGAAGAAGTTCCTCTACAAGAAAATTTTTGATTTTAAAATTGAGATTTTGTCATCTTTGGAATTTCCTACGATATGGACTAATTGTTCTGAATAACAGGCTTAAATTCTCACTCTTCAAAGACTGCAATAACTTTAGTTATTTTAAACTCAGTTTCACACGATCCTCAACTATCCATGCTTTCTCATACTCCTGACACACTGATCACACACATATTGAAAAGGCTTAGGTGTGTGATCAGTGTGTCAGGAGTATGAGAAAGCACGGATAGTTAAGGTTCGTGTGAAAGTCTGAGTTCAAATCCCCTATATATTTTATATTGGAGTGCAGGTAAGAAAAAGCCTGTACTTTAGAAAAAAATTAAATATTTAGTTATTTTAGTTATTTCTCATTGAGTATTTAATAAAATATCCTATGAAATAAATAATAACTTTTTTATTTAAGCATAATAAAAGTCTTTATGGTATGCAGGGAACACATCTGCCATGTTTAGAGCTCAGGTATCTGAATAAATAAAATTATTTTCAAGAAGCTTCGAATTTTATTTCAGTAGATAAAACCACTATTCAGCATTTGTGGCTCAATGAGTATTTAGTTAACGTTAGTTGGTAGTTGGTAAGGGGGTGGGGGGTGGACATAAGTGGAAAACCACACAAATCCTTATCATTTAGCAGTTGACAAATTTCTGATTCATTGTTCCTTTAATCCTTTAAGAGAGACGTTGGAGAAGCTGTTGGTCTGCAAGGGAATAATTATTTATTAAAGGCTGTCTTATCTATTTTAATCATAAATAATTAAATAAACTGGGTAAGTGTGAAAATCTAATTTGAAATATGCAAACATGTTTTGTCTAGTGGGGTAGGAGAATGATTTTGTTAATATTTCCACTAATTTTTTCTTTTTTTAAATAATGGGTAAAAGCTAATTGATTGTTTTATTGTCAATGATTTGTAATCGTCAATGAAATGAAGAGAAATAAAACGATTCACTATATTAAAGAAGTAGAAGTGTTACATTTATAAATTCGGTATTTTATTGCTAAAATACAATTTTAATTATTTGATAAATTAACCAATCATTTATTAGTAAATTAACTAATAATTATATTTTTAAAAACCATTATAGAATACTGGAGATGAAATAATAATTAGTTATAATTACTTTAAATGACAATAATAACTTAAATCCTTCTTATACTTTTGCAATATTTTGAAGGGAAAAAATGTCGTTATTTAATTTTTTAAATATTGAATTATAAAATGCAAGTCTAGCTTTATCGATTGTAGCGCTGCAAATGAAAATGTAAATTTTAATTAACGCGTTAAGCTTTTATGTATTTGTAATTACTGTGTTTAATTTTATAAAATTATGCATTTAACTATTATAATTTTGGCTTATACATTATTATATAAAATAAAATAATAATCGAAGATTTTGTTGCTAAGGAGGTTCATATGAAGTCTGAGTGCTGTAAATGACAGTTATATTGTGATTTATGGATTTTCAACTTAAAAGTTATTATAAATATTTCATACATTTTATTCTATCAAATAACGATCTTGAAATCCTCAAAATTTGGTGCTTAGACATGTATAGGATTGAGATTCAAATTTTGCAAAAAATTTTAGATTTTGGGATTAAACATACCACTTATAGACAATACAATGATAATAATTCGTATAGTTTACTATCACAAGCTAGCATAAAAGTTCCCTGATTGGATCGCACAAATATTAGATATTTCTTGTATCCTGATCCCTTTCATACTGACACATGGGGAAAATATCAATGCACTTTGTGCATTAAATTTCACTGTACGATTTGTATCCTGAGTATACTTTTGTCTAAATTTCACTGCGCGGTTCGTAACCTGATTACACTTTTGTGCTAGACAATAATCTCTCATTTTTATCTATCACAGTTTATAGCAGATAATTATTCATTAAACTTATAAGATATGCTTCATTTTCAGTAGGCATCCTTTACAGTAGGCATTATACTCAATTTTTCTTCTGTATAATACATTAATTTAAGTTGTAGCAGACATAAAGGCAATGTATATATTTGCAGGCAGTATATATTTATATGGGTGTGGAAAATATTGACTTATATAATTAACTGTAAATATAATAAAATATTTGAAAAGTAATTTATTTCCTATTTCAATGGCAAAGCACAACAATTGGTTCTGGATATAATAAAATAAATGGTATAGATAGGTTTTTTTTTTTTTTTTTTAAGAATATGATGCTCTTAATCCATGTAAATAGACAGTGTAGGTAGACAATTGTAGATTCTTTATAAATACCAATAGCATTAAAAAGCCTGAAATTAAACTAGCTTCAATGATAAGTATATGTGACCTAATCATATATGTAGTATTTGATATACCCAAGCAGTATCTCCATATCAAAACTATTATTATACTATGAACAACACAAATTTTATCAAAGCTATCAGTCAGACACACAAAGGGCTTTGTATTTTGTGTAAGAACTGATAAAGCTAATTAATACTTATGATATGGTTAACTTCATGAATTAGGGACATGTCTGTCAGCAGCATGACAGAACTGACTTATGTATCAAGATGTTTATGAATGCAAAAACTTCATTAAAGTTAGCCTTAGTTCACTTTTCTTGAAACTACAGCAAAACAATTATTATTATATGATATATAGCAATTTGGGAATTAAAGCACTTATAGATTGATAAAATAGTTATAAAGGCAAGAAAGACCAACTTTAGGAAACTTAGATTAAAATGTGTTATTGCTGTGAGGGTGACCACAATCCAGAAACAACCCACTCTAAAAAAAAAAAAAGAAGAAAACTTGCAATTAATTAGGATATTTAAAGAGCACTAAAAATTATCATGTACTGTCTTTATGCATCAGAGGAGAGAGGGTAAAGTCACTAATGGTAAAATCATGGATGCAACTTGACTCAGTGTTGTTTTTTTTTAATAGTTTCTAAGAAAACTTGGAGAAAATAAACAAAAAAATAAAAATTAGTAGAAATTCATTGTTAGATGAAGGTATGCTAAATGTACACAAGATGCACTTGATAATAATTTATTTCTTCTAATTTTGATCCCAAGATTATAACATTTGATAACAATTTATTTCTTCTAATCATAACATTTCCATATGTAGAAAAGGTTAAAGCAATTAGAATATGCTGTTATAGCTGTTAATCAGACAGGCATGTAACAAAATGCCTTCTACGATTTCCTGTTGTTTTTGACAGATGAGTGGCAGGTTATAATTTTACACATGCAACTATCATATTAAGTAAGTAAATCGAGAAAATCAGATTCTGAAGCAGATGATTTCCATTTTCACTGAGACCTAAAGTAAAAGCAAAGCTGATCTATGCCCAATCTGATGGCATAATGGAGCTGATTTTGCATTCACAATAGACTATGCCATTATGTCAATAAATAAAAGCAAATTGAAATATTCCATTGTGTAGAGATATAATAAATATGGTCTTGTCAATGAACAATTACCCATTACCATTGATTAAATAGTTAATAACATTACTGCTGGGAGAAAAGATTTTATAAAAACCGATTTTAAAAATTCTTATTTTAAATCCCCATTACAGATTACAATAACCCACAAAGAAATGTTTGTGGTAAATAAATTAGCATTTGGAATGCCAATGGCTCCAGACATATTCTAGAACTGAGTGAATTAATTAGTAAATGATATTCTTGGAGTTATATTTCAGATTATTTTCTTTTAGAATCTAAATCATTAAACAAACTGCAGAACAACACAGAACGACTTTGGGGGGAAAATTAAGTGCTGTAGAATTACAATTAGTAAAATGAAAAACAAATTCAAGGCTATGGGAATGGGATTTTTTTGATTTTAAGAAAAATAAGTCAAGGCTACATTCCCCAATACATATAAGGCAATCTTAGAAAATATGACAACAGTAATCATGAAAGAGTGCAA
Organism: Epiperipatus broadwayi; assembly: GCA_028023455.1. NCBI lineage: Eukaryota > Metazoa > Onychophora > Udeonychophora > Euonychophora > Peripatidae > Epiperipatus > Epiperipatus broadwayi. Next base: position 98,328 of record JAQFVV010012501.1, read on the forward strand.
GCATAGAATCACTTTATAATCTACTTCTTAAAGGATGAAAAAAGAAAGAATGGGGACTAGGCACAAGCTTTTTGACTACCAAAATTGTATATTTAGAACAATAAAATATTTACAAATGGAGATTTATTAATGATTTGCAATGCAGCATTTACAGGGTTGGCAACAAGACTTACTCACTGGAAGCATGATGATTTTGAAAAACTGGTGGCTTTGCATCATGAAGGCTAAGAAAAACCAAGTGCAATTATGCTCAGTTGATAAAGAGGCTCTACAATAATATCTGGAATTAAAAAAAATATGACTTTGCCTCCATATGAAAACTTACAGTAATATATTTGATCATAAATCTGTACTGAAAGTCCTCAGCAAAAAAAAATGGCATTACTGCAAAGGGTATCATCTATAGTGGTGTTTTAGTTTAGTCTCTTATCTGTTTACAATTTTTAATTAAATTAGTAAATAAAATAGAATGTGCATGCAGATTCCTTAAGTGATCTGCCTATAAAATAAAACAGGTTAAAAGAAAGATAAAGAGCTCTTAGTATGCAGTAAAAATCTTGAACTTTAGAATTGTGGAAGAATAGATAATCTTGGACATGGATTACAAAAATCAATTGCAAATATTGTACAAATCATTTCTGGTGTGATATAATAAATTTCAATTAATTAACAAATTGTATCACCTGAAAATCATATGTTGTCATTCCCACATAAGGCTACAATGGAATTGTACAGATAGTAATGCTTGCAGGATCACATGTGTAGTGGTCAGAGATCAAAATAGAGCTGAGAGATGTTGGAAATGCCAATCTGCATAGATATGCTATCAAAAATGTAAAAAGCTGCTTAATTAGATACTAAAAAGGCATAACCAAGAATTCATATAGATCGTAAAGAAAAAAAGCAGTTAATAATATATATTCAAAGTGACTAAACATTTTTAATGAACTTTCATTTCAGTCTTCTATGACTATAATTGCTTTGTATGTGAACTGCCCATGGGGTAGACACTTTGGGTAATAATATTTGATATTGGAAACCACATTCATTTCTGTTCAATTGAAGACTTTTTGCAAATCACCCAGTGTAAACATAATGTTAGTTCTCTTCCATTCAGAAAGAAATGGCCAGACTGAATGAATGATTCAAAAGGAATAAAAATGATCACTAAAAAGACAAATATAATTAAAAGCAATTTTGTATTGCAAGAATCCTTTTGGTGCAACATTCCATCCCTACAACAATCCTGAGATATCCTACATTATTACTTACAGAGTACAGGCTCAGAGCATAATTATGCTTAATTACTCCTGAGAGGGAAAAGGAAAAGAATAATTGCTCAAATAAAGTCTAGTGAAAAACAAATTTAAGAAGGAAAAGACCATGTCATACAAAAAGTAAATGATTGCTAATTTCTGCTAGAAATGTACTAGATATGTTGAAGCAATCGATGTCTAATGATCATCGAGCTTCATGTTTCACCATCTATACTAAACTCCTAGGGGTCTGCAAGTCAGACCTTGCTGTAAATATATGCTATTCACTCACACACTGTATGCCGAATCATTGGAGAAATTAGTAAAATTAATTTTTATTTAGTAAAGTAAAACAGTAGTGTGCATGATGCGTATATATATGAATGAAGCAATAATGTTATTAATGTTTATTGCTGACAACTAAACATTTTCTTTATATAATTGTAATTTTTTTGTTATATCTATATGTATTTTGATTTAAAGTATTTAATTAAACTATTGGAATGTAACAACAAAGAAAAATGGAGAAGGCTTGAAATACTGAAATTATCTTTATCTCTAGTCAGATCGTTGTCTATAATTAAAATTTATAAATCTTAATTAAAATCGAAAGCAATTCTTTTGTTAGTTGTTTTCAAATCTTTCAAAACAGCTAAAATGGTATTTCGAGCCTTATCTGTATAAAAACATGTTGTTAATTAAATGTTCTTTGTAAGGGGATTATAGAGATAGTGTATAAAAAGAGCGCATAAGACCTTTTAAGGTCAGTTGGTTATTTTCACTTGATAAGTTAGTTACTTGATAAATCAGTTAGTTATTTTCACTTGATCAGTTGGTTACTTTTACGTTCCTGATTCAAAAAGTGTTGCCAGTCTATCATTTAAGAAGTCAAGAGAAGTTTAGTGCAATGGAGTGTGAGTAGTGGAGCCATCTGCCTTTCCTTTTCCTCTCGGAGGACTGTCTACCAGCTGACAAATTCCAAATGACCGGCCATATGAGATGACGTAAAATTGCCAACCTGCCTGCCTGCCGCTATGCTGATATCTTAGGTAAAATCATGTAATTTAGAGCTGCCTTAATACGAACATTCATGGGTGATTTATAATTTGTAGCTAAATTAATTCATAGATCCATTTATGATGTCTTGCTAGTTTTGCTTTTAAACTCTCTATAATCCTTTATTAATACTTATGTAATTCTAAATATATGTTGCTTTCATGCTTAATTTATGTTTATATAATTTTATGTGGCTCAATTAAATGTATACAACTTATTTTGTTTAATATATATATTATTTTCTCTAATATATCGGTATCAATCAATTTCACGACTTTACTTAAATTCATTAGTAGAATTATATTCATTTGTTTATTTAAAATAGAAATCATTCGCGATGTTGGTTGGATACCTAAAAGTATTTTATTGTGGATGCTTATTTTATTTTGTTGTTTAGTTGCCTTTATAAAAAATCACAATACTCAATATAAAATGCCACCTTCTCTTAACATTGCCTGGAGGGCTAATTCTTTAATTAATATGTATATGGGAATCGAACTTAAATATAAATTTTATTAGTTTAATGATATAGAAAAGAGTATATTATTCATTACCATTTGTTAAATGACTCAGGATTGAAAACAGATTATTGCACAAGAGGTTAGACAATTTCCAAGTTTTAAAATAATATTATATGAAAATTATGTTATAAAATTATATTCATGTCCAATAACGTTGCTGGCATATCTTTTTCTTTATTCTGATATTTTATCTTTTCCATTTCTTGATTGTTTTGTTATTGGGGACGTCAAAAGCTTGAAGCTCCCATCTTACTTTTCAAAATCGTTCGTAATCAGGGACACTACTGCCTGTGAAACATAAAGTTTATGAGGTTTATGTGCTGCGAATGACAGCACATCTAGATCTGGGCTCTAAAACCCAGCCTCTCCTTTGATATCACTCCGCCAGAATGCACGGACATATCCAATCTCAGTTCATTTCAAATATTCTTTTAAAATGATAAAATATCCACAATCGTCATGAGGCCTTATTTCGTTATTGTATGCTAGTACCGTTACTCTGCTCTTTAATTTGATCACCACCCACCTGACCTTAGTAAGTCGCAATGATGTGTTAAAGATAATGATTCATTTTGTAAAAATACATTTAGTTCATTGAGTAAAAACCGTTATCGATTCCCATAGACGTAAATCTAATTTATATTAATGATTGCATAACTTATTCTCATAAATGAAGCGCATTGTTTGTTTCTTATTTCTAAAAGACGTCTTTGCCAAACAATACAAATAAAAGTATAAATAATGGTTTTCCTAAAAAAATGCATGATTGAAATCATATATTTTGTCCGTTATCAACTAAATCATTTACTGTTAAAACTGTCACAATCTTTTATATTTATTTTCGGCATCCACAATGTTCCATAGCAAAAGTTTTCTTGTATTAGCTTATTAACTCTGCATAAGTTCTAAAACACTATAAAATTGTATCTGTAAAATTATATTTATTAAATTAGTGATAGAGGGGATTTTATACAACAAATTCCCAAGTCTTCTAAATAAACAATATTGTCCCAAGCATGAAATTAGTTGGTAAAATATACATATGTTTCCTTAATCTTTTGTAATATATATATGCATCCATTTAATATTTATTAAATATATCTATTTCATGTAAATCCTGGTTTGTTTTGAATTATCATCTTCTAGTTAATATTTAGAACTATTTTCTTTAGCTAAGAGCTTAGCATTAATAAATAACTATAATAAATGTAATTCCTGGGCTACTCCAATCTCGATCATCATCATCAGTCTGATCTTATGCTCTTCCACTCTGCTTCTGGGCACGGAATTAAAATAATTTTACTGTGTCCTCAGAATTGTTGTTCATTGGGTCAGAGATTCGAAGAATAGGCAAATAGGTTAGAATTCAGGACTGCTCCAGACCTGTGTATCTCGATCATGATTGGAGGTACTTTTGCTTAGGATTTGAATCTTGTTAAGTGAGCATACTATTTTGACCGGTACAGTGGATTTTTTTTTTCTGGGCTTGGCTTCCCAACATGAGGCTTCAATATAAACACCCACATACCCTGAGTACTGAATTCTGTTTAAATGTATGTTTTAAAAAAAGGGTAAGAGATCATTGACGATAGATATGTATATTTTCTTCCTACCTGAGTTTGTTTTTTGATTTTATATACATAAAATGTGAAAATTTTAGATAAAAACCAATGTCCATGTGTTGCAACCATAAATGTAAATGGTTTTTGTTGTATCTGGTTTTGCAACTATAGAAAAATATTGTTTTTCCATGTTAATAGCTACAAATGTAAAAATCTTGTTTTTAAAAATGAAAAAAAATTTTGATACTCATGTGTTACAAACATAAGTAATTTTTTTTCTGTATCTGGTTTTGTAATCATATAAAATGTGTTTCTTATATTATATACATGAAAATGAAAAGGTTTTACAAATAAAACCCATGTACTTCAGCCATAAGTTGTAAACCTTGAAATTGTAACAAGGTGCACTTCATGTTTCATTCATTTTCTGTGCATTATATATAATAGAGTTTATAATGTGTAACAAATACTTATTTATATTTACTAGTTGAGTAGCCCAGATGTGTTTGGATTTTTTTTATATATTGTTGGCTGGCGCCATTATATAAATATGCCAACAGGTAATATAATAAAATATGTATCAAAATGAGTTCAAACCAGGATGTTAGGGGTTGAGAGAGAGTTAAATTATATTTCCACTGTTTTTCTATGTATAATTGTCATGAGCAGAACATTATATTGTAGAAACAAATAACTAATCTTTTTTTTTGTAAGAGTCTATTATAGGTGCATAAAAACAACCAAAAGACAAGCAGCAAGGCAGTTTGAATTCCAATAGATCATACACATACATGTTATGACAAATATTTTTCTGTTATCAGCAGCAGTCAGCAGCAACAAAAAAATGGCAAAATAAAGACAGTTGAAGAGAGGAGGGAGAGAGGTGTATATCTTGAATAAAGTAAAATAAGAAAGAAACAAGCCTTATTTTTCAAATAATTAGAAGTGACAATATGTTTAAAATAAAATAAAAGAAGAAAGAAACAAGCCTTATTTTACAAATAATTAGAAGTGACAATACATTTAAAGCAAAATAAAAGAAAAAAGAAACAAGCCTTATTTTCAAATAATTATAAGTGACAATACATTTAAAGCAAAATAAAAGAAGAAGGAAACAAGCCTTATTTCACAAACAATTATAAGAGACAATACGTTAAACATAAAATAAAAAGTTTAAATCAAAATATTAAAATATATTTCACAGAGACATTTAAAATTGACTATCTTTCAAAAGAAAAAACAAAAGTGAATTGTGAAGAAACTATAGGAGCAATGATGCCAGAGGAAGAAAAACAGATCTTTCAACTCATGCAACAAATGATGAAACAAAATAAAAGACCAAGTAGAAAGAGATACAGAATTTATGGAAATGATGAAGGGATTTAGAAGAGAGATTGATGACTTAAAAGGAAGACAAAAATTAGATATTGATAAGATCACTACCACTCACGACATACAAGCTGATAGTTTCAAAGATGTATCTGTTCCCAAGCAAAGAGAGACTATTGATCTAACCAAAGACAAGATAGTCTGTGTTAAAACAACTTTGGAAAATACAGTAATGGAGGATATGAAGTTGTGAATGAGGTGCAAGAGACTACAAAGAAGAAATTGCAACAAGATGCCCACCAGGGGAGTAAGCTTCAGGAAACCAGGTCAGCAGAAATGATCGATTTTATACAAGAAAAGAGAGAAGACCGAAGATACTGGGAAGAAACGATGGCCATAATCCAACATGAAGAAATAGAAGCCATGGAAAAGCTGAAACAAGATATGAGTCAGCTCAAAAGAAGCATAAAACTGGTAGTAAATGAAGAGACAGAAATCAAATTACCACAAGCCACAAGAGACCTAAAGTCAGACCAGGAACTAGATTACCAGAATAACAAAAATAAAATAAATGAAGAATCACCAGAAACAGTTACCAGTACAAAATGTAAAGAAGTTGAACCTTCCGCATGCACCCAGGGATCTTCATCCCTATCACATTTCATAGAAATACGGATTTTTAATGGTGAACCTGGTGGGAATTCTTTAGAGCACCTTGAAAGTCTGCAGAAATTAGTCTGCAGAAATTATTCTTTCTCCACCAAACAAGTGATGTCAAACAAGTAATCATTGCTAGCCATTACTTAAAATCTACAGCTAAGGATTGGTGGCGATCACTGCAGAAGCCGGCAACCACATTTGAGGACTACAAAACCATTTTACTACAACACTACTGGAGTGAAGAATGCCAAGAGGGTATTCTGCACTCCCTGATGAATGACAAATACCAGAACAATCTCCAGGAAATGTATACTCAGTTCTTCCTGTGCCAAGTGGCAAAATTTAAATCACTAACTGAATTCAAATATTCAGACCACCACATTATACATAGCATTCATAATAATATGACACCAGGGATACAAAGAATGATGCTAAGTAGTCAATTTTCCATGGTGTATTGCATAACAAAATTCCTGAACTCAATAGATTATGAAAATCTCACATCAGAACTTGAAGTGCTAAGATTCCCTGAAGCACGGAAACAAGTAGTATCTAAGGGAAGAAAATTTTTGACTTTTGTAAAAGGAGATTGTGATGCTGTAGAAACCATCCCAACACTGATGAATTCAACACCCGAGTGTGAAGACCCATGCTAAAATCAGGAGATAGATGACAAGAGTCTAAGGATGACTATCATCCAAGAGGAGGACAATTCAAACAAAGAAAATCTCAATGTTAACCCAACAATTGATGTAACTGTAGGCACCCACAAAATCCAGGCACTATTGGACTCAGGAAGCCAAGTGTCAATTATTTCCAAGGCATGGATTACTTCACTGAAAGATAAATCTAGCATTATGCATTTACCAACTCGCCCTATACAATTCACGTTAGCAAATGGAAGGACAATGAAAAGTGAGAATTACCAAATGTGAGAAATTAGTGTTAATAACCAACAGATAGGTCATGCCTTCCTTATCATGGCTGGACTATTATATGACATGGTTCTGGGATCTGATTTTCTCACTCAGAACCAGAGTGTTATTGACTTTCGGCGAAAGCAATGCAGAATTCGCGATGAGCACATTGCATTTAAAACTACTCCACAATTGATAGAAAAAAAGACAAGCTGCCTAATTCAGCCTATAGACCCAGTGCAAATCAACACCAATATTGATGAATCCACTATTACAGAACCAAGGGATAAGCAAAGGATGCGGAGAATTCTAGAAGAATTTGCCCTGGTATTCTCCAATACCCCTGGTCAAATAAGGGGTTATACTCACCGGATAAGAGTCAGGGAAGAAACTTATAGTCAGGCAAAAAATGTACCCAATCCCCTTTCAATATAAGGATGAAGTTGAAAAACAAATCCAACAGATAAGAGACTGGGGTATTAATGAATGAGGTCCATCATCATACAACAATCCTCTAGTTGTGGTCAAGAAGAAAAGTGGGGATTTGCAACTATGCCTGGATGCACGTCATCTAAACAGCATGACTATCCCAGAGAGAGATGTCCCTCCTACCATCCAGGAAATTTTTGTTCAACTGGCTGGAAAGACAATATTCACCACCTTGGACCTTACCACCAGCTATTGGCAGGTGAATCTTGACCCCCGTGATCGAAAATACACTGCTTTTCGATATAATGGGCAAACCCATGTTTTAAAAGGGTCCCATTTGGACTCATTAATAGTGGTGTGGGACTCATGCAGTCTTTAAAGAAGATGCTTTTGGAAGAGCTACAGCAGCAAATGGTTTGCTATGTCAATGATATTGGTATCGCTTTAAGAAACTTAACAGAACATCTACAGTGCTTGGAGAAATTTTTCCAGGAATATACCCAAGAAAATATTATCATCAACTTTGAAAAAAGTAGATTTGCAATCACAGAAATATCCTTTTTGGATCATGTTATCAATGCACAAGGAATTAAGAAGCATCCGGGCAAAATTAAAGCCATTGAGTATTTTCCGAAACCCATTAACCGTAAGCAAATTCTATCCCAACTTTTTTAGTGACACTGCTCACCTTATTATTCTAGCAAAAAAGAACAGAAAGTGGGAGTGGACACATTCATGATCGAGAGTTCGAGTTGATCAAAACAAAATTTTTGCACACATGACCATCCTGATTTTACTAGTCCATTTTACCTGCAAACAGACAGCAGCAAAAGGGGTCTGGGAGCAATTCTATTCCAAATAGGCAATGCTGGAGAACACCAAGTATTATATTTCAGCAGCCGGACACTAAAAAGGGCAGAAATTCATAACACAACCACTGAGCAAGAGACACTCGCTATCATCTGGGCATGCCAGAAGTTCAAGCAATTTTTGCTAGGTTCAGAGGTGATCATCATCACTGACCACAAATGCCTTGAATTTCTAAATAAAAGTTTTCTCACCAATGACCAACTGATTCGATGGAGCTTGATCCTCCAACAATTTCAGTACAGCATCATATACTGCCCTGGTCAAGAAAACATCATGGCTGATATTTTAAGCTGCCACCCAGTACCCATGAATATAGAAAATCCTGGGCTAACAGACCAAGCTGCAAGGATCATGCTGACTAACAGAGAGGAAACTTTAGAATCCAAATTAAAAAACATAAGGGAATGGCAGGAAAATGAACCACAGTACAATCAGATTATAAAAAAATTAAAAGCAGTACATGAAGGTGACCACAATACCAAGCAATACCAACAATATAGGCTAAAGGAATGGATTCTTCAAATAAAAACCAAGGAGCCAAGATAGTCCCTGGAAAATATTGGCCCCCAGCATGTTAAGCCAAATTATTGAACACAGACATAAGCCATTAGGGCACTATAGACCCTGAAAAACAGAGGAGGCACTTAGGTGCCAGTTCTACTGTCCTGGGATGTATTTTCAAATCCTGCAAGTCTTAAGAAAATGCCACATTTGCACTCAACACAAACCACCGAACAAATTATATGCAGGTATCACTAATCCTATCCTTGCATCACATCCAAATGAGTTATTGGCAATTGACCATTATGGCCCCTTACCAAAATTTCAGCAGTTCCAATATTTAGTTTCACATATGACATTTTTTCCAAATATGTCCAAGCCTACCCTGACAGGGCAGCAGATTCAAGGGGAACAATACGTGTCCTTCAGGAACAACAGTTCCCAGAAGTGGGAAAGCCCTGACCATTCCTTTGGACCATGGCTCAGCTTTTACCTCTAAGGAGTGGAAGAACTGGGTTGGAAAACAGGGGCTGAACCATCAACTTGCCTTCATCAGAAACCCTCAATCAAACCCATGCGAAAGAATAATGAGAGAGATAAACAGACTATTTCGCACCTACACATCTACCAATCACAGAAGATGGGTAAACAAAACTGAGGAGATTGTGGAATACATTTATAATTCTGTAAATGAGTCTACCGGGTTTACCCCAAGAAGGCTCCACCAAGGAAAGCCATGTCCAAACCTTTTCAAAATACCCTTGCATATGGAAGAAACCCAGGTCAATCCAGAAAGAGACCAGGAAGCTGCACGATTATGATTGGCATGCATGGCAACAATTCATAAAAGGAGAGAACCTATCCAGTGCCATCAATTTCAGGAAGGAGAAAAAGTCTGGCTCCAGGCACCTAAGCCCAGCAATACAGGCCGGAAAGAATTTAAGAAGTTCTTCCCATTATACCATGGGCCATATACCCTTTGGAAGGGGTATGGGAATAATGCCTTCATATTAGAGGATGAACAAGTAATAAAAGGGACTTACAATGCAAGGCATTTAAAACCTTATGTACTTCAGATCCCGGAAAATGAAACTAAGGAACAGCAGCCATGGATAAACAAAGTTGAAGACAATGGAAGAGGAAAAATGGACATTATCATGTTTGAATACCTACACCAAATATTTCAGTGAATAAAAAAAATAATAATCAGCTGCAATACAGTAAAGAAAATGAACGAATGAAAGATTTTCATTTCCATATTTAAAATGGTTGTTTTTCTCACCAAAATGATAGTAGACTCCAACTAAGGTATTTTTATTGATTTTTTTTTCGATCACTTTAAGTGGGAAATAATGAAGCAATCGATGTCTAATGATCATCGAGCTTCATGTTTCACCATCTATACTAAACTCCTAGGGGTCTGCAAGTCAGACCTTGTTATAAATATATGCTACTCACTCACACACTGTATGCCGAATCATTGGAGAAATTAGTAAAATTAAATTTTATTTAGTAAAGTAAAACAGTAGTGTGCATGATACATATATATATATGAATGAAGCAATAATGTTATTAATGTTTATTGCTGACAACTAAACATTTTCTTTATATAATGGTAATTTTTTGTTATATCTATATGTATTTTGATTTAAAGTATTTAATTAAACTATTGGAATGTAACAACAAAGAAAAATGGGAAAGGCTTGAAATACTGAAATTATCTTTATCTCTAGTCAGATCGTTGTCTGTAATTAAATTTATAAATCTTAATTAAAATTGAAAGCAATTCTTTTGTCAGTTGTTTTCAAATCTTTCAAAACAGCTAAAATGGTATTCCAAGCCTTATCTGTATAAAAACATGTTGTTAATTAAATGTTCTTTGTAAGGGGATTATAGAGATAGTGTATAAAAAGAGCCCATAAGACCTTTTGAGGTTAGTCGGTTGTATAAAAAGAGCCCATAAGACCTTTTAAGGTTAGTCAGTTATTTTCACTTGATAAGTTAGTTAATTGATAAATCAGTTAGTTATTTTCGCTTGATCAGTTGGTTACTTTTATGTTCCTGATTCAAAAAGTGTTGCCAGACTATCATTTAAGAAGTCAAGAGAAGTTTAATATCTAGGTAAAATCATGTAATTTAGAGTTGCCTTAATACGAACATTCACGGGTGATTTATAATTTGTAGCTAAATTAATTCATAGATCCATTTATGATGTCTTGCTAGTTTTGCTCCTAAACTCTCTCTCTATAATCCTTTATTAATACTAATGTAATGTAAAAATACGTTGCTTTCATGCTTAATTTATGTTTATATAATTTTATGTATCTCAATTAAATGTATACAATTTATTTTGTTTAATATATATATATTATTTTCTCTAATATGTCAGTATCAATCAATCTTGCGACTTTACTTAAATTCATTAGTAAAATTATATTCATTTGTTTATTTAAAATAGAAATCGTTTGCAAGGTTGGTTGGATACCTAAAAGTATTTTATTGTGAGTGCTTATTTTATTTTGTTGTTTAGTTGCCTTCATAAAAGATCGCAACACTCAATATAAAATGCCACCTTCTCTTGCCATTGCCCATAGGGCTGATTCTTTAATTAATATGTATATGGGAATCGAACTTAAATGTAAATTTTATTAGTTTAATGATATAGAAAAGTTATTATTCATTACCATTTGTTATATGACTCAGGATTGAAAACAGATTATTGCACAAGAGGTTAGACAATTTCCAAGTTTTAAAATAATATTATATGAAAATTATGTTATAAAATTATATTCATGTCCAATAACGTTGCTGGCATACCTTTTTCTTTATTTTGATATTTTATCTTTTCCATTTCTTGATTGTTTTGTTATTGGGGATGTCGAAAGCTTGAAGCTCCCATCTTACTTTTCAAAATCATTTGTAATCAGGGACACTACTTCCTGTGGAACATAAAATTTATGAGGTTTATGTGCTGCGAATGACAGCACATCTAGATCTGGGCTCTAAAACCCAGCCTCTCCTTTGATATCGCTCCACCAGAATGCGCGGACATATCCAATCTCAGTTCGTATCAAATATTCTTTTAAAATGATAAAATATCCACAATCGCCATGAGGCCTTATTTCGTTATTGTATGCTAGTACCGTTACTCTGCTCTTTAATTTGATCACCACCCACCTGACCTTAGTAAGTCGCAATGATGTGTTAAAGATAATGATTCATTTCGTAAAAATACATTTAGTTCATTGAGTTAAGCTGCTTTCTTTTAAAAACTGTTATCAATTCCCATAGACGTAAATCTAATTTATATTAATGATTGCATAACTTACTCTCGTAAATGAAGTGCATTGTTTGTTTCTTATTTCTAAAAGACATCTTTGCCAAACAATACGAATAAAAATATAAATAATGGTTCTCCTAAAAAAATGCATGATTGAAATCATATATTTTGCCCGTTATCAAATAAATCATTTACTGTTAAAACTGTGACGATCTTTTATATTTATTTTCGGCATCCACAATGTTCCATAGCAAATGTTTTCTTGTATTAGCTTATTAACTCCGCACAAGTTATAAAACACTATAAAATTGTATCTGTAAAATTATATTTATTAAATTAGTGATAGAGGGGATTTTATACAACAAATTCCCAAGTCTTGTAAATAAACAATATTGTCCCAAGCATGAAACTAGTTGGTAAAATATACATATGTTTCCTTAATCTTTTGTAATATATATATATATATATATATATGTTTCCTTAATCTTTTGTAATATATATATATATATGCGTTCATTTAATATTTATTAAATATATCTATTTCATGTAAATCCTGGTTTGTTTTGAATTATTATCTTCTAGTTAACATTTAGAACTATTTTCTTTAGCTAAGAGCTTAGCTTTAATAAATAATTATAATAAATGTAATTCCTGGGCTATTCAAATCTCGATCATCATCATCAGTCTGATCTTGTGCTCTACCGCTCTGCTTCTGGGCACGGAATTAAAATAATTTTACTGTGTCCTCAGAATTGTTGTACATTGTGTCAGAGATTCGAAGAATAGGCAAATAGGTTAGAATTCAGGACTGCTCCAGACCTGTGTATCTCAAGCATGATCGGATTCGAGGTACTTTTGCTTAGGATTTGAATCTTGTTAAGTGAGCATACTATTTTGACCAGTACAATATGTTTGTTGTAGAGTTATCAAGAGGAGCAACTACACAGAAAGCTCAGAAGCTTACTCAGATCTTTCAAATAATCCAGAGAGTCAATGATTAAAACAACTAATGACCTGGATAGCTGAGTGATGGAGAATCTAATGGTTATATCAATAAAACAATACCCTAGTGGACCAGATATTAGGGAGGTTGAGTACAGTGTATTGGCATAAACAAACAGGCATAAAATTTTCTGTGTTGGAATATATAGACCTTAGAAGCTGTTCCCCACCATAATAATCTTTATCATATTGGTATATGGGGAATGAGTGTCAATGTAATTTACACAATTTTAATCTGCTGTTCATACATTGGAATAATTTAATAGTTGATGATAAGCAAACCACTATATGCTAAATTTGTAGTAGGGCCTACTTCCATCATAGTAGACAGTGTCCTCCACTTCTGTTATATTGGAATAGTCATGTGTATGTATATTAAGTTTTTACAGTTATAAATACCTTGTGTATATATTGTGCCAGGCACGATTGATATGGCCAAGCACAAGATAATGTTAAATAAATTAATGGCCTAAAATACGTAAAAAGCCATTAAATGGGGAGGGGGGTATAAGATTTATATAATCAAACTTATTATAAATTAAGAGAGAACTGTGGCTATATCATAAACTTACTCACATATATGAGTAAAGCCAATATTTAAAGGCTTAGAAATATGTATTTGTAATTTTGATTTTTGTTTTTTTTTAAAAAAGAAAAAGAAACACCAAGATAGAAACACTAAGACGTTTATTTATTTTTACGATTTGTGATTCTGTATTTTTTGAGTGTTTACGAAGTAAATGTAAAAAGGAAAATTCAAAATGTTACATTTAAAAATAATTTCGAGATCAAAGTTTTAATGGTTATTTTTTTCTTCAGTCACATTTGAGCAAGAGAGTGGGGGAGGGGGATATGGTCTTAGATTTAAGAAAAGCCTAAAGGCATTTTTCTTTCCTGTCCATTCTAAAATAATTTCAACTGGACAAAAGAACTTGTTTAAACTTGTGATAATGTGGGGAGAGAGGAATGTCCAATTTAAGTGAAATGTTTTTTTTAAAACTTCGATTGTGTATAATGTAATTACTGAAAAGGAAAAATCTGTTATCATATATTAAAAATTTTCATTAATGATATTGTGGTCTGAATGGAGATAGAAAACTAATTGGAAATAAAATACTTAAGAGCACTTAGCCAATTACATTGCAATGTTTTGTGAAGCGTCTAAACCAATTAGTAAAACCAAAAAAGGATTTAATTAATTTTTCTTTCTTGGAGGGGGTACCTGAATTGAGAGTGTATTGAGTGGATATATATATATCTGTTCTGAAGTTTCAAGAGGGAGTTCATTTTTTGTTTTTTGGAATGCAAATCTTATTGGGAGCCTTTAATCTAATGCTGTTTTTGGAACCATTCAAAGTCTTTCAACCTTTTGATTAATCATGTTGATTCTGATTCATTCTAATCCTTGGGATTTATTCTAATTCCAATTCATTCAGTCATTCTGAACCAATGGATTCTAATTCATGCAGTCACTCAAACAACTATTGAGTCATTCCACCAGTTAACCAGTCAGTAGTCAACGATTTAAACATCAGACAATTAAGTGGTGTAGAGTAAATGTCGTACAGTTATCTAGCTAACTATTAGAAAGATAAATGATGAGCAGATGATTATTCCACCAGTTACTCAGTTAAGGTCGATAGAAGTTCAAATTGCGACATGCCAGTGATGCCAGTAATTAACCTGGAGTTTGTAAGACAAGAAAATACTGTCTATAGTGCATTACTGTTGTCCAACAGAAAGGAAACCAAAAACCCTACCTAAAGATGCAAATCAAGTATTATACTGTCTGTAGAATGATTATGGGGTAGAAGCCCACTTTAGCGCATCCATCCAGCTCCTCTTGTGCCATCCAAAAAGGAATGTAAACACCGAGATTCAAACACCAAGCGATGATGATGAATGTCCATGAAATGGTACCGCATTCAAGTCCAGCCCTTTTGCCGCAGTAGATGAATAGATATATAGCCCACTCAAAATCCAGAGAAGGGTGAATCTTATAGACTTTATCGGTACACTATTGTGTTTTCTTGTTTGTTTATTTTGTTTTAAATTTAATACATGTAATTTCATAAATATATAACTCATGTACTTACACACATCAATTCACCTTTTATGTAACTCATTAATTTTTTTTGTTTGCTTAATGCACATTGTAATGGTCAGATTTGTATGCTTCATTAACATAGTGTAGAATTCAACCACCACACAGAAAAGCATCACCATAGGTAGTGAAGCTACCAGCAGTACTGAGTTCGAACATGGTTTGTTGGTTCCACAATACATGCTCTGAAACAATGCATCTGATGCTACATTAGTAAACATTTCTTTAGGCATGGGGATCAGGGAGATGTGAGAGACTCATAGACTTTATTTTCGAGTTAGACAGATAATAATATTAAATCTAGACATTTATATTTTAAATAATTGAGGAGATATTACATTGAATGTGTGTCGAACAAATAAATACATAATGGCAGACGTATGGTTTGAAATTATTTAATTATAACCTTTCATACTAAAAATTATTTAAATGAAACATAATTATATTAAAATTCTAGTAGCGGTATTATTCTTCTGATACTGTTTTATATTTACAATGAAGTACAATTATTTGACTGTCATAATCTAGCTACCTGAATTCTTGATCAAGTATTTTAAGAACCTGCCTTTGGGGATTTAATATCTTTGCAATACATGAAACTAAATTAGAAAATGATAATAGCAGTTGCGGTGATATATTTTATTTAATTAAATAAGATATTGATTTGAGAGCAAATTTATATCATATAATGCAGAGATGGAATCATACTGGGAATAATACAATTAATAATAAAGAAGCACATGGTATGTTTAGTACTGTGATGTGAATGTGGCAGTATGTTAAAACTGCAGAGCCAATGGATGAATTTAAAACAATGGGCTGGCATTTGCCATAGGCCCAAAGGTAAGGGGGTCACATAAGCATCATCAGGTGTAAAGGGTCTGTGCCACGATTACTCCCTGACTGTGTGATGGGCATCAAGCCCTATGTGAACATTCATTATGTCCACTTGTGTAGGATGATTAGGATTCAGTAAATACTGTATGATCCAGAATATCCAAGGCTCGAAGATGGATTATCGCATCTCTAAACTGTAACACATGTATAACTAACATAATATACTGTTAAGATTTAATATAAAATTTATGACTCAGTCCCACATTACCAACATTTAATAAATAATGTATTTTTCTCTCAAAGAAATGCACTTAATGGATTTATCGGAATAATAACATTATTATTTAAAATTAAAAGCAAGTTTAAAAGGTAATTGTAAGTTAGGGTGGTTACTCTAAGAACTAATATGTCTGCCACTTGCTACGTAGTAGACTCCTGCATATACAATAAGTGAAGCAATGAATGCTTGTCGATTAATATGAAAATCACTGACACAAAATAATCTAATATAAATAAATATTAATCATAGGATTTACAGAACACACATCCATTATTTCATGTAATCATGTATTTATCTATTAAAGAATTATAGTGATTTCTGAGCTGAACAGACAACAGAAGTATAGAAAAACAATTTAAGATTTGGTTGTCACACAAGATGGCACCCTTTTTAATTAGAATTTATATTTAAAATTTGGTGAGGCCTGGTCAGGCATGCTATTATTAAATAATAATAAAAATGTAAAAGTAGAAATACGCATCCAAGAAGTAGACAGAGTTAGGTAAGCTAGATTATTAAAAGAATTTACAGAATAGATTAACAATCAAATTTATCAGTGTACAATTTATATAGAGTGAGCTATAGCTTGAATAGAATTTAGAGTACTTTAGAGGCCTTGGGTACAGGTAACTGTTTTATATGGAGCTTTTCATGTTCCATGGTCAGTTGCAAATTGTTTGTTAGTTTAAGCAGCAGCAATCCTTTCCCACACTCAGGTTACGGATTCATTTCAATAGCAGCAGCAGCTTTCCGATTATTTGGACAGCAGATCCTCATGATTCAATTTGTGAAGGGCACATATGGAGGTTTGAACCTCTGATCAACCATCTCCAGGGGAGAATAGTCTGGGTGCTTTCTACTCGGTCATCTTATAATGGATGAATTAATTTAAGATTCTCTGATTCTCTCAACCAAGCAAGAGCACAGCACAAAGTCTAATAAATAATTTAAAATCAAAATGTCCTTCTCTTTTCTTTATCTTTCAATTTCATTCTAGTTTATTTTTAGCTCCATTCATTTGCCCCGAGGAGAATCAATGCATTAACCAGAGTTTTAGAATTTTAATTAATTCAGAAAGCTACATTCCTATTGTTTAGGTTTATTTTACCTTTCAACATTTTAGTAATTAAAACTTTTAGGAATTTTTCTAATTAATCTATTATCTCTCAACAATCTTGACTTGCAAAATTTCAAGTACAAAGGGGATTTATAATTTATTTTTACTTTTCTTTAAATTAATATCTAATTTCAAAATTATTATTTAAAATACAATTTTTAAAACAGCAATAAATTAACGAAAGTTTATAATTTAAAATAGGTAGTTAAAGTTATATAAACATTATACAACTGAAAGAGAAATTTAAAATTATATCAAATATTTTTATTTATTGTTTTAAATTTGTTATCGAAATATGTGTGCGTTTACGGTGAATTTTACAGATATTTATATATTTTTAATATCGCTACACACACAAATTCGATACCAAAAGTTTAAATTTAGGTAGGATAAAGGTGGTGGGTGAGAGATGATAGAAAAAGGTGAAACTTAAGATTCGAATTCGAATCTTACTGTTGCAACATGTATGTGAGTTTATAATATCCAGACCACTATCCCTCACATATTAATTATTCAATCCATTTTTTTTATTAAGAAAGAAATTTTCCTTTATTTATTCTAATGTTTGCTTTGCTAAGTATTTCTTTTATGATTATAAATTTTTGTTTTATTAAAATGATTTATGTAGTGAGTAATATTCATTTTGTATACTTATTCAGCCTTGGGATGTTAATTTTATTATTATCATATTATAAATGGTATGGGATAATGGGCTAATAAAAGATTTATCTTATAATTCTGAAAGTGACTACTGATATATATATTTTTTGTTTTGTCATTTGCTTTTTCTAACCAAATAATTAATTAATTGTGCGAGTTTTCCGATCCCCATTCTTTTAACTGAGAATAGAGTATGCTGAGCTAGAAAATGGGCCACCATCTTACCAGATCATAAATCTTTATTTATCATGAGGATACTTGCTTATTAGGTGTTTTTTTGAATAATTATTTATCTTTATATATGCCCAATAATAATTGAACTTGCATATCCTTTCAGGAGGAGAATTAATTTTTCTTCTGGGAGTGGCGCAAGGGATTGGTTTAAAGTCATCCCCCAAAGATATGTAAGAATCAATCTTTTTATAAGTATCTTTTGTGTCCGTAATAATATTATGGTAAAGCATTTAAATTTCTCCTTATTCTGGCATGTTGCCATATTTCCTTTCATGTTCGATGTGTGCATATGCTTATTTTGACGGAATAAACAGGTTGACCGGTACAATATATATATATATATAGTTGTAGAATATTTATATATATAATAGTAAATATATATTAGAATTCATTCTTGAAAACCACTGGACTCCTTTATTTAGTAATAAAAAATTCCAGAACCTGGGAGAGCAAGGCACCATGGAAGGCCTATTTAAAAAAAACTATGTCCCTACCAAATAGCATTTATTTAGGATTGCCCAGCATCCCTAAGTTCCTTCTAAATTACCTAAGCCAGTTTATGGTTCCCATCATGGTCAAAATGATTGAACTCCTCATTACATTACACAGAAATATAGCCGATCTGTATCCAGTTGCACTCATGCCATTTCTAAAAAAACAAAAACCATTTACTGATCTTATCATAATTTGATCAATCTCCCTGAACCCATTGCTTATTAAGGTAATGGAATCAGTCATCAAGGACCAAATTCATCCTATAGTCCTCAAACATATTTTTCCAAATCAATATGGGAAAAAAGGTTTTTCCATCTCACATGCTATGGCTAACGCTAACGCTCTCATTGACTATATCAGAGTACAAAAGAAATCTAAACCCATTGCTGTCCATCTGGATATCACTGCAGATTTCAATGCAGTTCACATAGACATCTTCCTGAACCTGCTGACTGAGTAGGATGTTCCAGTCATGATTACTCAGATAATAAGCAATCTATTTGACAACAGACAAATCTTCATCTCTCTAGATGGCAAGCTCACACCAGGCTTCAAACCTTTTAAATCTCTCCTACAGGGCTCCCCTCTCAGTGCCACATGGCTCATAGCATACATAAACCCTCTCCTGATGGATATTAAAAAAAAATTCCTTGGCATTTTTGTTTCTTCCATCAATAAAAATCTCTAAGTCATTTGCCTACATAGATGACATCATAGTTGTTCTATCTATCATCAAACACCTTCTTCAATTAAAATCCCTTTTAAATTGCTACTCTACAAAATACAGTTTACAAACAAACCCTAATAAATCAGCTATCTGGCAGATAAAATCAGGAAAGCAAATACCATCTCCCTATTCTGCCAAGCTGCAAAGATGCTTAGGGTTTCCCCATCTTTTAAATTCCCAATGGCAATGGCCAGAGAAATACAGGATGATATTCTTCAAAAAACTTAACTTATCACCTCATCTCTCTCATGTCTATCTCTCACTATATGGAAAGGTAGGCATCCTAAATATGACAATGTTACCTAAAATTACATGCCCTTCATCAAACTAACCAGTTTCAGAACAAAATTAATTATCTATGCACCAAACTCCTCTGGAGAGAAAAAAACTGTGGCTATCAACCTTCAATAAATCCAACTGCCACAGAGGTTTAATATCCTTCCACTCTATTCAAGCAGCCATACTCCAAAAAACTCACAATATGCTGCATAATTTAACACACTCCTTTGGTTATAACAACATTACTGAAAAGATCTCCCCAATGGATTGACCCCCACTAAAAAAACCTTTTTTCTCATCAATCATCTAAATCAATACAAGCCAATAATAAACATCAATCTTGATGTTAAAATCACTTTGTGGGATACATATCAACTAATCAACCCACACCCACAATTTCTACAGTTTATACTCACATGAAGAGCAGACTATTGAATACTTTCATATATCATTGTCCAAACCTTAAAATGGTCAGAGATATAGTCTCTGCCAACTGCAATATCAAACCAGATCTGATTATCTCACTTAAAAAAGCGATCCATACCAGAAGATTCACAATTATTAGGCTGTCCACTTTCATCCTCTATGCAAATTGGATAGTACATTGCAAGTTGATAATGGAACTATCCTGTCTGGATCCATAAAGAAGATCATGAAAAGAGATGAGCTCATCTCCTCCAAAAAATCCTTTGAGGGCACCTGGACCCTATTCACCCTCCCATTTAATAACAATAGAATGTTAGACATGCTGGCCCACTAAACTATTCTATAAGAACTCTCATGACATAACATAATCATATTTAACTTTGTATACATCCTTTTTAATTTGTGCACATAGCATTTAATAAATATATTTTTGAAACAATTAAGAAAAACATTAAAACAGCCAAAACTCTCTATATGTATTGCCACTCAGTGCAAGCCAGAGTATCAATGGATGCTCATCCAATATCCCCAGACTAGTTTCTGGCTTGTGGCATTAGATGGGGATTTTATGCACAAGCCTTAAGAGAGTTTTGCCTATTTTAATAACAGTTAAGAGCAAGCATAAGAAATAGTGATCATATGATGTTTATTGGCTTAAAAAAAAATCCCAGTACACATGTTAATGATATTGAAATTTTATTACATCAGATGATGTGACAATAATCTTTTTCACCTTTATTAATTAACAAATTCGTAATAAAGATTAGCATTATAATAAAAATCACTCTGATAATAAAATACACAGTTCCCTCTCCCCTCAAATCCTTTGAAATTGAACTAAAATATAATCAAACCAATAAACTCATTTAATAAGCATTACATAAATTAACTGCTTTAGTTTCATAACATACCTACTTAATTTTACTTTAGGAAAATTTATCGAAATTCAAGACTCACAGTATATACATGAAATTATTGACTGTCAAAAAAATCAAATTGTTTTACTATCTATCTAGTGATTAAATAATTGAATAACTAAAGGAGTCTATTTATCTATTCTTAAATAAAGTCTTGTGATTATCTCAGTAATGATTAAGATATCAAAATCATGGTGTGTTTGCCTCTGTCAGCTCAGCTGAATATATGAAAATTATATGTAATTTAATATAGTTGACATGTTATTTAAATAATATTGAATCTTGGATTGCTTAGATATATATTTAGTATGATTTAGAAGCACTGCCTACGTCAAATAGAAGATAAAAAGATGAATCTTTTGTCATTAATAGTTGTGACTTTGATAAGTACATTGTCTATTTAGATTTGCCATATGCTATCAAGTATTTTTGGAATAGTTGTATTTCTTTTGCATTTTTTATGATCATTATTTATTTTTTATCCTCTAAGTATTTATTTAAGGTTTAAGACTTTGACTCCATTATAGCACTTTTTTTAATGCAAGACCTACGTTTGACATAAAATGTTCATTTTAAAATAAATTAGTGTCGAAATGAGTTTTTCTGTAATAAAAATGTTAGAGTTCAAAGAGAAATTAAGATATTCTAAATCACCAAAAGAATAAAATTAATAATATAGTCGGATTGCTTGGGAATTCTTTTGAAGATCAAATACTGAAAGTGGTAAAGAGATATAATCCATTAACCTTGAACTCCAGAGTCCACTTTACCAGATTAAACTATGCAGGGTAGAAGCTATTCACAAGTCCATCACTTCTGTAATAATCTGATAAAGAAATTTCATCTCTAGTAAGCATATCATTAATTTGAAAAATTTATACTTTATACATTTTGAGAAATAAACCTTATATTTTTTCTAAACAATGTTAATGCTATTGAATAAGCTTTCTATATTTAAAAAACTGTGTTCACAATAATTTTTAATATCTCCATCATTATTATTAGCATCTATCCCTAATTTTTTTTCTTCATGTTTATTAATCATTATTCTCATTCTTAATGAAGGATAACAAGGATTTCACTGAACACTTTCACATTTCTATTCTAAATCTCTTGCTGGTTTATAAGAAAATTACTATTTAGTTCGTTTCCTAGATGTACTTGAGAAACCACTTAATATGTTGGGTAACTAAGGTTATTGATACTATTACTGCATTATACTGCAATGTTATCAGATAAATGTTTAGTGTTATTATAAAAAAATGTATTGTCCTAGTGTTTGTTTTATAAAGGTTCCCTATCTACATACTGGACTTGGATACTATCAGCAAGGAATGATTATTCAGTGTCTAAAACTATTACTACTTTATTGTCTCAAATGGATTCATTTCATTTTTATACAGAAGATTTGAATTGTGAACATAGCATTTTCTAGTGAAGGGTAAATACATTCGGAAATATTGATCTGTTCTTATTATCTTCCATTTTTGTTCCAGTTTCTGCCTGATAATTATAGATAACAATCAATAGCTTTTAGTTATTACATAATTGTTTTTAAATTTTTCATGCATCATTTTTAGCAGAGTGTTTTAATTCCATGAAGCAACAATCTGTTGACAACATTTAAATATATATCGTTTGGGATTTTTCAAACCACAAATATTGTTTTAATTTTTGTCTTTAATATTTAAATGCTTTTGTGTTAATTATTTTTGCATTAAATAGATCGCTATTTAGGTAATTCAGCACTCAATCTGCAAATTAGCTATGAGCAAAAAAAATATATTCCACATTAACATGAGTGAAATATTAGAATACATAAATAAAATGAATTTATTCATAAAAAAAAAAAAATTACATTTTATATTCACAAAATTAGAAATAATTTAGCACATACAATACTTTCAATTAATATTACTGCAAAGTTATACCTTCTCTCATAAAATATCATTACTAATATGTGTTAATTTAATTTGTTATTGGAAATGCTACCCAATTTCACTCACAGCCCTGCTTTTATGATCATAAATTAATTCAGAGAAGTTTAACATTTCAATGTGGAAACCAATACACTATGGTTCATTACATAGTAGAAACAATTTAGTATGTTAATGAATAATATTTCTGTAGTGTAATTTTCACTACACCACCCTAATGCAAGATAGGAAATGTTTTTTATCTGCTTTTAACACCTTGTGGAGGGATGTAATTATAAACATATGACCAAAGATATGAAAAAAGATGTATGATCACCAAGATTCATATTTCATCATGAACTAGCACCCATCAGTTGGTTCAGATCACAATCACACACACATCTTTAACATTGTTCAATACATGTTTATAATTACATCCCCCCACAAGATGTTAAAAATGGATAGAAATCAACCCCTATCTTGAGTGAGAGTGATATAGTGAAAATTATTCTACAAAAATATTATAGATTCAGCTATGTTTAAAAAATTAGTGGTATTAAGATTACCTTTGTTAAAATTAATTTAGTATGTTTAATCTTGGGACAAATATCCTATTCTAGATGACAAATTAAAAATGATTAAACTAAGTGAACAAGAATTGTCTATGATTGACATAAATTAGAACCATGAACTGAACAAGAGAACATTAAAAAAAAAAAATTAAAAATATTGAGAAAACTAAAACAATTAGATAGGATGAAAACCATATTGCAGACAAGAAAAGTTTTTAGTACTATGGATGGATTGAAGATGTAAACAATCATGCTTCATTAAGCTACATTGTTATTTATTTGGCTCTATGAAATCTGATGGAGAAGAGGAAACAACTGATAAAAAAGTCAAAGCTGGCTCTGGTTGGTTTTTTTAGATTTAAATAAGAAAATAGTTTTTGTAACATTATAATCCAGGGTGAATCCTAATTCATTTAATGGTGAAAAGTCATAGTCTGGTTTCCATTCTGCCATGAATGTGTTATTAAATCTATAATATATATATATATACTTTTTTAAAGCACTTATATTTTAGAGTATCTGAAAAAGACTGTTAGGTGGTTGAAACTAGCATTGTGAAAAGTGTATTAAAAGAAATGAGATTTTAAAAAAAGATTTAATAATAATGTGAAAGGCTAAAACCTTTGACAGAAGGACCTTAAAAATGCTTATGCGACAGCCAATCAGATGTAATAATAACTGCACATCAAACTCAATTCAAAAACACAAGCCAGAACTACAAGAAAAAGATGGGAACCCACCTTCTTCTCTACTTAAATTTATATATAAATAAGTCAGTCTCAAGCATTCTGAACTAAGATCATGAAGCTTAAAACACATCTAATTCACTAAATATTATATATAAATAAATAATGCGGAATCTTTCAATTTACAATGA
Organism: Epiperipatus broadwayi; assembly: GCA_028023455.1. Classification (NCBI taxonomy): domain Eukaryota; kingdom Metazoa; phylum Onychophora; class Udeonychophora; order Euonychophora; family Peripatidae; genus Epiperipatus; species Epiperipatus broadwayi. The sequence continues at coordinate 123,152 of JAQFVV010012501.1, forward strand.
AACAATTTTTAAATCTAATGAAATGATAGTAACAAATATAAATATATTAAATTTATTAAGTGCTAGCAGATAATATAATAATAACATGAAAGGCTAGAACCTTCAACAGAAGCACCTTAAAAATGTTTATGTGTCAGCCAATCAGATGTAATAATGGCTGCATGTGGAGCTCTCAATTCAAGAACACAAGCCAGAACTATGAGTAAAAGATGAGAACCCACTTTCATCTCTACTTAAATTTATATATAAATAAATCAGACTCAAGCATTTCAAACTAAGAGTGTGAAGCTTAAAACACCTTCACATCTAATTCACTAAATATTATATATAAATAAACAATGTGAAATCTTTCAATTTACAATGAAGCAATTTTCAAATCTAATGAAATGATAGTAACAAATTTAAATATATTAAATTTATTAAGCACTAGCAGATAATATAATAATAATATGAAAGGCTAAAACCTTCAACAGAAGTGCCTTAAAAATGTTTATGTGACAGCCAATTAGATGTAATAATGACTGCATGTGGTTTGTGTTCTTGAATTGAGAGTTCCACGTGCAGTCATTATTATATCCGATTGGCTGTCGCATAAGCATTTCTAAGGTGCTTCTGTTGAAGGTTTTAATCTTTCACATTATTATTATATTATCTGCTAACACTTAATAAATTTAATATATTTACATTTGTTACTATCATTTCATTAGATTTGAAAATTACTTCATTGTAAATTAAAAGATTTTGCGTTGTTTATTTATATATAACATTTAGTGAATTAGATGTGAAGGTGTTTTAAGCTTCATGCTCTTAGTTCGGAATGCTTGAGTCTGACTTATTTATATATAAATTTAAGTAGAGAAGAAGGTGGGCTCCCATCTTTTTCTCATAGTTCTGGCTTATGTTCTTGAATTGAGAGTTCCACATGCAGTCATTATTACATCTGATTGGTTGTCACATAAGCATTTTTAAGGCACTTCTTTCACATTATTATTATATTATCTGCTAGTGCTTAATAAATTTAATATATTCACATTTGTTAAAAAATATTTAATATAAGTAATGCAATAAGAATGAAAGAAATTTTGGACATCTTGGAATGTGAAATATTAGGTGTGTTTTTTTTAGATCAAGATATTGTTTTTGGGACTATCTGTAGTAGCAATGTAACTATTATATTCACCAGAAGAAAAAGTGTTTATTCGAATGATGTAAAATCTAATAAACTTCTGTAAGATGAATATGATTTAAATATTGTAAGAGATTAAATTCACTAAACGTTTTGTTTCATCAGTTTTTATGGGCCAAAATTTTACTATAAATCTTGTGACAGAGCAATTGAACATTTGTGAGATAAATGTAGAACTGCACAAATTAATAACACATTAAAAGCAATTCTACCTTGGATGTAGATATAAATTAATCAATTTATATAAGTAAGCATGTCCGTTTATATAAATATGCTATGTAGGGTGTATTTAAACTATTCAAATTGTCTATAGGAATAAGATTAATAATGATTATTTATCGTCGGGTATATTACTGATAGTCAAGGTAAAAATCATTATTTGGATGGGGGGGGGGTCATTAGCTGTGGAGTTTTTTTAAAAAAAATGCATTGCTTGGAAAATGTTAATTTGAAAAAGATTCTTTAAAAAGGCTTTTTTTTTTAAATCTTGATTGATTTCTGTAATTAGAGATTTCATAATGATAAAGAAAATACACAAAAAAAAATATTTAAAATATCAATTTAAAAAAAACTTTATTGTTTTTAATAAAAGCATTATGATTACTTCATCCTAAGTAGAATTTCAATCTTTATACATATGGAATTTCGGTTCTTTTTTTTTCTACATCTTAAAAACTTTAAGATTGATCTTTAAATGAAAAAATACTTATGCAAATTAGGTTTATTAATAAGAACTATTGAATGGAAGTAAGAAGATGAAGAAGATTGACCTTGCTGGTAATACAAGAGATGGGAAGAAGTATGTGGAATTGAAGATCTGGACAATGAACATACCGAATGGAAAAATGGATGAATTAGCTGTGTTACAACTTTCTGGACTTGTCCATAGGACAGAGCACAATTAATTGATAGATAATATGGTACTGTGGCATCCTTAGCCATTTAAATCTAAATATTAATTATATATAGAGTCATTTAAAATTTTGTAAAATACAATTCAATATGAAGACTATTTTTATTATCAAAATATTTTTTAACTCCCCAAATGTCATTTTAATAATAAGTAAATAAATAAAATTGATTTTCAGTCAGAAATTTAACCAATTAGAAATTGTGTTAGGCAGTTTCATATTTTTTACTAATTGGTAAATTCTGTGCAGGAGAGTTTTTAATTAAATTTTATGAGTTTTCAACAAATTAAATTTTTTTATACATATTATAAAATATATTTTTAAAAAATTATAAGTAATAATTATATATATTAAATCTTTTTTTCCTTTTTATGATATTGTTCAACTTTAATATTTCAATTTAATATGAAAAAAAGGTTTTTCCCCCCTTTCATTAGCAGCTAAGTAAATATTATTTATTACAAAACCGTTAATTGCAAGGCATTTATTAATTTAAACTTTATTAATAAAATTATATTTTAAATAATTTTTTTTTTGCATGCAACTACACAACAATTTGGGAACTGCTTGACATAGTAACCTAAATATTACAGTCATGACCCACCTATGCATTTATGATTATACATAATAAAATTTATGGAGTTTATAGCTAATTCAACATTAGATGTAAATTTATTTGATTGTAACCCATCAGAGTAGTGGTGTACAACCTTTTTATACTTGTGACCCCTTGAACAAAAATTTGATGCACCCCCTTATTTGTTTTTCTCATGCCTAAATTATAAATATAAGTATGTAATGATATTTATAATAAAACAATAGTAGATTTAATTAATACAGAGAGCATACCAATAGCTTAAACAAGTTCTTAATTGATAAGTGTGGTAAGAGAAAATATTTAAAATCTCTATCTGGAATACTCTTATTCCCAGACCAATTGGTTTTGAGCTTATGGCTCACCTCGGTGAGGAGCTAGAATATTCAGATATTAGATCTAAAATATCAACTCAAAACCCAGCACTTATTTCATATGTAATATTTAAGTAGAAACTCTGAAGTTTTTGGACATGAAAATGTATTTTACTCCAGCTTTGGTTATGCTGAGGCTATTAATATATGGTAGATCTGAATTTGGTTCAATCCCATATAGCTATTCAAGTTATATAGCTGGAGTAAAAGACATTTTCATGTCCTAAAACTTCAGCATTTCTACTTAAATATTATGTATGAAATAAGTGCTGGGTTTTGAATTCATATTTTCAACCAGTGTCTGCATATTCTAGCTCCTCACTGAGATGACCATAAGCTCAAAACCAATTGGTTTGGGGATAAGAGTATTTCGGATAGAGATTTTAGATATTTTTTTAATGCACTTTTCAATTAAGAACTTGTTTGACTATTGGTACGCTCTCTGTATTACATTCTTGTGAATACAAGCTTATAAAAGCAATATCACATTATATATGACTTGTTTTATTAATTATTAGTTTTAATTAATATACAAATTTATATTTCCTAATATTTTAGTATTAAGCACTATAATTTGAAATGAAATTTTTGAAACAAATCGTTATATTTAGAAAAAAAAAAGATACATACAAAAACTATATATTTTCACTTGACTTTTATCTAGTTTTTAAAATTAAATTCTTTTAAAAAAAATTATCATTATCCAAATCTTACTAGAATTCCTTAAAATTTTCACAATCTCAATAATTTTACATGATCCCCTAAGAAGTTGTGACCCATGGGTTGTGCACTATTGTTGTAGAGTATAAAAATTTCAAACCAACTTTTTTCAGTACATGCATTTTGTATAACAATATGTCTACATCAGATGAATGAATCTTGTTTGTTTTAAAGTATGAATAAACTAAACATGTATCACATGAAATAGTAGCAATTTATATCTAAACTCACATAAAATAAGTACATATTTCACTGTAAGAAATTTTCATGCAATAATTATATACTAAACCAAACATATTCAATCAATATAAAATTTTAAAAAAATATTATAATTAAAAAAAAATTGTAAAAATAAAATTTAAATTGTTTCTACCTTATGTAAAATTGATTGAGAAATTGTTCACACATTCAATCACATAAGTGGTATTTGCTTTACACAAATATAAGAGTTGAATTATCATTGTACAGTAGAAATTAAATATTCAAATCTCTGGCCCTATGACATGAATAGGCAGTTATCTAAAATGAATATGAATTGAGAATGATCTGAAATGTTTATGCTGTTCGGTGGTTTACAATCTAATAAGTTTAGAATTAATGAGAAAATATATTAAAAAACTTTATGTAAATTTGATTGATTAACCATATGTATGAGATATGTGTCTGCTTCAATATGGGATCATAAAAATAAGATCTAAATTGTTTCTTTCTCATTTATGGGTTTAGTGTACTATTAATAGTTCAAAGATAGTGTATATGTTATGACTGACTGTGAATTTTTTTTATCTTTAGAATAAATTACTGATATTTCTAATATTCAAACGTAAAGGACTATTATTTTAATGTGAAAATCAGATTCAAACCTCTGAATTATTTGATGAAGATAAGTGTTGTTATCTGAAATAAATGTGTATTGAAAGAAAGTATATATATATATATAAATGTGTAGAGAGTAGTTTAGTATATATATATATATATTGAAAGAGAGTAGTTTAAAATAATTAAGATGGATGCTAATTTATGATCTGGTAAGTTTGTTTATATTGTCTAGTAATTACATCTAATGAGGAGAGCACTATAAAACTATAAATTTAATTGGTTACTTATTAAAATGCACAGTATTTGATCACACATCAAAAGATATAACATGTATTACTTCTACAATGGTGGTTAAGTAAATAAACAATTTCAATATTAAATTTCTTATTAGTCCTTTTATTATTTGACTCTTGCTTAATTTTAAAAACACTTACCAAATGTTATTACTTTTGAAATCATTTTCCATCACTATAACTTTATTATTATATTAAAAAATCACTCAATGTTATTGTTCAATAAAGAATTTAAATAGCAATTTTACTATTCATATAATTGATATAGAATAATATAACTCAAGTTCTCTTCTGTATTAATAGGTATTAAAAGTATTAAAAAACATATTGTTCAGAAAATTATAATGGAGCAATACAAGATGGAAACAATCCTCCAATCACATGCCTCTTTAGGATACCATTTATTTGCTGATTAAGTCATAGACTGAAGCATTCATGCATATTTGTAACTTAACAGTAAAAGTGAAATAAATATGACTTCTGAATTAATAATTTTAAACTATAGGTAATCATCTTCAAGAAAAAAGAAAATAATAGTCATATATATATATGTGTGTGCGTTAATTTTAATATTTTCACAGATAAATGATGATTTCATATTATTATTATTTTCGGGATATATATATATGAAAAAATATATTACAGCGAACACTCATAAATAGATGTCGCCATTCTAAGTTCAGAAAAAAAAAATATATAGAAAGACAAAGAATAAAAAAGGTATTTTTCAAAAGTAAGAGGAGAAGGGCATGAAGATGATTAGCAGCATAAGAGCCTCATAGTGAACCCTATATTAACTTACATGACTGAAACTTGTAACTCTAAAAATAAAAAATAAAGAAAATATGCAGAAGAGAAAGAAAAACTATATCAGAAATAGTTCATAGCTTTTAATGAAATATCAAGACAGTAGGTGATATTTTTGGTTCAGATACTATTTCCATATCTATTTTAAATTCAAATAATTTTTTTTTATATTTATTATTCGAAGTACATATAGTCTAAGAAGAATCATTATCTACATCATTAACAGACAAATTGAACAAGCACTATTAAAAATAATAAAAGAAGAGACAGTGAATAAAAAGTTGTGTTTTGCAATCTCTATTCAAAGTTAGTCATGATAGACTAATATAACTATATATGTTCTTGTTTGATCTATTTGTTTGACATCTAATGATTCTGTCTTTTAATTTCTACAATGGACTATATTTTTTTTTAAAATCAAGACTTTTTTTTAATTATCATATGATTCTATCATTTTTTCTAATTGTAGTTTTCCATTGCATTATCTATCGTCTGTTTTAATTTACAATAAAAGCAATCAATTATTTTTTTAAGAAAAAATTAATTAAAAATTTTCATTCCAGTATGCCTTCTTGAAGCACATTGAGTAAAGCCACCTGAAAAAGACAAATGACTCCAAGATGCATTTCCCGTTGAACTAGTACTCTTCAGTTGGCCTATGTTACAATCTTTTACACTTAGTTTCATCATTTCTTCAATATCATTAATACCAAATTATTACAATTTGATTTATAAATATCAAACTTTCTGCTGGCTTACAAGTTTGATACCATCTATTTCATTTTAATAGATTAATGATTACTAGCACATATTTGGTGTTTTCTTATGGTCTTTATAATGTAAATGGCAGTTTCTGTCTTTATTCAAATTCATCACAAAATACTTCTTTAAAAAGTCTATTATAGTACATTTGCTTCACATGACTAATCAAATAAACACGCAAGAATAGTAGATTCAGCAACATTACATACAGCCAGGTGAATAAAAAAAAATGTAATGCTAAACAATCTAATCCATCAAAAATGTGTACTTAATTATTAGTCCACAGACAAACATGACCTGATTTAATATCTTTTTCCAGACCCATACTGTATGTTCTGTATGAACAGAAATTCACTCAATAATTTATAATTAATTTATTCATAATTTCATAATCTTATTTTTTTTTTTTTTTAGTTGTCAAAGCGTTGACCGGAAGCGAACTTAACTTAAGAATAACTGATACGTAGAAGACCCAATTAAACAAGTAATATGTACTTATCTTTACTATTGCCTGCGTTTTAACGCATTTAAACATATAATCTTAATTTATATATATCTTAATTTGTGCCTAATAAGAGCAAGGTCATCTAGAGTGCAGATGGAGTAGGTGCGATGGAGTAAAGGATTTATTACTCACTCTCAAAATAATATTGCCTATATATAGTCAAATAATCAGAGAGCTAATTTTAAAAAAACTTACACGAAAAATTCATTCAAACAAAAATATTTACACTTAGAAATAATAGATTTATAAAGTTTTAATAAATCCTTCAAATGACAAGCACTTAAAATATTCCCTCATTTCTAATAATATTATTGTACTGTTAAAATCATCTATTTAAAAAACTAAATGACTGGATGGACAGATGAATACTATGGAGATGTAAAAATGAAATGTTAACCCTTTATGGACTTTAACAATAATTATAATCCGCTTTATTGACGATATTTTCAATATATATGTATACATGATATATACTATGAATGTGTTTTAATTAAATGATAATGCTTACCCATCATTATCTACAGCTTGCCACAGCCACACAGTAATAGTAAATGCGTTATTCCGTCCTAACGAAGGTAAAATAGTTGGCAAGAAGCAGTTTACACCATCACTAAAAACAAAAGATAAAGCAGTTTTATCACTTCCCGGTCGAATATTCACAGAATCAGTAATAATGCAGGAGTCTGCCGGATCTTTCAGGAGACTAATGTGATCTGGAAGATGAGTTCGATTAGGACAAGATTGAACACACAGTTCTCTATCACAGGAATCGATCACTAAAGAATTTTTACAAAACGAACTTCTCTCAGGATAGCCACAAGTGGCTTGTTCCGGAAAAGTGAAAATGGGTTTGTTTTTAGCAGCATTAAATAGTTCAGGAAATTTTCTTGCTATGCATATTTGAAATATAAATATTATTAGCACTCCACGCACATTCAAAATAATGCTCTTTTGATCCATAATATAAAAATGTATACAAACGCATAAAATTTGTTTTCGTAAAAATTTTTAATATATATTTTATAAAAGACATAAATGCAATTAAGGTAAAAATCCAAGTATAAATATTTTACATCTTGCCAGGATATTTTAAATGGACCACACCTTGTTTTAAATGAGACTGTTAGACCAATCATTCTCAGGTTGAGTAATTCTATCTGTCAACATTTAAAAGAATGAATTTGATTAGCCAATGATGACTGCCAACCTGATTAATTAAAAATGCAATCAATTTTCACCTGCTTTCAGTTTTATGTATATCAGTTTTTCTATGAAAAAAAAATTTATAGCTAATGCTTTATACTCATAAATACCCACAACACATATACGCATATGTATGTGTGTTTGCGTACATAGACATTGTTGTTTTCTTTGTTTTTTTGGAAGCGTCCTTAAAGTATCTTATAATCAAATAAATATAAAAATATCCTAGATTATTATTATTTTAGTAAAGTAAAAAAAAAAAAAAGTAATTGATATTATTAAATTCTGCATCGATATTTAAACTACTATTTTATATCTGCGCTAGCCATTTTCTCCTGCATCTATAATATGTTTTATTTCAATTTTTAAATTAAAAATAATAAGTAAAACATCCATACAGGCAAAAGTTAAACCTATATTTATTACCGCAACGGTCTTTTAATTAACGATCTAAGCGAAAGACAGTGCTTTTTAAAAATTTATTAATTTCGCCAAACCTCTTAACTTTAATAAAGGTGAAAAAAATAACTTGAAACAGCTTTTAAATTTCTCAGTGCAGAGCAAAACACGATTTAAAAATTCACCACAGAAGAGCGAGTAAATAATGTACGCTATAAAGTTGTTTGATCCCATATGCACAATGAATACGTTGATGAAGTGGGTCCAAATTTTGAATATAAATTATCATATTTGCTCTTCATTGTGAAATGATACGCAGTGTGCGTAAAATGTCGATGAAATCTTAATTCAAATGTATATTACCTTAATTCTCATAAATAAATAATTGAAAGATTTTATTGTTCCCGAATGCAGGTTGGATTTAAGACGATTGGAGCGATTGGGCCCAATCGGACCCCGCACTTGAAAAGCCACCGCATCACCACCAAAATTATCAAAAAGTTATTTTTCGAAATATTGATTTTGCGTTTTATTTAAATATTTAATATATAGAGGGCTCCCGCAAAAAAAATCCAATCGGGCCCCGCACTTATTGAATCCAGCTTTGCCCGAATGAATGTTGGAAATCTCCGAACTGGAATCAATCCAAGGATCTTAAGCTCTAAAGTCAGACACTCTACCATTGCACTAAACCAAACTAGAATCGATCCAAGAAATTTGTATTCCAGAGTCCATCACTCTACTATTGCATTAATTCAGAAAGGACTAATAAATAATCAAATGGCATAATGTTTGAGCACCAGAACTGCCATAACTACAGAGCCTCACCCTCTACTCTGCACCAAACCACTGAAAGTACCAGAACTGGGATCAATCCAGAATCTTACTCTCCAGAATTCGGCATTCTATCAGTTTAGTAAACTATATAGGGTTTGATTGTTTTGAGAAGGGATGATTTGATTATATTACCAAAAAATAACATGATTGTTTTACTTCTTAACAGTAACTTTTCTTTGAATAACAGCTTTTATTCAATCGTGAGTTGCTTTGAAAAATATACTAATTTACTAAGATTGAATTCAATATTATACAGTTGAGTTATAATTGCTGCTTTTGAAAGGAAAACTGCCCCCACCCCATCACCATTATTACCAGCAGTAAATGAGATATAACCTGTGAATAGACATTTGTAAGACAGTAAGTTAGCCATTAATGTGAACTGCAAAGATTATAATAATGACCAATAGGGTTTGAGTAAAACATTTAGTAGATTAGGCTTTATATTAAATAAAGTAATGAACCAGAGATGAAAGAAATCTTGAAAACATTGTCACTAACTTTATTGACAGTTGAATATGTTTCAGATCAGGATGGGTGGTAAATGTACATATAGATCAAAAATCACTGTGATGAAATTCTATTCACATGCATTATGAGGTTGCAATAGATAATAAATTCTAGAGATCAAGATCGGTGGATCATAAACCAGATCTAACATTTTTGGTGCTCAAACTTTTAATAAACTTCCAACTAATAACCATTGATGTTTTTTAATGGCAACAGCAAAAAAAAAAAAACTCTCAAAAGCCAATGTTGAAAGATTGGTATAATATATAGATATAAGGATTTTAATTACATAAAAATGGTGCAGCCATATGATACCATAGATAATATTCATAATACCATCTAAATATATGTAAAATAGGAATTAAAGATTATTATAAATATCAAATAATTTGTTATTTACGAGTTCATATGAAATTTGAGTGTAGGAAGTGGAAAACTTATAATCCAAAAGTTTTGAAATTTAGAGTCTGACACACAATCATTGCACTAAACCACTTAGGGGAATTGACCGATTGACAGAAACTGATTTACTTTTTTGATATTCTTGTAATTGTTCCATTTACCATCAAGCTAAACATCACATGACCACTATCTCATACTAGCACAATAATTGTTATTAAACAATTCAAAACAAAACAACACTCTCCATATAGTAGTGCCATCTGCAAGCTAAACATCACATGACCACTATCTCATACTAGCACAATAATTGTTATTAAACAATTCAAAACAAAACAACACTCTCCATATAGTAGTGCCATCTGCACAAGATGGCACTACTATATGAAGAGTGTTGTTTTGTTTTGAATTGTTTAATAACAATTATTGTGCTAGTATGAGATAGTGGTCATGTGATGTTTAGTGGTTTAACACCAATCCTGCCTAATAGGATAGTGGTGGCTATGGTTGTTAAAGAGCCAAAGACACCAAGGTGTATGGGTACTGAATTGAGTTCAGACCCATATGACTATATAAGCTATTGAGCTTGGATTGAAAATATTAATAGTGTTTTCAATTTCATTCTCATAGTTTTGTAGTTAAATAGAGTTAAAAGGTGGGTGCTGGAGGGTTGCATTAGATCCTAAGATCTAGGTGCAGTGCTCTCAGATCCAAGGCTCCTCACTGATGAAGGCCACAAGCCAGAAACTAGTCTGGGGATATTGGATGAGTAGGCACTAGATAGGGATTTTATGCACAAGCCTTCTGGCATCCATTGATTGCTCTTGTTAGCACAAGATGGCACTACTATATGGAGAGTGTTGTTTTGTTTTGAATTGTTTAATTACCATCAAGCACCACAAAAAAGAATACAGAGCTATAAGACAAATATAATTTTTTATCTAGGCATCAGCAATTATGTAACCTACATTTGTCCTGCTAATATCTGTAATTGTTGTAGTATATTAAGGTATGATTCTAATTATCTCTGTATAAAACAGTGTTATCAATGGTTTGATGATATTTATCAACAGTTTTCTGTTTTTGTTGCAATAGTAATTTGTAGCACTGTTTGAATTGAAAACATTATTGTGTTTTCATTTTTGACTCAAAGCTTTATAGTTAACTACTAAGGTAAAAGGTGACTGCTGGAAGGGTGCATTAGATCCTAAGATCTAAATGTAGTGATGAAAGCCACAAGCTGGAAACTAATCAGAGGATATTGGATGAGTAGGCACTAGATGGGAATTTTATGTAAAAACCTTCTTGTATCCATTGATTACTCTGGTTTGCACAGGTGGTGCTACTATATGGACAGTTTAATCTCTGTGCTTTCCAACATTTCTTAACAGTACCTTTATGAAATCTACACTGATCTCAAGACATTCAACCAATCAAGCATAAATTTCTTAATGTTTGCAAGTATCCTCAAACCTCTTACAGTCCTATAAAATTATAGGCACAAATAAATAATAAGTGGACACATATATCACAGGAAATAATTTGAATATCTATCATTTCACCCTCATAGAAAGAAATATCATGGTAGCCTATGTCTCCATCTCTTTTTCTATCTAGAAAATATGTTATATTCAAGACATTCCCTTGGAAAATCTTTCCATTTAGTGCAATATTGTAGACATAAAATAACTTGAAAAGATGTAATCAGCATCATTTATCTTAATTTTCATTTTATTCTATATGTTAGAAGATAATAAAAAATTTAAATGATCCTTAAGAGACACCTGTTTTAGACAAGTATCTTTTTCAATTAAGAATCTTAATAAGAAAATTGAGTATCTTCAAACAAATTGAAATATATTTATCTAAAATATGTGATCTACAAGAATTTTTTTGATTTTTTTTTTTTTTTTTTTAATCATGTGGTAAGTAGAACAAAATGAAAATTGTCATATATTGTGTTTTGAAAAAATTAATATTATTTCACTTTTCTTCATACAATACCATTAATTATTTTTTTCACAAAATATAAAATCTAAAGATACCAACTTAAATCTGAAAAGATAGTTATTTCTTCAGGTTTGTTTTAGTTAGCAATACTTTTTCTGAATTTGAACTAATATTTAAGGATCACCCAATAAAATTTGAGAAAATGTAAACATTATATGCATTTTTCTTTTACATGTGTAGGTACAACTGTTTCTTGGAATATGTATATGAGATGCATTTGGGTGGATAATGAAATTATTTGGAAATTAAGAATTAAATGGGCAATCAAAATTGTATTATCATAAGCAAAACAAATACCAAGACAATACTGATTCCAACAAAATGATGATTTAATGTTTAATTGTATGCATTATTTTCCTTAAATTCTTCAGTTTAGCTGATTTTCATTTGTATAACAGACTTCCTGAGAACTCTTTTGACTGTAGAACAGTTTTCATTTGATCTTTTGTTCTTGTTTTATTTAAGTATCAAAAAATTGTTAGAAAAAATATTTTAACATTTTTTTAACGCTTATAAATGTAGGAAGTAAAAAAAAAAAGGCTATAAGGAAAACTGTATTACAGACTAAGCTATCAGGTAAATTGAATAATTTAATAAAGATATTGCATTGTATAAAAGGAAATGTTAAATATTATTGATATTTATGTAAAGTCTAATATAACCGCTAATATAATCAACATCAAAAAGTTAATGAAAGAAATGGAGGAATACTTCATAAAGTAATGTTTATAAACTAGTGTGATAAAAAAAGAGCTGTCAATATTATGTGGAGATTTACATGATTGATCCCTCTAACTCATCTGAAAAAAGACAGCTTATAAAATGCATAGATAGAGTGGTGATCTGAAGTTCTGTGCTGATGGATGGTTATTTGAAATAAAGCAAGCTTTAATACAAATTAAAAAAATTGAAATGTAATTAAACCTTAAAAGCTATTTATGTATTCATTTTACATCACATGATCCTCATTTCATATGCTTACAATGCTGTTAATAAGAGTATCAAACTCTCCATACAGTAGTGCCACCAAGTGCAAGTCTTCATAATCAATGGATGCATGAATGTTTGTGCATAAAATCCCTATTTATTGCCTACTCAAATCCAAGGCTCCTCAGGCTAGAAACTAATCTGGGTTTCCTCCCTGATGAAAGCCACACTAGGGTTGTTGGATGAGTAGGCACTAAATAGGGATTTTATGCACAAACCTTCCTGCATTGCACTTGGTGGCACTATTAGGTGGAGATTTTGGTACTTTTAATAACAGCAAGTGAACGCATATAAAATGGTGATCATATGATGTTTCGATGGTTTTATATCTAACCTGCCAATAGGATAATGGAAAATGTAATTTTTGAAAAACCAAAGATACCAAAATATATTGATACTGAACTGAGTTTTGATTTATATGACTATACAAGTGAATGAGTTCAGATTGGAAATCTTATGTTGTTTCATCTTGGGCTCCTAGCTTTATAATTAACCAAATAAGTAAATGATGGCTGCTAGAGAGTTGCTTCTTGGATCTTGGTGCAGTGCTCTCAAGTCCAAGGCTCCTCGCTGATGAAAGTCACAAGCTAGAAACTAGTCTGGGGATGTTGGAAGAGTAAGCATTAGATAGGGATTTTATGCACAAACCTTTCTGCATCCATTGATTATGAAGGCTTGCACTTGATGGCACTACTTTATCGAGAGTTTGGTACTCTTATTAGTATTCATTTTAATATTTATGATTTACATATTTTTTTATTAAATTCGATAAAAAATTTACTCAAAATGTATAACAATATGTTATCATTCCATATATTATTAGTTGGAGTGTTCTTAATTTAATTAAAGCCATCTTTAAAAAAATGTGTTTTCTTTCATTTTATAAATAAATGATACAAAATATTATTATATAACAGCTAGCGAAATATTTGTAATATTAATGTAGAAAAAAAAAATTTAGTAAACATTTTTTCCCCACTTAAATGTAAATGTAATTTATTTTAATCTTTAAATTTACATTACATATATAGTGACATCTATCTTTTATATATATATAATTAATCACAATCAATTATAATAATAAAAACATTATTATAGAGCAATTGAAATACTTATAAACATAACAAAAGTAAAACACAAAACAATTATTACAGTATGTGAAAATATATACTATATATAGATAGTGTTTTCCTGAAGGTTTGTGATGATGGTGTTTTACTTGTATTTTTATATTAGATTATTTCCATCATCTAATATGAGTATTGAATGTCTTTACAAAAATTTAACTTTATTTAAATATTCCAAATTCATTCAACTGTTGATAATAACACATCAAACAGGTTAGTATATGCACAACGTTCCGAGAGGTATTAGTGTCATTTCTTATTCAGGTATTGCACATCGACTTGTAACATTCAATAAATTTTCATTCTCATGGTCAAATAAATTCCATCTAATTTATTACATAATTCTATTATCACAAAAGTATATTTTACACTTGCAAGTGTACAGAACTGTGTTGATTATAGCCCAAGCATATTCTTTAACTTTAACATACATCATCTCCTCTCTAGAGGAATTTTATGATATTGAGATTTCATGGTATAATTTTCTGTATTAGTTATAATATTTTAATAATATTCAAAAACTATGCATTAAGACCTAAAGAAATAAGAAAGACACATATTCAGTGTGATATATATTTTAACATTTTATAAAATCAGATTCTTATCTATTTTAATTATTTATAACATTAATTTATATATCGGGAATATTTCCCTCCCTAATTTTACAGTTTTAATTATATATCTCTACATACATTTAACAATATAATTTCTTATTAATAATCTAATACTTTATCTAGCTTGAATTACTTTAATTGAGCTATGTTTTCTTTTCTAATTAATTATTTATATATCTATACTACATATATGCAGTACAGGTATTCAATATATACAGTAAATTGATATTTTTTATTTCTATTTTTTCTACGATAAAAGTTTTTTTTATTTTATTTCTATTTATTCCTTTAAAATAGTTAAACATTTATATTAAAGACTTATTTTGTTCAATAAAGTACTTTAAAGATTAATTAAAATTATTTTTTTTCTAACTTCTATTATCTTTGTAACTTTTAATTAATTAGTCCAGGTTTTGATAATTAATTACGTAAATGATTATATGTCTTATAGATATCTTATTAAAACTTTTTGTTTTATACTATTATTTCTATTCCTAAAATAAATTATAACGATTTTTTTTTTTTACAATAATGCAAAAAATAATTTTCTTCAATCCCAACTGGTTTTTTTTTTTTAATTTAACTAGAAGTAAAAGTGTGGCGAATCCAGAAATTGTTTAATATAAAAACCCCATTTGTAATTGAAGAAACAATTTTTTTCTGAGTGTTTAATTGGCAGTAAATAGCATTTGCTATAATAAAAAAAATGTATTTCTATTATTTTTAAATTTTTAGCATTCCATATTTTTGCTGAATGTTTGAAAATAAAATTGTATGTATTTAAATAAAGATCTTTAAAAAAATAGTTATGATTATGAAACAATTTTTAAAAAGTCAACTTTTTCAATCAAAAGAAAAACTGTCAATTTTTACAATCAAAAATTTGTTTTTATTTCAGATTTAAATGATAGCTAAAATACTTTTTAATGTAACCTTTTTAAATATATATATACATACCATCCTCCCACGTGCATCACTGAAAATATAACACTGCTTAATATTTGAAAGTACATTATACTTTTATTTATTTGAAAAACGTTTTAAAAACATTAACTCTTACAGTCAAAATAAAGAATTTCATATACTCTTTTTAAAAAAGAATCTTTTATAATCAAGATTTGTTTTATTTCAATTTTCAAAGATCATTAAAACACTTTTTAATGTAAATTTATTTTTTAATATAGATATACTGCCTTCTCACATGCATTATTAAAAACTTATTGAGGTGATATAAACATATTTGGAAATTTGAAATTAAAATATTTGAAATTTGATCCATCAATCCCTCTGGATTTAAGAAACTAAGGAACCTATCTAAAATATTTTAGCATTGTATTGCTTTGCCACCGATTTATAATACATATACAAAATTTAAGTGAATTTTATTGAATATAAATATATTAACAGATGATTTCAAAATGTTTACCAAAAAAATAACCCAGCAACTAGTTTGTAACTTAAGCAAATAAAAAATCAATAATATTGGTCACAGCCTATTCAAAAGTTTCAATACTAGAATAAAAATAGCTTTCCCCCTCCCTGTAATATTCGTATATCAATCACTTCTTTCTTTATTTCTATATTTATTTTTAAAAATAATTCAAATAAACTTTCACAGACAAATGTATAAATTATAAATGTAATAATTTTACTGAAATGTAATACAATAGTATAAATAAATAATATTTGTCTGAATCGGATGTTGTTATTAAATTAGTAATAAATTGAAAGGTTGCGTTGCTAGTCTTTCACGTGCGCCTACTGTTATTTCTCAGGACAGCCAATCAGGTGTTAAACAGCGGTCTGACCAGCGATCAGGCCTTGACACATGACAGAGATTTTGATAAGAAAAGGATGATACCACCCTTCTCTTTACTTAACTTTTTATGTATATAAACCAGTCTTAAGCATCTTACTCACTGAGTTTTTAATTTATAAACCAGTCTTAAGCATCTTACTCACTGAGTTTTTAATTTATGATGTTACAGCACGAAATCTTAGATTTACTACACCACAATTTTCTAGATGTTAATATAAGTTATCAGCAACATATGTAAATAATATTTGTCTAAATTGCATTTTGTTATTAAATTAATATGGCTTATATATATAAAGTTTAGCAAAGAGAAGGGTGGTATCATCCTTTTCTTATCAAAATCTCTGTCATGTGTCAAGGCCTGATCGCTTGTCAGACCGCTATTTAACACTTGATTGGCTGTCTGAGAAATAAGAGTAGGTGCATGTGAAAGACTAGCAACCATTGAATTTATTACTAATTTAATAACAACATGTGATTTAGACAAATATTATTTACATACATTGCTGATAACTTATAATAACATCTAGAAAATTGCGGTGTAGTAAATCTAAGATTTCGTGCTGTAATATCGTAAATTAAAAACTCAGTGAGTAATAAATGTATATGTTTATATATTCATGCTTTCAAGCCAAGATGCTTAAGACTGGCTTATATATATAAAGTTAAGTAAAGAGAAGGGTGGTATCATCTTTTTCTTATCAAAATCTCTGTCATGTGTCAAGGCCTGATCGCTTGTCAGACTGCTGTTTAACACCTGATTGGCTGTCCTGAGAAATAACAGTAGGCGCATGTGAAAGACTAGCAACCTTTCAATTTAATAGTATAAATAAAAAATTAATTATATATTACAGTATTTTGCTAATGTCTAATTATGCACATTAAATAAAAACAGTTAATTCTCACAACTGATAAATTAAAAAAAATCTTTAAAATAAAAAAAAATCACATGAAACTCTTACTTTTTTATATATTTAAATCATTTTTAAAAATATTCAATGGTGTTTAAAATTTAGCAAAAGTTTTTTTTTCATGGTTTCTAGTTTGTAAGAATTTGGCTTGATTATAATATTTATTTATATATTTTGCAGTTTTTCAAATTCTGAGACCAAGATTATATATTTTTTTCTCTGTAAATATGAATTGATAGCTATTATCACCTGGGCCAACTGATGAGTGCTGATTCAGCACGAAATGCATCTTGGGGGTCATTTGTCTTTTATTATATCTTAATTTATATGAATTTGAAAAGAGTTGGGAAGTATGGAGATGTTTATTATATCTATTATCATTAACTAATTAACTTAATTTTGTTACTAAAAAATGTTTTTTACCCGAATTCCAAAATTCCGATACATTTCAGGAACATCTTTAAATGAGATATATCGATTGGGGGGAGCTTTCTTAGTTCTTGATAAACAATCACGATTATTTAAATTTACAATACATTAGAGATTGAAGTGATATCTAAAATACCTGTATGCAAGCAAAATAATATCTGCACTTGCAAGCCCACAAGATGTGAAAAGATAAATACAAGAACGTAGGAGTACATGCATAAGAGAAAAATTGTTTTGGAATCTCTTATGTAGCTTTTTCTTCCATCTTCTCATGTGATATGAATTAAATTGTTTATACTAGTTAACTTACTCTTCAAAAAATAACTAACTAACTATATATAAATATATTTTAAAAATAGGAAATAATTTTACTTCCTAATTAAAATAACTATATAACAAAAGATTTAAGTAATAAAAGTGTTTGAAAATTTTTTATTAGAGTGAATTATAAACTACATTTATAAAAGAGAGAGAAAAAAACTGTGTCAAACTTGTATTTTAAAGTTATTTAGTTTGAACTTATAATAATTTATTTTATAAAGAAACAATTATATATTTATAATGATGCTTTTGTACACACACATTTAACTTCAATAGAGATATTATATTGTACCTTATTTACCTTTCAAAGTTTGTATACCTATTCCTGAATTTCATCATCATAATATGTCACCATTATCATAATCATTTTTAACCATTATTGATCCATTGCAGAATGAAAGTTTCTCCAATCTCCTGTTTCCAGCCTCTCTTCTCTGCATTCATCAATCCATCTCACATATAATCTTTTTCTAGGTCTTTTACAATCTCTTGGAATCCAATTGAAGATTTCAACTACTATTATCATCTCTTCTAGCAATATGTCTATACCATCTCCACTTCAGTTTCTTAATTCTTTCAGTGATGTCAGTAATATTTTTTTTCTCTAACCCATGTATTTTATTTTAAATTTCTTCTCGTTACTCCTAACATGTATCTCTCTATACTTCATTGAATGGTCTGAAGTCTTTGAATATACTAAAAGTATAATGATATTTTTATTAATATTGAATAGTGCCATTGGCTTTCAAAAATATTGAATTATATAACATTTAAACAATATCTATAGAAATATTAAACCATTAAAAAGTCTATTGGATTGTTAATTACTAGATAAAAATGCCAAGTTGTCTAACTTCAGAGGTTTAATAATATTTAAATTAGGGGATTGAGAATATAACTCTTAACATTTGACTGTGCAACTGTGATTTAATCAATTATCATCTAAAAATAAAATCATCATCATCATTTTCAATCATTATCAATCCAATGCAAAATGAAGATCTCTCCAAGTTGAATCTATCTTCTCTATTTTCTAGTCTCTCTTCTCCACATCATTCAAGTGTACTTCGTTATTTCATCCATCCATCTCATATGTGGTCTTTTTTCTAGGTCTTTTACAATCTCTTGGAATCCAATTATCAATTTCAACTGCCCATCTATTACCATTTCTTTTAGCAATATGTACAGCCCAATTCCACTTCAATTCCTTAATTCTTTCAAGAAATGTCATTAATAATTCTTTGTTCTTTCAACCATGTATTTTGTTTTCAATCTCTTCTTGTTATTCCTAATAAGCATCTCTCCATACTTTCTTGAGTAATAATAGTCTAGAAATACTATTTGCATATAAGGTGATTGTACCACTTGGATATCTCAAAATATTTATACATGTCTGCAGTAGTAATGTGTCCATGCAGAGTAATGATTAGACCAAAATATGCAGATTAACGATTAGACCAAAATAATATCACAATGTTAATGTTCAAATTATGATAGGTCTATCCCATTATTTCACAGTTGGAAAAAAGTAATCTGATTGATAGGCTTTTGCCAATAATAAATCTTCTAATGATTGAAAAAAGTATAAATGATAATTCATATGATTATATGGCATGCTTCCAATCATTCATTATCCACTCCTTACATTCGTAATATCTTGTATCATAACAGTTTGAAGGTAAATAATTTTGAAAATAAATTGTGCAACTCATATTAAAAGATATACTATCTATATGAAAATATGTTGATGATGTTTTCATTTGCAGTTCATCAGAAATAATTTTAGGTATTTTAAACAACTGAATGCTGATTCATCTTTAACTTGGTCTATTGAACATGAAAACACCTTAAATACATATATATTTTAATAAAACATAATAAATGCATATTTGATTATAATATTACACAAATTAAGTCCATTAAAAGAGATTATACCAGTTCTAAATTACTTATATATAAATAAGCAATGTTCAAAGCTTTTATACATTGGAATCTTAATTTGACAAGTTTGAGTCTTATAAAAAAAAACAGTATTGATAAAAATATTGCTTAAGTAATAGATAATTGTCGCATCAAATATATGTCAAGAGATTTCAAGATAAGTTAAAATATAATAGAAATAAAACTATGAATAATGAAGCCTAGATGTGTCTTTTTTATATACTGTTTCTACAAAAATTAAATTTTCATTCATGGCTTCATTAAACCAATTAATAATATCAAAAATAAAACTAATTCCAGAAAACGGTTACATATTATTTATTTAATTAAATGTCAGGAACCAAATTGCTCTTAATCTAAAATGAATATTAATATAAAATTAAAACAACACATTTATATATTTATATTAAGTACTATCGATTTTTAATCAATAGGTAAATGAATTTATGGTTGATCAAATATATAACATTAGGAGTATAAATATATTTCACTGAACAAACTTGTCTGAATATGTTACTAGGATACATTACAAGCCAGATTCTAAAAAGTCATTTTTAAAATAAATCTGTAAATATGCCTATTGTTTTGTTATATTTCCAGTTTTACTTTTAAAATAATGTTTCCAAATCTGACTTGTAATGCATCCTAATAATATATTTGAATATGTTTGTTCTGTGAAATAGATTTATATATTTATAATAAAACTAAAATTTGTCCTGCAGTATCAGCAATATTTATAAATATCAAAAGAATATTTAGTAATGTTTTTAATTCTAAAGTAATACAGATGTTATGTATTGAACGTAATGATAAGAAATGAAAAACTCAAGAGACTTAATCATTAATAATATGATCTCGGTGATAATTTAATAACGTTATCGGAAATTTATTTTGGAATGTGCTCTTTTAAACATAATAATTTTATATTTCTGTTTGTTGCAATTTTAAATATAATGCTTTTATTTTTATTTCTTTTAAGAATATAACTGTTGCCTTTGACAAGAATATTCAGCACCAATAATATATTTTTTACATTTAGTATTTTTAATACTGGCAATCTGAATAATAGTACTAATATTGCCTTTAATTCATAAAATTCTTATAAAAATTCAGTGGTTTCAAAATAGCAGCTTAATCCTAAATGTTCTGTAATAAAACTTATGATAGATTATTTTGATAGGTACCAGAGTTTTCTGATATGTTCTGATTGATTTTAGCAGTGGTTTTCTTTGCTGATTTAATAACTGAAACACACAGGCTTATTATATACCTGTGTCTATATATGTAATATATAGGGTATATGGGCACACTTTCACATGCCCCACAACTCTCCACACTATCTCATAACACTGATGTGTAGAGATGGTAATCTAGACCAACTGATGATTGCTGGTTTATCATGAAATATGTATTATAACGATCCAAAAAGAAAGTGAAGATCGAATCTAACCGCAATCTTCACTACAAGGGCGCCATCTAGGCATTTGAACCTAGAAAAATTTATAAAGTAGGCAGATATGCACTGTTAAGATTCCACTTTATTTAAATATTCAGATCGTTAGCCCAAGTCACTAGCTCATGGAGATACAGAGATAATAAATAACTTGATTAAT
Organism: Epiperipatus broadwayi; assembly: GCA_028023455.1. Taxonomy (NCBI): domain Eukaryota; kingdom Metazoa; phylum Onychophora; class Udeonychophora; order Euonychophora; family Peripatidae; genus Epiperipatus; species Epiperipatus broadwayi. Next base: position 145,241 of record JAQFVV010012501.1, read on the forward strand.
TTGTATCTTAAATATATATACAAAAAATAAAAGCCACTGCCAGTAAATAACAAACAAATATTTATTTACGCACATATAAATTTTGAATCATTTTAAATTTTGAGGAATAAATTTAACATTTTAGATTTTTATATTAACTTTTAATTTTACATTTAAATAGCTTGCAATAATGAGTTTAATATTTATTTAGAGGGTCGAGTATGAATAGACTATATAGATTGTATTTGAAAAGAAAAATGTTCTATCCCTTATTTAACCTTAGGCTAAAAATTTTGCAGCCAAACCAATGTCAATCCATCAGATATATCGATGTATTCAATGCAGCATGAATACAACAACACAAAATACTATACTGTCAGGAATGTTCATCTGAACAGTAAGTAGAGTTAGAGAAGACATTGTCTCTCAACCAACAGGAATGCTACATCTGTTGGTGAGCAGAACAATAAACAAAAAACTCCATAGGAATGGACTGCGGTCCTTTTTGCCAACTTACAATCCCATCCATAGGCAAACAGAAAGTGTGTGGCATATATATGCAATCCTGCCTGTAGCGGATCTCCTGCTACATTTGCTAATTACATCAATACATCTAATCCATTGACCCAATTTAACTGCGAAACAAATAACCTAAGATTACCCTCCCTTAAACTATATATATAACTTTACAAATCTATACAGCTCTTCACGCCCGACTTAAATTTAACCTTTTAATATGTTCGCACAGATGAATTTTATACAATTTGTTTTATAATGTTGCGTATAGATCGGCTGCACAGATTCCACGGTCAAAAACATTTCAAAATAAATACAAACGATCAAAATACAAAATCACCGATAACGTCAATTGCATAGGGAATACAAAAAAACCCAATAGCATTCATCGTAAGATGCCACAGTGACATTGATGACTTATATATTCTAATCAACTATGAAACAGCAACATAATTAACCGCTAACGAATCTATGCAACGCCTATACCCAACTTAAATTTCCTCATTTAAAATTTAAACAATAAATATTAATACAAATAAAATAATAAATGGAAATAATTTTTATCAAACGCAAAATATATAAAATTAAACATTATTAATTGATTTGAAACTTACAAAAATCAGATAAGAGTCCACTTTAACATTTAAATTGGTTTGTTTATTAAATTTGTCAAACCCTGATGAAAGTTCTTAATTATTATTTTTTTTTTTTATGATTTTAAAAATTGTTGAGTTCATATAGCTTACAGTAGAAGAGTCCAGGTTCCTATTGGTGATTTCCCCGAAGACTTTCATGGAAGACCGTTCTGATATTCTGGAGATAGCCTTAGCTGGTTCATTCTGGAATCACAGTCTTTTCCTTTTTAAAATAAGTGAGAGAGAACGATATGTGCGTCCCATCGTTTGTCTCACCAAATCAAGTTGGAACTGTCTGGAACTCAATATTTTTCTTTTTATAGTCCTCCTATGGATTCCACAAACAAAAATGTCACTATTCCATTTTTTTCGTTATGGTCCGGGCCTTTATTTGCTTCCATTGGTCAAGCTAAAATCTCTTTATTCTCTTATCTATTTTTCATCTGACTTTTTAATTACACAGCTTTTGGATAATTAATAAACAATCATTTCCATCTACAAAAATATTTTATCTTTAAATCTTGTACTTTTTTTATAAAAAAGTATGTTCAAATACTTATTTATTTGTTTTTTTTTTAAATATTTTTAAAGTTTTGAATCTGTGCGAATATATACGTTTAATAAACATTTTAATTTTAGCGTTTAGTTGTTGTTTTTTTTAATACATTTATTTTTATTTGCAAACTTAAAAGTTTTTATTTCAATTGTAACGGCATATTTATATATTGTTACAGTATATTGGTGATTATTTATCTTTTCAACATATAGGTGTTCAAGTGTATCAGTGTTATGAGATAGTGTGGAGAGTGGTGGGGCGTGTGAAAGTCTTTGTTGATTTAACTAATCTCATTAACCATTTATATCCTACCACAATTGTTTCTAGAAGTTGATTTTATGAAGGTCAGTCTGCAAATTATTTAATATGATAAAGTATAGACCAAATTGAATTTTGGAGCATTGTAATTTAAACATATCACTTTTTAATGCTTAATTCATAATTATTTGCTGCTGATGAAAGTCAAGTCACTATTTTGCAATGAAATGTTATGGTTTTTTACATATTTATATGTTCATTATATATATTTTATATATGTAAATGAATACACCATATTTCTTTTAAAAACTTGTTTTTATATGACTATAATAAAAATAAAACACACCCAACATTTCGACTAGTTTAATTAAAGTATAGTCTTTTTCAAAGAAGACTAAAAAATGAAATAAAATAAAATACAAATATATAGTAATAAATATCACATATTCCAAACAAATGCAAAAACATTAAAAAATACTAAAAAATTCTCTTTACCTCAGCATCTTTTTTATTACAACAATCTCAACCTAATGAAATTAAACCTGAATTAAACAGAATGTTAATAGAAAAGAAAAAAGAAAACAATAGGTTTGTTAATTAAATGTTTTTAGGGTGTTTTTGGGTAGGTATATAAATGTAAAAAAAAATTTTTGATTGAGATTGTTTGTAATAGAAAAGGTGTTGAGGTAAAGAGAATTTTTTAGTATTTTTTAGTATTTTTGTATTTGTTTGGAATATGTGATATTTATTATTATATATTTCTATTTTTATTTTATTTTTTTATTTTTTCGTGTTCCTTGAAAAAGACTATATTTTAAAATAGACAAAATGTTGGGTGTATTTTTATTTTTATTATAGTCATATAAAAAACAAGTTTTTAAAAGAAGTTTGATGTATTCATTTACATATATGGAAAATTATGAACTATTTTTAAAAAAGTGTGTAGATGGTATTTTAAATTCATATTTTTCAATACATCTAATTATAATCAATATCTAATTACATTATTTATATGTACATAAGCAACGCACTTCTTAATTTATATTTTAAATGCACATTATAGACATATTAGTCCATTATAATTTAAACCTTAAAAAGAAAGTGTTAAACATATATATATAATTATATGGGGCTTGAACCCAAGCTTTCAAGCTCTCTACCTCTATCCAATCTATCTTATACAACTGATACCCATGACCACACAAATGTGAAAAAAGATAAATGATCTTCAATATATATATTTCATGATGAACCAGCACTCATCAGTTGGTCCAGATAACCATCTCCCAAGATAGCAAATAAACTGAGCATTGTCTGTACATATGCGTGGGTGATGGTAATCTGGATAAACTGATAAGTACTAGTTTAGCATGAAATTTGTATATTAAAAATCATTTATCTTTTTCATGTGTGTGGTCATGTGTATCAGTTATATACGATAGATTGGATAGAGAGAGGTAAAGAGCTTGAAAGTTTGAGTTTAAGTCTCTTATAATTACATTATGTTTAGTATAAATAATATACATATATTTAAATATTATATGAATAAAATTAGATAGACATCTTTATTAATAAATAACATAATAATTTATATTTACTATACACTGTTATGCCTTTTATTTTTATAGATCACAATTGCAAGATGAAAACAAATATATTTTTTCTAACTATCCATTTATGATTATAAATAGACTATAACTGAGGCACTCCTTTGACATAATTTGTAAATTATAAGGATAAGATTAATATTTGTTTTTTTACATATTATTGATTATTACCCATTTTTCAATAATTTAATCCTTTCCAACAATACACTAAAAATAATTTTGATGTCAAGACTTTTGATTGGTGACAAAACAATACTAAGGTTTATACGGTTGTTAAGAATGTAAAACAATTTTTCAAAACAAATAGTATTATTCTGTTCAACAATTTGATTAATATTAGTGAAGCAATACTATATACCTGCCAAAATTTTAAGATTTATAATGAAGTCACAGCGATTATTTAATTCACGGAATCCACTATTGTAGATTCACTGTTGTACAATCATTGATTATATAGTAATACATATAAATATTTATTACAATCAGTCAACACTTAGACAATCCCAATATCACTAACAATCAACAATCTCAACTTGTTGTCAAGACAACCACTTTTTAACAATGAAGGTGAAATTTAACCTTTATTTATGGTCCAATATATTTATATAGACACTAAACAAATTTGTATTTTAAAATAAGAATGAATACTTAAATTTGCAGATAGTATTATATTGGAATATTTGACAAATATATTTTTATTTGAATTTATTAACTAGTTTTATTTTTATGACTATTTTATATATATAATTATATTTTTAAATATTTTCATTCTTATTTTTTATTTATTATATTTTGAACTTCAAATGTTTGTATTATTATCATAATAATCATAGTTAAATATATTTGATCAAATATTTATATACATTTAAAAAATATTTTCTTGCTTTTTCAGATTCTTTAATAAGAACTTTACATATTTTATAAATTTATCAATTTACAAAAACTAATAAATTGTAATAAATAATTACCTTCTCATAATAATTTAATTAACATACTTATTAACATAAATAATATATTACAATTGTCCCACAACTAAAAAGAGTAAAATTATATTTTTGAATTAGATTGCCATATTCATTTTTGAGTAGTTTTTATTATTATTATTCATTAAGGCTGTAGCCTCAATCACATGCATATAAAATGCGATAGTAGAGACCTCTACAGGTCTTAAAACCACAAGCTTACTCATTGGAAGAAAAGAGGGGAACCCAAAGGGGAACCCCTCTCTACTTCAACCTACTTTCTATTTAAATAGGTGAAGCTGAAGCGGTTCGATCTGAGAGTGTGAAGCTATTCAATACTTCACTAATTAAGTCCACATTTCTTATTACACATTAATACTCGTGAAATCTTTCGATTTACAATGAGTCAATGGAAAGATTTTATAGTGAGAAATCTATTACGATAATTTAAAGTTGTAATTATAAATTTATTTAAACGCACACTCATTACGTAAATAATATTCATTAAGGCTGTAGCCTCAATCACATGCATATAAAATGCGATAGTAGGGACCTCTACAGGTCTTAAAACCACAAGCTTACTCATTTGAAGAAAAGAGGGGACTTAATTAGTGAAGTATTGAATAGCTTCACATTCTCAGATCTAACCGCTTCAGCTTCACCTATTTAAATAGAAAGTAAGTTGAAGTAGAGAGGGGTTCCCCATTGAGTTCCCCTCTTTTCTTCCAATGAGTAAGCTTGTGGTTTTAAGACCTGTAGAGGTCCCTACTATCGCATTTTATACGCATGTGATTGAGGCTACAGCCTTAATGAATATTATTTACGTAACGAATGTGCGTTTAAATAAATTTATTATTATTATTATCATCATCATCATCACTACAGAATTGTATTAGTTTATCATTTTTCTTATTAATATATAGGGTATATGAGCACATATACCCTATATATATATAAGCCTGTGCTTTTCAGCATTTTTTTTATTAAAAATAATATTTATAATAATAATTCTATTTTATTTATTCTATTAAGTTGTCTATTTAAAATTACATATTTTATTATATTTTCTATATTAAGCTAATAAACGTCACATGATCACCATTTCTTATGCTTGCTTATAACTGTTATTAAAACAGGCAAAACTCTCTATATGTATTGCCACTCAGTGCAAGCCAGAGTAATCAATGGATGCCAGAAGGCTTGTGCATAAAATCCCCATCCAGTACCTACTCATCCCATATCTCCAGACTAGTTTTTGGCTTGTGGCCTTCATCAATGAGGAGCTTTGGATCTGAGAGCACTGCACCTAGATCTTAGGATCTAATGCAACCTTCCAGAAGCCATCTTTTATCTCTACTTTACTACAAAACTATGAGTCTTAAATTGAAAACACTACAATATGTTCAATCTAAGCTCATTAGCTTATATAGTCATATAGGTCTGAACTCAGTTCAGTATCTATACATTTTGGTGACTTTGGTTCTTTAATAACCATAGCCATCACTATCCTATTAGGTAGGATTGATTTTATGCCAATAAACATCACATGATCACTATTTCTTATGCTTGCTTATAACTGTCATTAAAACAGGCAAAACTCTCTATATGTATTGCCACTCAGTACAAGTCAGAGTAATCAATGGATTTCAGAAGGCTTGTGCATAAAATCCCCATCTAGTGCCTACTCATCTAATATCCCCAGACTAGTTTCTGGCTTGTGGCCTTTGTCTGTGAGGAGCCTTGGATCTGAGAGCACTGCACCTAGATTTTAGGATTTAATGCAATCCTCCAGCAGCCACTTTTATCTCTACTTAACTACAATATGACTACATAAGCTATTGAGCTTGGATTGAAAATATTATAGTGTTTTCAATTTAAGACTTATAGTTTTATAGTTAAGTAAAGATAAAAGGTGGCTGCTGGAGACTCTTCACTGACACAGGCCATAAACCAGAAACTAGTCTGGGGATATTGGATAAGTACGCATTAGATGGGGATTTTATGCACAAGCCTTCTGGCATCCATTGATTACTCTGGCTTGAACTGAGTGGCAATACATATAGAGAGTTTTGCCTGTTTTTATTTTCTATATTGATATTGCTAAAAATTATTAATTGATTATAAAGATTTTTATACCAAGTTTTATATTTGCACTTGGTTTAAATTTTTTAATTATTAATGTTTCTTTTCTTTTTTATATTTGAATTCAAGTATAATGTATATATTTAAGCTTTGGATATAATTAGAGGGATTTGAACACAGACTTTCAAGCTCCCTTCAACTATCCACTCCATCCTATATAACCAATACACATGACTACATATCTGTGAAAAAGATAAATGATCTCCAATGTACGTTTTGTACATGTATGTGGTAATGTATATCGATTATATGTGATGAAATGAATGATTGAAGGGAACTTGAAAATCTGTGTTCAAATCCCCTCTAATTTTCTTTTATATGATTTTTTATTTGTAAAATTTAGCATTCTAATACTACTATTTTAAAAAAATATGACCTATTCTTTTGTACAGTAACATTCGGTGACCTATTTTTTATTGTATCTACATGCTTATGCCTTGTTTCTATAGAATTTTTTTGTTTTCCCCACATCGCGATGTAACATATTGTGTTTATAATATTGTTCACACTTTATATAATATTTAATTGACTTCATTAGATAATTACTTAGTTTTTAATCTTCCATAAACTTGATAATTTTTATTAAACAATTTTTTAATCAGGACAATAATTAATTTATCTGTTTATTCTAGTTGTAAGATTATTAATCTTTTTTATATAATATTTATATTTTAATTCCAATCAGTTATATTTCTTTCATTAATATTTTTGTAATATACTTCTGTTTTTATTTTTATATTATTATTATTATTAATCATTTTTTCTATCAAAATATCTAAGAACTTTGTTCTAAGCCAATAAACATCACATGATCATCATTTCTTATGCTTGCTTATAACTGTTATTAAAACGGGCAAAACTCACTATACGTATTTCCACACACAGCAAGCTAGAGTACCAATGGATGCCAGAAGGCTTGTGCATAAAATCCCCATCTAGTGCCTACTCATTCAATATACCCATATAGATGGGGATTTATGCACAAGCCTTTTGTCATCCATTGGTATTCTAGCTTGATGTGTGTGGCACAAGCCTTCTGGCATCCATTAATTACTCTAGTTTGCTGTGTGTGGCAATACGTATAGTGAGTTTTGCCTGTTTTTTAACTTTGTTGTATTGTAAATTTTATTTTTTTCATTTATTCTATAAATTTCTTAATTTTCTATTAATTATCCAAATGTCAGATATTAATTAATAAAATTTTACAATTACAAGATGTTTTTCATAATATTAAATAATAAAATACAATGTTGAAAAAAAAAGTTAATCAAATATAAATATAAATAGATAAACAGATATATAGATATAAACTTAAATCTCATTCATTATAATTTTTTTTCAGAACCTCAAGTTTTTGATGACACAAACCATTTTTATATAAAAGTGGAAAGAGTTTGTATATATATTTCAAAGAATTTCCATCTTCTATCATGTATAAGATAAAAGTTAGTTTTGAACAATTATTAATATTCAAGATCATCAATATTTAGAGTTTAAACATGCTAGACCTCAACAAATGGGCTCTCATGCTGTTACTTGTGACAAATGTAGAAAATTATTAAAGACATTTGTTTGTTGTAATAATTAGTTAACAACCTAAATATTACTGCTAGTAAAAAATTATTTTCTTTATATTTAGCTAAGCCTCCTATCTATGTTAGTCCTAATGTACTAATAAATGAATAATTTGCACAAGAAAATGTAATTTAAGATCAAGATAATTTTTTTTTTCAGAATCTAGTATTCAATGTTTCTCTTCATTATCTGATGACACTTATTATATCACAGAACCCATTTCAAATATAGCTTAATAATGATCTTAATTATTTAGAATTTTTCTTAATTGGAAATAACCATTTGCATTATTTGTTGATATCTTTCTTAATTTTGAAAACAGTCTATAAAACTTTGATTGCTAATCCTAGAGATAAACATGTTAATAAAAAAAACTGTATTAAAAGATAATTCAAAGCCAAAGGATTTCTTTATTTCAGGCAGTGACAACTATCTCTGTGACAGCTTTTTTCATTAAGGGCTCTAGACATATACTGTACCTAATTTTCCTAAGAGTAAATGCAATGCTGATTTATTCTAATTGTTATGGCTATGATTTTAATTTTTTTTTATAAAATTATATTGATGAAATAATTTGTAAAAGCTCACCTTGTTCATATATTTGTATTTTCTGAAGTAAAGATCTTTTTATCAATCTCCCTAGAATTTAGCATTTCTCAAAGCTCACTTTGTTTACATATTTGTATTTTCTGAAGTAAAGATATTTTTATCAACCTCCCTATAATTTAGCATTTCTCAAACTTCAAAATCATTTTTATTTATCCATTAGGCAAATATTTTTGTAGCTCAAGGAATTGCAATCTTAATAAGTGTGGAACTAAAACTGTGTTAGTGTTCTTTTTCTTTAATTTTCTACACAATTTTGCCTTATAGTTACTTGTTCTCATAATACCATACAGATATTCCCAGTATTTCATACATTGCTCAATGCAAATTGTTGCATTCTTCATATATAATAATTATTTATGTGACTTCACTTGTATGTACGATATAGTACATATGCTGTCCAGATTTGCACCTTTATTTCTTTTCTATCTTTTAGGATTGGTTATCTTCATTAGACGACACAGGCTTTTTTGTTTGTTTATTTTTGTTTCTGCTCTTGTTTGGGACAACTTTTTTAACAATTTTTTTTGCATAATGTTTTATGATTAATGCATATGATACATGCAATTTGTTTAGGTTTGGCTGTGCCATAATGTCAATCTACAAGTACCCATGAAATATGCCATTATTTGTAAATATCAATTAATTGTTATCATAACTTATCTTTAATCATAGACTTGATTACTATTTAAAAATACTAATTTGTGTAGATTGTCCTGCTGATATTCATGCAAAAACGTTGTTAGAGCACAGCTAGAAAAATTCTTCATTGAACGAGGTTTTCAACTTTAAAATTGTGGTTTCATAGCTCATAGATTATAATCCGAGACTGAGGCTAAATAATATTTATTCAACAAGTAAAGTAATATGACTTTTATAACACTGAAAAATTATTTCAAATTTTTTAACGCTTGTTTAAGTCTATGTTAAATTTTCTTAGTTACATATAAACCATACTTCTAGATATACTACTTATTAATACAGAAGTCTAACCATTTGAAAATTAGACATGTTGCTAAAAGATACCAACTATTGTTAACTTTGTTAAGCTTAAATATTTTTCCTATAATGATATTGCTTATGAAAGGTATTATTTAAAAAAAAACTATATCATGCTAGTAAATCTAATTTTGACACTCCTCTCCAAAACTTTTGATAATAGTTATCCTATTCTCACATGACTATTTTAATCAATTCAATTCAGCCAAAGTTAATTTAATTAATCTATCAGCTTCTACTTTCTGCTTTAAAAAGAATATAAAATTATATGATATGGGCCTTTATAAATTATCAACATTACATTATGTACTAAAATATTAGTTGTCTTAAATCATCTTGTAATGCTAAGATGAATACAAGCATTGATTTTTTTCACACATCAGAATGTCTTTAGAGTTGCTTTTAATCTTGTAAATTGAGATAATTTGAACTTCATATATCAAAAGTTTCTTCTACAACCTTCAATATGTAACTCTAGTTATTTACAATAAATCTGCTAAGCAAAAAACTGATCAATTCCCTGAACTATTTAAATTCCCAGTAGAAGTATTCATCAAAGATCACTGATTTCTTCATCACTATTTGAAACATATCTGGATGTAACAGTTCAATAAATTTTAAAATGCTACAGAACTTTTACATCTTATTTTAGTGCTACTATTGGCCATTTCCTCTAGTAAAAGATTTTATCAAATTTTAAAAAGTTCTTCAATATTTTGCTTACTTTTAGTGTCATTAATGACTTTCACACTCACACAGATCCATTTTGAAATGAGATGAATTATCTTAGTGGAAGACTCTATATCAAAGTGTTTGCATCAAACTTTATGATTCTGTTTGGTTTTTGGACATCCTGCTTAATTTGACTAAAGTTATATCAAGTTATAATTTAAATCAACTAATTACTGACAAATTTATTGATAAAACTTGACTACTTTCTCAATAACGCTACACTCTATTAGAAAGTTCCATCCACATCATTAGTGTTATCCTTATTTGCTTTTTTTAATTATACTTGTTGAATGCATTTGAAAAATATTATGATTAATAAACCCAATTTCTTAATTAATCATACAACTAAAGTATTTTTTCATTATGTATTGATATACTAATTTTTTCATTAATAGAAAATATCTGAATTTGATATTTTTTAATATTTTTTTTTCCATAGGAGTCCAAATGTATAGAGCTAATTTTAAATAATATTTTATCAGCTTTATTGATTATCTTGTATTAGAATTATTTTTTAGGTCAAGCTTTTAAATATGCTGATTTTATTGATCAACTAAACATCTCAACTCTTGTAAATATCTCTTCCCAGCCTTGTGTATGGATTACAGTGTATAACAGTGGTAAGATGATGGATGACTGATTTTATTCCAAACTGCATTCAACACTATCTCTGAATCAATGCATGTGTTATGTAGCAACATAGTTTAGCTATTCACCACAAAATTTTAATGCAATAATATGTCTGAATCATGAGTAACAATGTGATGTAATGTTGTATTCCATATCTTAATCCACAATAAAACATGCTGACATCAAATTTTATTTTAAAATTGGTTGAACTGTTACTGAAAATTTTGAAATGATTCAAATTGTATATGGTAGTGAAGCCACATTGTAGAAATGATTTCAAGTAGTTTGCAACATTTCATGATGATAGAGAACCCTCCCAAGAAAATCTATAAAGGTATGAAACACCCTGTCAAATTGTATGTAGTAACCTGTGATACAGAAATGCTAGCATTCTAACATTTCTGTGATGAATATCTGTCACTGTGTGACACATGCATTGATTCAGGGATGGTGCTGCAAGCAGTTTGGAAAAAGAATCAATCACATTTTTCCTGGGCCAGAGATGGCACTGTGGCAGTTTGGAAAAAGAATCAATCATAATTTCCCTGGGCCACATTGTATACAACTTCAAAGGGGTTCATCAGAATATTTAGAATATATAAGGAAAAAAACTGAATAACAGAAAAGTGCACACACCAATTAATGGAAAGTGATATAGTTTTCTTAATGTAATTTGTGATATAATTTACTTCTTATTACTGTATCCTATTTTGAATGTAAATATATATGTACTGTATATTCATATTGTGAAGTTTATAACTTTATCTTTCTTATTACATTGCCAAATCCATATAATATTAATATCATCTATGTTCTTTCTTACCAAATCCATATAATATTAATATCATCTATGTTCTTTCTTACCATTTACAATGTTTTTTTACAACTCACTATTGTTAGTTTTGGTAGCTCCAGCAATCTTCTTCAGAACTTAGAAGATTTCTGGAGTAAGTGAAACTAACAATAGTGATTGTAAAAAAGCATTGTAAAAGGTAATAAAGAACATAGATGATATTAATATTATATTCACATTATAAAAAGATAAATGTGAAATAACAGCAATTATATTAATTACAAACATTTGACTAATATAAAGTGTATAAATTGTGGAAGTGGGTTCTCAATAGATACTCAAGTGAAAAAAAGTTAAGTGTCACTTCTCTGTTTAGTATAATAAAGCTAGCAATCCTTTCAGAAATTTCTGGATGTCATTAGCTAGAACAACATCACTATCCAAATTTTAAAATCTCTGCATGCTTTAATTTTGTCTACTTCCTGCATAATACTATTTTACTTTAAAATATTTTTTTTGCTCTTTAAGTTTAAATTTGATTATAGTATATTATGTTGATAACACGCAGAATATATTACACATCTTACTAGAACTCTGTCTTTATTTTGCAACATTTAATCTTATACGATTGCTGTGAAATTATATTTAAAATTTTAATCTGATATTATATATTTATTATTCATAGTCTAATAATAATAATATGGATATTTCACTGTTCCCTATTCATTGACAAGTATGCTGTCTAAAATAAAAATTTCATGTATATAATGATGCAATCAGCAATTTTTAACAGCTGTATTCTCAAGAGACATTTAATATACAATTTGAGTGCCTATGAAGAAAGTTAAATATTCTAGGAGTCAGACTAATAAATATATTAATCACTAGTATATAATTTAACACAAGACATAATAAACTAAGGACTCTATATATTATGCAAATACTAATTTCATATGTTCAATATATACAATATTTCACATATCATTATCATCAGAGACTTCTTAATTCTACTGTTAGTATCCATCTATAAATTCTACTGTTAGTATCCATCTATAAATTTTACTGTTAGTATCCATCTATAAATTCTACTATTAGTATCCATCTTTTAACAATAAAGATGGAATTCCACCTTTATTGTTAAAAGAGGTTGTCTTGCCAACAGTTTGAATTTGTTGATTGTTATTGATATTGGTATTGTCTAAGTGTTAACTGGTTTTTAATGACATGATTTTTTTTAGTTTATTCTCTAAACTGCATATAGGCTATAAATAGTTAAAATAAGAGTCATAGATCATATGACCCAATTCTCTTAAGCTTTTAAGATATAAATAATCTTCATTGCATATAGACTAGTATTGTAGCTCCATACTATCTTTTTACCATCTGTACCATGAGGCTTAAAAAAACACCATAAAGATCAAAGCAACTTGTTCAATTCCATAATTGTTTTTTTTAACCAATTGAAGCAGAATCTCTAGAAAACAATGTCTCATTAAATTTTTTTGCTGATTCAACCTCCAGTTCTCAGTAAAAGAAGAAAGACTTTTTACTCTGTGACAGTGTACATATAGCCATTCTTTTGTTCTTTCTGGAGTATTCTATCTAATAGAATAAATATAAATATCTTAAGCTGATTAATTAGTTTTAATCAATTAACTTGTGTAAATATAAAATCTACATCAAGTTTCTCAGCTAAATGAAATATTTCCTCTTTATAACAATTGATTTTTTTATTTTGTTAACTTATTTTTCCATTGTGTTTTATTATAGATAATTCTCAAAGCTAATTAACTTTGCTTTTGAATTAAACTTAATTAATTTTAGACTATTTTATTTTGCTTTGCTTTTAATTCCCTGCAAAGTTTAATTTTTTTTTATTTTTTTTTTTTTTATTTTTTTTTTTTTTTTGGGGGGGGGGGGGTTGTAATTTTGCTAATACCAATATTTCTATTGCTAAGAATATATCTGGTGTTAGCCAGTATTGTAAATAAACATTTGCTAGTTCTAGTTGAATAGTTAATGTTCAGATTGATTTCTGTTTTGCTCATTTCTAGGTTTATCGAGTATTTTCAAAAGCTATTTTCATTGAAATTTTATTTGTTCTCTGTGGTAAATGTCTGTATTATTGTTTTATGAGTCAGTCTCTCTGATAAGCTCTTCTGCATAGACTTTTTCTAATATAAGATCCACTCATAGTATTGTATTTTTTTTTCTGTTGATTTTCACTGAAAAGGTTTTAAGACTTTTCATGCAATGATAATTAACCATTTTTTGTTTTTTTATTATTCACATCTGTAATTTGAATGTTGATATCAACTATCTCTTTATGTTCAGGCTTGATGTCCAACTGATTATTTCTTAAAATATGATGTGTATGTAGTTTAATTGAAACTAAATTTAGTCCCTCATTCTGGGTTCATAACATTCTGGTTAAATGAGCACCAAGTTCAAGGTATTTTAATGATTTTTTTTCTTTATGATCCATTCTTTTTGCCTCTCTATTACATTTAGTGTGAAATGGTGGTGTAAAAATTTGCTTGAGATTGTTCTGTAAACAGAATTCTTTATATTGTTTTGTTGTATGAAAGTTGTTCTATTATAAATTAATTCAACAATTTAATGCATTTTTCCAATAACACTTTTATTTTAATATATTTCTAAAAATTTTGATACAAGTTTTCATTTAAAAAAAACTTAACTAGTCGAAACTGTTAAAAATATTATTGGAATAAATGCAATAAGTTATTGAATTAATTTGAAATATATGAATCAATTAAAAAAAACATATGGAAATGAAAAGGCTGTCTATTCTCAGTCCTTTTTTAGGTACTATGTGCAAAAAGTATTAAGCTTTTTTTAAAGAAGTTAACCCCCAGCCATTTAAAAGATGCAACTGTTATTTGCTAAAAATTGTTTGTTACATCAATAGTCTTGACCATAGATACTCTGGCCACTTGCTAACTTTACTTTTCTCTTGTATGTGTTGCATTGTGTTGCAAGAACAACATTTGATTATCATTCATATGATCAAGCCAAAATCTTCATACTTTCAATTTCTGTGTGATTACAGTGCAGTAATTAAACACAAGAGTGGACTTCTGAAGGAATCATAATTGCTTTCTATTAACATTTCCTTAATTATTTATTTTGTCAGCCCATAGAGATTAAAATGAATAAACTTAGAAAGACTAGGTTATCCTAAGCGTATCTGACAATAGACTTACTAATAATGTTATTTTCTGTCATGTTAATAGGATGTTCAGAGTGACAGTATTTAACTCGAATTATGTACAAATGACTAAAAACATCAACATGATTTCCCTCCCAATTTAAATTTATTTGACACCAGGAAATTAAATGTCTCAGCATATTAGAGAATTCATGTTGAGAAATAAATTTATCTAATGAAAAGATATCTAATAATAATTTATAGGAGATCTGCAAGATAAATAGCCACCATACTGTTGGTGTGAGTGCTATATCCATTTTATCAATTTTAATTTAATATCAATTGCATATTTATTCTTGCGAACTAATATGGCACTAATCTAAATGAAGTATCACAAGTAAATGTTAAAAGTTTTTTAGTCATTAAAAAAATTGCATGTTCGATGTCGTGATAACAATTTGTAATACCTTACCTTATTTAACTTTCAAAGATTAAACAAAAAGTTCAATAAAGGTTCAACTATCTCAGTTTTGTGATGCAGAAAGCTTTCATAGTAATTTCAAGGCTAGAACAATGACTGAAGATGCTTTTTATTCAATGGGTCTAAGCCTTATGGTTTGCCTTCACTTATTGTTGGATGAATTAATATCACAAAATCTATTTTCTTCATAATGTATTTATCAGTAAAGTTGTTTAGCATCTTTCTGTTAGATATTAGTAGGTGATCTAAATTAAGACTTGGATACTAGGCACCACAGCATGTAGTTGTTCAATTGTATGCTGAAAAAGCTTTGAATAGATATTTGTGGATGCTATTATCAATGTTTCTAATGCTCACCCATTACTAGATAGTTGGAAATATACCTTCCAGAGATTAATATATGAGGAAGACCATTCCTTTAGTTATTATGGAAAATGTCTGCATGATAGATGGAGATATTTGGTGACATTTAACATAGTAATGATGTCAGAACTAAAGCTTCCAGAATGAATTAGAATTGTTATGTTCAATCTACTAATATGTCATTTGAATAACACAATATCTCTTTATAACTACCTATATTGTTATTGTTAGGGCTTTATTTATCATGCTTTGATAATCTATGCAAAATTATTATTTCTCTAATGGTTTTGATAATGGAAATTATTGGTGTTGTCAATAGTCTGTGATGAATATAATGGCACCCAAAATGGTCTATATCAACATTTATTTGCCATTGAACTGATAGTCCATAATAGCATCCAAATTTTTGTCAAAAATTACTAGATAATCTTTTCTAAGATTTGGTGAATTGCTGAATTGGTTAACTATTTTTTATATATAATTTTCACCATAGTTTTGCAGAGTTTAAAAATCTGGTTTCTTTAGTAATCTTTTATAATGGAATTGCAATTCTGAAATTGGTTTCATTCATAAAAATAATAGATATTGCTGAACAAGAATCCAAATCTTATTATTAGTGATAAGTTATTCATTTTAATTTTAAAGTTTAACTCAAACATATTTTTGTGCCTTTTGGGAATTTCCTTGCTATCTCCTTTTGGATAACATTAACAGTTTCAAAGTTTTCAATATGATAGCTGAATCACCAAGTATAAATGACATATAGATGTAGATTTTGGCTTAGGTGAGATATGTTTAAAATGTCACTCAGATTTATTACTGTCATCTAGTCATATTTATTTTTAAAAAGACTTTCTTTAATGATAAACCCTGATAAGCAATTAATTCTGCTAAAACTCCAGAACTGAACTTGATACTGGGATCTAATAGCAATTTGACTTATGAACCATAATCCTTTGCATTGTGAATGAAATAGTCTCTTCATGCATCATCCGAAAAGTTCATTAAAAATGCAAGCTAAGATTAAATTATTTTTGTGGTAAAAACTATTGCTTTTTTAACATTCACATGATTAAGCAGGTTGAAATATTATTTTTGCAATATTAAAAGATGTTTAAAACATAAGCACGCTGTTAGACAAGGCACTGTGAGTAAAGCATAAGATTGAAAAATCTTATATGTTGCTTACCTATAGAATTATATGTTGCAATTTTTGATCATATTTATTAATTTTGTTTGCTTTGAAAAATAAGTTCAATCTTCTCAAGTCTGTATGCCAATTTTCCTTTTATAAGTAATTTTTGCTATCACAATTTTTAAAGGAAAGTCTGCAAAATATGTCTTATAATTTCATTATATCTGATTGTGGATACCTTAAACAGATGCTAATTAGTTTTTATTTTTAATGGTAACCTTCCTACTCCTGCTGCAAGTAGTTTGCAAAACTATATACTGACAACTGCAGAACATAGTGTTTGAACAAATAACATAGAAGCAATAAAGATTAGTTTACAATTAATTATTTATAAAAATGTAGTTCGTATACAAACAGTTTACAATTGATGACTTGATTTACCTGATGTTTCGTAACATTATAAATTATAATAACAAATGATTATTTAGGAAATAAAATATTTGGATATAGTTAGTGTTTGGAATAAGTTAGTTATATTAGAATAATTAATTTACAGATTGATCTTTGTGTTACTAACAGCCAGTTTTATAATAATGCATTAAGATTATCAAGATTATATTAGTTTAATAATATTAGCATGGTAACCAATATTTTGAAATTGAACTTGCCAGGTTTGAATTGTCAAATAAAATCAGATTCAGAGTACTTATCTATTGATTGGTAATTAATGTTATTAGGGTTTTTATTATCTCAGCAAACAATAGCATTAGTCTTTAGATTTCTTTTTTCAATTTGTGTTTTTATATTTATGATAGGCTGAAGATAAACTGTTGAATTTGGTTACATTTTTTTTAAACATCACATGACCACCTTTTCATATGCTTTCACAATGTTAAAACATTATGTGATGTGATGTACTATGGCTTCTCCTTAAACGAAGTCAAGAATATCTCAGCAATTATGCCCAGATAAACCTGTTAGCCACTTTATTTTACATTCCCCACTCTAAATTTACCCATAATCTACTCTATCCCATTTCCACAACATAATTTTTGTCAACTCTATAACCTTTATATCTAAATCCCCCTTATCTTTTCCCAAACCCAGCATAAAAACCAGTAATTCACTTTCTGTATAATCACTCTTTTCATATTTATTTTTCCACAACTTCATTATATGTACCCTTTCTGTTTTCAAACATTTACATTCAATTAACAAATGCCTAATATTTTCAATTCCTTCCTTACATAATTTACAAAATAAATTACCCATATTTTTCCATTTACATGTATATTCTTTTGTAGCTAAAGATCCCGTTCGATCCTTAAACAATAAACTACTTTCCTTACTATTATCATATATTAACTCACACCTAATATTCTGTTTATTTCTATATATATTTAAATTCTTTTTACTCTCCATACTATTTCTCCATCTCTCTAACTCCCTAGTCTTTATTAATAAATTTATTCTTTTATCCCATTCCTTACTACTATAACACTCAATAATCCTCTTAACACAACCATCCCATCTTTTGTACAAATATACTGATATAAATTCTTTATCCAAATCTTTTGCATACCGCATTACCTTTCTCACCCATCTTGTTACCTACCCTTTACTCATAACCCAATTAAATACTATTTTAGCTATTCTTTTATTATCCATAAACTGCAATCTACCAAACATTTTCATTTTACTTTTTGCACCTCTCATATGAAAACTTGACCATCCCATTTCTCCTTGAATTGCCTCCCTTGCTGTCCATACTTCTGCATCCAATGCATGTCTTCCTACTTCCCTTTGAGCTTTTTCTAAATAATCTAATATCTTTTTACTAACATATAATGCATCATTACCATATGTTAACCTTGCTACTGCAACTCCTTTCCATATAATTCTAGCTACATCATACAATAGTGCCATCTATTGCAAGCCCTAGCATCTATTGATTACTATGGTTTGCTCTAAGTGAAACTTTTATTTTTATTATATCAAACTCATTAAGCTAACATACTTGTTATTATATTAACATGTGAATGTTTTTTGTTTCTTTTTGCTTATAATTATTTGCTTTAAATAGTATTTATCATATTTTCTCTTTATTACTTTCGATATATACATTCCCTTCTTTGCACTTATCCCAATACTTATTTGCATCACTAATCTGATAGTTTTGACTTTCTAGTACTTTCAGAGCAAATCAGGAATGGAATTTTTTTGAAGTATGTTGAATGTAAGCACTGCAAAAAGAATAAAAGGAGAAAATTCTTTATTATTAATAAATTTTTGTATCAGTAATTCTCAGTTCTTTTTCGGTTAAGACAGTCTACATTTTTACACCCTTCCCTCTCCAAAAAAAAAATTACTTAGATTTTCAAAAAGATATCCCTATGTGGGCTAAATTTATCGTTACTGAATGTATATTAAAAAAAAAGAAAATCATTCATTCATTAATCATTTTATAAAAACAATACACTTTAACGTAAATACTTTATATATACCCCCCCCCCCATGGCAAAATTGCTTTCAAATTCCTTCCAGTATTTTTAATTATTATAATAAAAATATTTATCATCGCGAGGATTCTAAATGCTCGCGGACCAAACTTTGAAAGTGCGTTTATCATTAATAGATATCGACTGAATAAAAATTCCTTTATTTTGAATTATTATATTTTCCCTAAACACAAGTATATTTTTACTATAAAATTTGCCAATCGAATTATTCTATTTAAATAAAATTACTTTTTAACTTTTAAGAATGTTAATATATATATTGCTAAGATTTTTGTTTCCTAAAAATTAACTTTTTACAAAAATAAAAACTTACAAATTTCAGAACGAATTAAACTTAAGGTGATTAGGCAATATTATAAACATAATAACTTTACAATTCAGTCAATAAGTAATAAATTAATTCAGAAGGCAAATTCTTTGCACAACTGTTTTTTTATGGCTACAAATAAATATAAATTTATAAACGATTTCCATAATATATAGAAACATTGCCTTTACGGTAAAATGACTATAAATATTGGCGGGAGACGAGAGACAGGGGGACGATTAGTAAAAAAACACAAGACAGACTAGCAGTGGCCAACGGTAAAGACAATTATCTTTAAAAACCTCCCTCTTAACTGATAGCTCAGTGCATATTAAATAGCGTCACATGATCAAAATCTAGAACCCAATGAGAAAAACTCTAAAACTCAATTGTCAATAAAGTCTATAACTTTCACTATTCTTATTTTATGAATTTTCTTAATAAAAAAAATATTATGTAATGCTTTTATTTATTTCGAATAATTGCGCACATTGCTTTCCATTTGTGTAGTAAATAATTTTACATGGAAATAAATAAAAATTGTTATCAATTTATCTTAGTGTATAGGTGGCTCTTGTTGCAGCCATTTTTTAGCGGAATCCATTTTCTCAATTGACAGACTAGTTGTTTAATATTAACAGACACGTTTGTGATTCTCTTTGTTTATTTCTGTCTTTTTACTGCCGTTATGGTAAAACGAAAGAAGACCGCATTGATTGTCGATTCTGACAGTGATGATAGCGACAGTAATGAAGATCTCGACGAGGTAGAATTTTGATTCTGATATATTTCAAATACATCGTACATATTGAAAACTCTCATTAAATCTTTATATTCATTTTTTATTATTATTAACGTAAGCTCTGTTCCTGAATGATCGATTTCTGCACATTTGTCCATTTTATACAGTTTATCAACATATTTCATCGTTTTTAACACATTCATTTTTATCATTATTTGTTTACTAATAAAATGTTTTTTACACATCTATATATATTTAAAGTTCATTAAAATAAATTGATTAGAATATATGACATGATACCAGTTTATGATTATTATCATTTTCGAAGTGATCCTTTTCGGTTATGACGACAAAATTGAAGTTTTAAAGCTTAAAAGACGTGAACGAAGCATACCCCCCCCCCTTCCTTTATACATTGTAACTGTCCGATATGTTCGGATGCAGTGTTGTATATAATCATTTGAAGTTTTTTAAAAATGTTGAATATGTAAATGGCAATTATAAAATTTTGCAGCATGATTTTTGCACACCTAATGTTTATTTACAATAAGTAATGACATGGCATTAATACATTTATGAGAAGCCCTAACACCCAAGAAACATGTTTGAAAACTTAAATACGGAGTATTATTAAATACTTCTTTTATTTGTACCTATATTGGTGCTAAATTATTTGATTAATCCATGTGTTGTTTTAAAGAATGAGAAATGTTAAAAGAGTAACATTTGAATAGTTAAATTTTTGAATTTTAGTACAAATTTATACATAGTAGAATATCTTTTAAACTGATATAGAGGAGTAATAAAGTGTATAAGATTTGCAGATGATATGGCTCTTATTGCCGAGGAGGAAAAGGGTCTTCAGAATATGTTGAATAAATTGGAAGAAGGATGTATGGCATATGGAATGAAGATTAATATTGAAAAGACTTAAGTGTTTATGGATAGGGAGAGATGCAAAAAGACTGCAAATTGGAATTCGTGATAACATGGTTCAATAGGTGAAGGGATTTAGATATTTGGGTAGTTGGCTGAGTGAGGATGGAAGAAGTGAAGATGAAGTTAAAAGAAGAATAGCATTGGCAAGGGAGACATTTGTGAAGAGAAAGAAGATATTTTGTGGGCCTTTGGAAAGAGAATTAAGGAAGAGATTAATTAAATGTTATGTGTGGAATGTAATAATGTATGGTTGTGAGACATGGACATTGAGTAATAGAATTAAGAAATGATTGGAAGCTTTTTAGATGTGGACATGGAGAAAAATGGAAAAAATCAGTTGGATGAGTAAAATAATGAAGAAGTTTTGACAAGAGTAAATGAGGAAAAAAGATTGAGAATATCAGAGAGAAAAAGAGAAACTGGATTGGACATATATTGAGAAGAGATTATAGTTTAATGAAAGATGTTTTGGAGGGAATGGTGAGTGGAAATAAAAAGAAAGGACGGAAAAAATTGACATTGGATGATATAAGTGATGGGAAGATTTATATGGAATTGAAGAAATGGGCAAGAAAGAGAATGGAATGGAAGAATGGTTGAATTAATGTTGTGACTTCTCTCTGGACTTGTCTATTGGACAGAATACTATTGATTGATTGATATAAAAGTCATTATTTGCTAAAAAGCTTTGTTTTAGAAAAAAAAAAAAAAATGTCATTAAACAAGTTATAATGATTTTGTTAAAATCACTATCACATAGTCTATTTAAAAAGCAGGTGTGCTTGAGGCTATAGCCTTAATGAATATTATTTATGTAATCAATGTGCGTTTAACATTAGATGATTGTTAGGGATAGCTTGGGATTGTGTATTAAGACATCTATATTGAGAAGTACATTATAAACTTTAATGAGGGCCTTTTATTTTCTTCATTAATTATAACAATATAATAAATATATTCATTATTTATATAACTAAATATATGCTTTATGCCAATTTTTGATTACTGATTTTCAAAATTTATGAAAAAAACTTATATGACTGACATGTAGTTATTTGTAATGAGTACTATGACAAAGTGATAAAACTATTTGTAATTGTGATTTATGACAAAAGTAGTAAAATTATGTATATGTGATTACGTTGCCTTAATTTCTTACTTGATTTTATATTTCGTATTATTTAGCTATAGTTTAATATATATATAAAGCATTTAAAATACATTGAATTTTTTTAAAAAAAGACATAACTCTAAGAATTAACAAAAGGCTATCCATTGTTTAAAATTTTAAGTATAGTTTTCATAGAATCAGTTTAAAAGATGTACGATATGGACAAATAAATTTGCATTTTCAAAAAAATAAATAATGATGAAAATTATTTGTATTAATGTAGAAAACAGATTTTATGATTATTTAAAAACAAACACTCAGAAATATTCATTTATTATTAGGATTTTTAATAATTGAAAATATTGAATATTCTTACAATTAAATTTTATGTTATGAATATAAAGTGAATATTGAAATTTGTATTTTTAAAATTAATATTCATTGCAATAAATAGTGTATTTATGTAGCGCTTGATTACATATGTAATATAGAGAAGGGAATAAACCTCTGGTCATGTGCTTTTTATGAATTTACAAACATTTACTCATAAGCAACAGTTTAAAAAGCATAAGTAGACCATTTATGCTTAGAGCTTATCATTATATGTGCCAGTCTTTGCTCACTGTGCTGAATTCAGGATTTTAATCTATTAAGCATCACATGGTCACTATTTCTTATGCTAGCACATTACTGTTATTAAAACAAGCAAAACTCTCCATACAGCAGTGCCAACCAGAATAATCAATGGATGCCAGGATATTGGATGAGTAGGGATTTTATGCACAAGCCTTCTGGTTGGCACTAAGTGGCACTACTGTATGGAGAGTTTTGTCTATTTTAATCTATTGTGTGCCTGATATATAACTTAACAAATGAATTGTATAAACTTATTCATTGTATAGTAGGAAAGAGAATCTCATTTTTAATCACCTGCAATTAAAAATAAATATTAAATTTTGAATTTACTATAATAAATAGGGTATTTATACAGCTCTTGATGAAGTCTGAATATAGAGTAGGGACACTTTTTACGAATTTTCATGCACTTACCTAAGCATCAGTTTAAAAAGCATAAAATTATGATTAGAGCTTATTGTTATATAAGCCAACCATTGCTCACTGTGCTAAATTCAGGACTTTAACCTATTGTGTGCATGATATATAACGTAATATATTCACATATATTATGCTTATTGAAGCTGTCTATAGCTCCTTAAATATCTGAAGAAAAGCATCGATTGTATCCATGCAAGGCGATACCGAATCATGAAAGACTAATTAATAGTCTTTTTTTTTTTGGAAAATCATATTATTTCTTAATATGGAAGCATATATTTCACTTTTTTTTTATTATTATTATAATATATCATTTTAGTTTTAAAGTTTCAATGCATGTTTTGAATTTAACAATTCCAAATAACTCAACAAATCACTATAAAAATTAATAATATGAAATATTAAAAATAAATAATCTAAACTATAACAAGTGTTAAAATACATCAATCAGTAAATATTGACTAAAAATTAAAAAAAAAAAACAACTTTATAAAGAAAATTTAATATTATAAAAAACTTTTATGTCCTAGTATCATTTAGCTGAAATCAATACAAGTATAAAAAATATGAATTCACACTAAAGAAAGTAAAAATGGAAATGAATTCAGTTGTTTCTGAAATGGATTAATATACTAAAAGATGAGAACTCTTTCTGATTAGTATGAAACTAAAAAAAAAAAAAAAGAAACCCAAAGTTTTCTTGGAATTCCAGTAGAAATTATGACTTTGTTAAATTTTGAAGCAAACAAAATTAAACATATAACTTTAAATTGAGAAATAGTTTTATTTTAGTAATAAAAATTGGTCAAGATATAATTAAAGTTGTTGAAAGTTTTCAAAAAAAGTGGGAAATTAATGAATGCTTTATAGATTAATGAATGCTTCATAGAGTCACAATTAATAAATGTTCTCAGAATAAAATATATTGCTAAATATATATATTATATAGTATATTGTTTAAAGATTATCTTGAAGAGATTTGATAGAAGTATCAAATAAGAAAATAGGTTTTGAATGGACTAAATATATATATAGAAAAAAATTATCTTTGAAGAGTAGACGAAAGACATATTGTAACGGTCAGAAAACGTGTGACTCGTAAACATAGTGCAGAATTCGACCACCATACATAACAGCAGCACCGAGTAGCGAAGCCACCCGTGGTACTGAGTTCGAACATAGTTTATCGGTTCCACAATACAATCCACGAAACAATGCATCTGATGCGACATTAGTAAATATTTCCTTAGGCACGGTGGTCAGGGATATGCAAGAGATTCATGATTTTATTCTCGAGTTAGCCAATAATCAAACTAATATTAATTAAACATTCATATTTACATAATCGAGGAAATATTATATAGAATGGGTATCGAATAATTGAAACGTAACTGCAGACGTATAGTTTAAAATTATTTATTAATACATTTTAATAAAACAATCATTTACTAATAATATTTTGTGGATTTAAAGCTTCAGTAGCGGGATTTGTGACATGATTATATTTTAAAGAATACATTTATTTATTTAGACATTATTTTATATTGAGGACTTCAGTAGCGGTATTTCCGATACTGTAATGTTTAAAACAGGAATTCACTTATTAGAAGGCGTAATCTAGCTACCTAAAATTCTCGAGTAAGTATTTCTAATACATGCCTTGGAGAATTTATACCTTTGCAATGCAAGAGTCTAAAGTAAGATTTAAGAGTGGCGGTGGACATATATTTATTTAATTAAACTATTTATTTTATGACTAAGGGCAAACATTTATTTGACAGTGAATTATGAAGATAATGCAGAGGCGGAGTGATATATAGAATAATAAAACTAAGTAAAGGAACACGTGGTACGCTTTAGAAAGGCGATATGGAATGGCAGTATATTGAAACTGCAATGCCGCGAATGAGTTTATAAGACTGTCAGGCTGGTCTCTGCCTCGGCCCGACGAAGTAAGGTGTCACATAAGCATAACCAGGGACAAGCGGTCCGTGTCGCAGTTTGCCGGCTGGCTGCATGACGTTGTCAAGTCCTCCGGGAGCACCCATTATGCCCGCTTGTGTAGGACGACGGGGGTTAATTTCAACCCTGAAGAATCCGGAAATTTCACGACAGAATGGGTCATCGCGTCTCTAAAACGTAACACATGTATACTGTATAAACGATTATGATGAGATTTAAATAGATTTCTGACTCGGCCCTACATTATCAACATTTACTAAAGAACGTTGGCGACTCTCAAAGAAATGTAATTTTCTGGAATTATTCATGATGATTTAATAAATACAAAACATATATAAATTGGGAATTATTATAACTAATACATCAGCCATTTGCGAAGTAGTAGACCCCTGCATTACAATAAATGATGCACTGAATGCGTGTCAATTTATATGAAAGTTAAGTTATTTAGGAAAGTACATATTAATGAAAATGTGACACGCATTCACTGTTTCAAACGATCATAGATTTAAACTTTGAAAATAGAGACAATTGTGAGCATGCAATAATTAAATAATAAATATAGATAAAATGTAGATTTTAGAAATACGCACCCAAGATAGAATGAGGTAAGCTAGATTAGTAGAGAAATTTACACATTAAGTTAATTATTCAGTTTTAGTTATACATATGGTAGTTTTCACAATTTATAATTTAGATAAGTATTATGAAGAGCTATAGCATATTATTAGAGTACTCTAGAGTTTGAACACAGACAGGTACCTGTTTTATAAGAAGTTTTCTGATTCCATTAGTTTAGCAGCAAAAGGTTCACGAGTGGCAATTCTTTCTTGTATTTAGATATTTCATTTAATTTCACAGCAGCAGCAGCTTTTTCATTTATTTCAGGCAGCAGATCTTCATGGTGAATTTATGACGGGCAATGGAAAGTTCGGCATCCGATAGGCCATCTCCCGATGGAGAATAATCTAGGTGCTTTACTCGGTCATACCTTGGCAGGAACAAATTATTTTTATATTTTTGGAGACTCTCAGTGATCGAGAGCAAAGCTAAAGTTTAAGTGAATGTCTCCAGCAAGTCTAAGATGGCCTCTTTTTTTTATCTTGATCTTTCACATTTTTGTTAAGATATTTTTAGGTTCTACTTAATCTGCCCTGAGGATAATCAATGCATTTTGTTGGTTTTAATTAAAGAAAGCTGCCGTTCTATTGTTTACATTTTACATTTACTAATTACATTTTGGGGAATTTTTCTTTAATTAATCTATTATCTATCACTGACCGATGCTTTTAAATTTCAAAGACAAAAACGGAACATAAGATTATTTTAACTTTTAATTAAATATTACATCAGATTTTTTTAGAATTATTATTAAACGAAATTTAAACAAAGCAATAAATACGAACTTTATAATCCAAAATAAATGATTAAAATTCTATAAAATTATATAACTAAAAGAAATCTAAATTATATTGTTTTATCCCTATTTATTGCCTTTAATTTGAGATCGAAATGTGTGCGTGTTTATGCTGAATTCTACATATTTTTATACATTTTTAATATTGCTACACACACAATTCGATACCAAAAAGTTTAAATTTGGGCGGGATAGACCGGTCAGTGAGAGACGACAGAAAAAGGTGAAACTTAAGATTCGAATACGAATCTTACTGTTTCAATATATATGAGTTTTAATTCTGATCACTAATAACATCACTTTGTAGTATGCTATTTTTATTCTGGTGAACTTTACAAGGATTTTTAATTTAAAATTATTTCCAAGAATTAGCAAGCAGTAGTAAGATAGTATTTAATAGTTTTGCTGCAAAAAGAAAGTGAAAAAAATCAAATCTTGAGCATAGTTGATGAATCACATTAAAATTTTAAATATTTTAATTGGAAAAAGAGAAGAATAAAGTGATAGAATAATTATTTAAAAGGTGATTTTAGTTGTTTTCATTAGATTAGCATAACAGGTGGAGGGGCTTAAAGAGGGTTGGTAAATTGATGTATGGAACCTGTCTATTGATAATTAAGCAATAATGTTGATAAGATATATATTATGATATAATATTATTTATTTGTTTGTTTTTTAATATATATTTTATTACCAGGAATTGCTGTCTCTTGCAAAAAGAAAACGAACTGAGCCTGAAACTGAAGCAACGCAATCATCACAGAAAGGTGATTCCGAATCTGAAACATCTGAAAGTGATGATGACGTAAGTACTTTTTTTTTTTTACATTGAGAAAGGTTTGATTTTTATGAATAGAAAAAATTCACTTCATGTATTTTTGAATATATTTTAATTTAAAATATTTTCAAAGATCAAATTATTCTGGCTGTATTGTTATAGTTATGTTTACTATGCATGAGAATATTAATTATAAGCAATCAAAAAATAAACTGATAGTAGTAGCATTAGTGGAAAAATAGTTAAAAAAGAAACCAAAGTAAGATAAAATAAATTTCTACCAATTTTTCTCAATTTGCTTTGCTTAATTCAAAGTAAAATGTTGCTATATTAATATTTCATATTTATAACACTTTGTAAGTTTTAAATTTACTGTTTGGATAATTATTTAAAATTGTATTGTAATATGATCTTATCATTGTACTGTGAATTCATCTGCTTAAATGAGAGGCAAGGGGTTAAAATTGCTACTTATTTAAGGAAAAAAAGTAAAATAATAAATATTTATAGATATTAAAAAATTATTTTCCTACTGTGTTCAGTGAAAAACCTGACAATAAACCTTTATGTTGCATTAATAAAAAAAGGAGAATTAAGTAAATGAGCAATTAATATTTTTAATAATTTCATGCTAAATTAATAATATCAAGTTGTTGTTTTTTATCAATTTTTATTTCCGCATGTAACCAAATTCATTGGCATTATTCTCAAATGACTGCTAACTTCAATCATAGAAATCTTCTGAGGGGGGGTGGGGGAGAGCTGAGGAGCATAATTTAGGTAATAAAAATTTCATTGTAAATAGAATATCTTTAAGTGAAGTAAACTTGTAAATAGTCAAAAAAAAATCCAAATCAAAAATTCCAAGTAGGCTCTAATTTTATTTTATTTTGATGATATTGATTTTTTTCTTTTGGTTGCTAAAATTTAATGATTTTTATTAATTAACATTAATTTAATTTATTTGCCAGGTGAAAATAAGCCTTAGAGCCCATATGTAGGCTTATAATAAGTTTTCTGGCATAATGAAGGTTGTCTTGCTTTTACTGTTTAAGTGGAATTTTTAAAAAAAATTTGTGGAATACATTCACATTAAGATAATGATACATAAATAATCACATGATTTTCTGGAGTTTATATGAAGTTCAGGCATTAGAAATGACAAAACTGAACTGCAATCCATGATCCTCAAACTCTACTATAGTCTGTCATTTCATCATTACTCTAAACTATGCAGAATATTAAAATACTAGTAATAATAATGAATACAGTACATTAAATAAATGTATTTGGGAATAAAATTAATGAAGAAATATATGTGTATTCTTAAAAATTAATTAATCCAGTTGATATGATTGCCAAGATTCTATTTTTTGTCTTTTTATTGGTCTTTTGTTTTTGCCTTAAAAATTTTTTTTCGTTTATTATATGTGAGAACTTGCTAGGGATGGAGGGGGGAGAAGTGAGGGAAGAAGTAGATACTAAGTTTTTACTTACTATATTTTTGATTATGTAAAAAATAAATATACAAATATATGTATATATAATAAAATTATTTCACTCCACCACACATTCTTAAAACATATGAATAAAAATATTTGTCTTTTAAAGTATCTTTATTCATATGTTTTTCGAATGTATGGTAGAGTGGATGTTATTAACTACATCTATAACAGATATTACACATGGTAAAAGAGAAATGGAAGTTGAATTACTATTAAAAAAACATACATATTGATCTTTAATTGAGGTTTAAAGTTTATATCTGAGTTGGGGGATAATATCTAGTTTAATAAATAATTAGAAATAATTGTTACTATATTCATCTAGATTGAATTATGTCAAAGTTATGGGCGAAATAAGTTTGACACTTGTAAATCAAAATGTAATAATAAAATTAGTAAATATTTACATTTTATCATTAACATATAGGTTTTTAAAGAGTTGACAAGTTTAGAATGGAATGGGGATGGGGGGGTGAGAGTTTTGTTATATTGTTAATCGAAGAAAATTCCAGAACCAAAACTGTATTTCATTTATATGTGCAACTATATCAGACAGTGCAGGTATGTGTGCATAAATGTTTTTAGAAAAAGAATTTAACATGTTTATACTTCTAATGAAAAATCTTTATCTATTAATAGATTTTTACGTTAATGTATATTTTGTCACACACAGAAGCTAAACTCTCCATACAGTAGTACCATTGTGCAAGCCAAAGTAATCAATAGATGCAAAAAGGTTTGTGCATCAAATCCCTATCGTGTGCTTACTCATCCAATATCCCCGGACTAGTTTCTAGTTTGTGGTTTTCATCTGTGAGGAGCCTTTGATCTGAAAGCACTGCACCTAGATCTTAGGATCTAATGCAACCCTCCAGCAGCCACATTTTACATTATTAGCTAACTATTGATGTGATGCACTGTGACTTCACCTTAAACAAAGTCAGGAATCTCACCAACTATGCCCAGAGAAACCTGTTAGCCATTTTACCATACCTTTTCATTCCCCGTCCTAAGTTTTCCCATATCCTGCTTCATCCCATTTCCATAACATAATCTTTGTCAACTCCATGACCTTCACATCTAAATTCCCTTTATCTTTTATCCCATTCCTTATCATTATAACACTCAACAATTCTAACACAATCATCCCACCTTTTGTATAAGTATTCTGACATAAATTCTTTATCCAAATCTTCTGCATACCGCATTACCTTTCTCACCTATCTTATTGCCTGTCCTTTATTCATAACTCAATTAAATAATATTTTGGCTATTCTTTATTATCCATATTCTGCAATCTACCGAATATTTTCATTTTGCTTTTTGTATCCCTCATATAAAAGCTTGACCATTC
Source organism: Epiperipatus broadwayi (assembly GCA_028023455.1). Classification (NCBI taxonomy): domain Eukaryota; kingdom Metazoa; phylum Onychophora; class Udeonychophora; order Euonychophora; family Peripatidae; genus Epiperipatus; species Epiperipatus broadwayi. The sequence continues at coordinate 176,069 of JAQFVV010012501.1, forward strand.
CATTTCTCGTTGAATTGCCTGCTTTGCTGTCCACACATCTGCATCTAATACATGTCTTCCTTCTCTTTATATGTTTTCTAAATAATGTAATACCCTTTACTAACACATAACACATCGTTACCATATGTTAACCCTGCTACTGCCACTCCCTTCCATACAATTCTAGCTATATCATATTTGTTTTGAAAGCACTGTTAATTTCTTTCTCAACCCCTTTCTTTTCTTTGCTTCATTTATCAATTTTTCTCCCATTCATCCAAACAACTATTGTGATGTCATGATGCACTGTGACTTCTCCTTAATACAGAGTCAGGAATCTCTTAGCCACTATGCCCAGAGAAACCTGTTACCAACTTTATCTTCCCTTTCCATTCCCCACCCTAAGTTTTTCGATAATCTGCTCCATTCCATTTCCACAACATAATCTTTGTCAACTCCATGATCTTCATATCTAAATCTCCCTTATCTTTTCCCAAACCCAGCATAAAAACCAATAACCCACTTTCTGTATAATCACTTTGTTCATATTTATTCTTCCATAACTTCATTATTTGTGCCCTTTCTGCTTTCAAGCATTTACATTGAATTAACAGATACCTAATATTTTTTATGCCTTCCTTACACAATTTGCAACCCATATTTTTCCATTTACATATTTCCTTGTTGCTAAAGATCCCGTTCGAGTCTTAAACAATAAACTACTTTCTTTGCTATTATCATAAATTAACTTGCACCCAATGTTCCGTTTACTTCTGTATATATTTAAACTCTTTTTACTCTCCATACTAGTTCTCCATCACTCCCAAGTCCCTATTCTTTATTAATGCATCTATTCTTTTATCCCATTCCTTACCACTGTAACACTCAACAATCCTCCTAATACAATCATTCCACCTTTTCCTATTCTTTATTATTGCATCTATTCTTTTATCCCATTCCTTACCACTGTAACACTCAACAATCTTCCTACTACAATCATTCCACCTTTTGTACATGTATACTGATATTAATTTTTTATCCAAATCTTCTGCATTATCTTTTTCACCCATCTTGTTGCCTGCCCTTTTCTTTTATTATCCATAAACTGCAATCTACCGAACATTTATTTTCATTTTGCGTCTCTCATATAAAAACTTGACCATCCCATTTCTTCTTGAATTGCCTCTTTTGCTGTCCTCACATCTGCTTGTAATGCACATCTTCCTACTTCCCTTTGTACTTTTTTTATGTAATCTAATACCACTTTATTAACACATAATGCATCATTGCCATATGTTAACCCTGCTATTGCAACTCCCTTCCATACCATTCTAGCTACATCATATTTATTATATGAAAACTCTGTTAATTTCTTTATCAATCCCATTCTTTTCTTTGCTTCATTTATCAATTTTTTCTCCCATTTATCCAAATAATGATTCCCAAATAACTATATTCACCACATTTAACTATTCACCACATTTAACTTTATATCCCCCAATAAAAATTCTTCATCTTGTGTTTCCCCAGTATTAACTATTATTATATTTGATTTTTCTTCACTAAATTTAATCCTCATTTCTTTACCCACCTTTGCGCATGTCCTCAGCATAACTTCCATATTTTCTCTTCTTTCTGCACACAAGAAGACATCATCCACAAAAAAAAGACCCGACAACGTATATATTCCCTTGCCACCTATTAACGGTATCTCTATTCCTCTTCCTAGTCTTTCTATTGTTCTCTCCATTTCACTCAAATACAACAAAAACAAAATAGGTGACATAGGGCATCCTTGCCTTAGTCCCACCTCATTTTTAACTAACTGATTCTATATCCCCTAATTGATATGTTTAGTAATTATTTTCATATAATTTCTTAATAATATCCACTAAAGCTTCATCCATTCCCAAATTTGCTAAACTTACCCATAATCTATTCCTATTTACTCTATCATGTGCCTTCTCTATATCTATAAAACTCATATATAACTCTACCTGAATTTCTACTTATATCCATACGTTGTGTAACTATATATAAACTATCTCCTATATGCCTGTCTGATCTAAAACCTCCTTTTTCCCCACTACATTATTTTCTTCCATCCATTTTGCAACTCTTCCAGCCAGCATATATGAGAAAAACTGATGTTACTGCTATCGGTCTATAATTGTTTAATTTTCTGTGATCCTTACCCTTTCTTTTAAATAATAATCTTACTCTTGTATCACTCCAACTACCCTCAAAAACTTTCTTATCTGTCATCTTATTAAAACATGATAATAGCTTTAATTTTGCCCTATGTCTTAAATTCATTACCATCTCTGCTGCTTATCCATCTAAACCTCTTGTTTTCCACTTTTCAATTGCTTCCCTGTCTCATTCAGTTCATTTTCTGTAAACATATTCCCATTACTATATGCTTTTATGTTTTGTATCACTGTCTTTCACATCTAACATCTTTTCTGTATCTATTACATACCTATTTTAAGATTTCCTCTAATTCTCCTCTAGAGCTACACTCTATTCCCTCATCATCTAGTAATACTATCTCTTTCTCCCCTACATTTCTCCTTTTAATGTAATTCCAAAATTTTTTACTCCCATCTCTTCCACTTTTATTAATATCCTCCAACAATTTACTATTTAATTTCATTCTCTATAATTATCCATTTTAGCCAACTTCTTCTTTTCTAAGTACTTTTCCCATTTAGCATTAATATCTTTTTCACTATACATCACATGATCACTATCTCATACTAGCACATAATTGTTATTAAACAAAGCAAAGAAAAACTCTCCATACTGTAGTGCCATTTTGTGCCAACAAGAGCAATCAATGGATGCCAGAAGGCTTGTGCATAAAATCCCTATCTAGTGCCTACTCCTCCAATATCCCATACTAGTTTCTGGCTTGTGGCCATCATCAGTGAGGAGCCTTGGATCTGAGAGCACTGCACCTAGATCTAGGTGCAGTGCTCTCAGATCCAAGGCCTAGGTGAAGTGCTCTCAGATCCAAGGCTCCTCACTGATGATGGCCACAAGCCAGAAACTAGTATGAGGATATTGGAGGAGTAGGCACTAGATAGGGATTTTATGCACAAGCCTTCTGGCATCCATTGATTGTTCTTGTTGGCACAAGATGGCACTACTATATGGAGAGTTTTGCTTTGCTTTGTTTAATATCTTTTTCACTTTGTGTGATGTGATGTATTTGGCTTCTCCTTAAACGAAGTCAAGAATATCTCAGCAATTATGCCCAGATAAACCTGTTAGCCATTTTATTCTCCATTCCCCACTCTTAAGTCTTCCCATATTCTGCCCCATCCCATTTGCACAACATAAATTTTGTCAACTCTATGGCCTTTATATCTAAAACCCCCTTATCTCTTCGCAAACCCAACATAAAAACTAATAACTCACTTTCTGTATAGCCACTTTGTTCATGTCTATCCTCCCATAATTTCATTATCTGTACCCTTTCTGCTTTCAAGCATTTACATTCAATCAACAGGTGACTAATATTTTCTATACCTTCCTTACACAGTCTGCACACTAAATTATCCATGGTTTTCCATTTACATGTATATTCTCTTGTTGCTAAAGATCCCGTTTGAGCCTTAAATAATAAACTACTTTCCTTACTATTATTTACTCTGGCTTTCAGTGGTGGCGCTATTGTATGGAGAGTTTAGCCTCTGTGTAAACAGCTTGTGTAAGCATAAGAAATGGTGATCGTGCGATGTTTAATGGGTTATATGTTTTGTCCATATGAAATTAAATGACTGACAGTGTTTAATTTGCATAAAATGCTATTCAATTGGAAATTTTTACTAGTCACCTTGTATTTTAGATTAAAAATAAAATAAATAAAGGAGACTAATTTTTAACAGTATTGCTTTCTTTTTAAAATCAGAATATACTTTTATATATGTGAACATTGCATTTTCTTAGAATTTTAGTTGTAAAACAACTTGTTTCTTCTATACATTTGTTGTTAATAATAAATAAAATTATCATAAAGAAGTGCATAATTTTGTAAGTAACTTTACAAAATGTGAATATATCTGTAGAACATCAAGACATAATCTTGAATTATGTTTTGAAGTTATAAAAAATGATAATTAATGAAAAATGACAATATGAATCATCATATTAAGACAGTAAAAATAGAGATATTCTGTAGATAAGTCAAAGGTTTTTTTCCTTCATATAATTGGTGAAAATTAATTAAGCTAACAGAGATCTTTATTGTGAAGACTAGAGTAATAGAAGAATATTGTAATTTGAAAAATAGTTTGTTATTGCTAGGATGAGATATGGCTGCAGGTATAAAAGATTAGTGCAATGTTCAAAGAAGAGGATCTCAATTGAAAATCATGCTACTTTAAAGTCAACTTATATAAACGTGTATATTTAAGTGTTCTTTGCCATGCAGTACTGCCTTTTGTGTAAAAAATATTGCATGAGCAGCTCTACAACAATATAATTTTAGAAAATATTAGATCACTAAATATCACATGATCATCATTTCTTATGCTTGCACATAACTGTTATTAACACAGGCAAAAATCTCCATACAGTAGTGCCATCCAGAGTAATCAATGGATGCCAGAAGACTTGTGCACAAAATCCCCATCTAGTGCCTACTCATACAATATCCCCAGACTAGTTTCTGGCTTGTGGCCTTTGTCACTGAGGAGCCTTGGATCTGAGAGCACTGCATCTAGATGCAACCCTCCAGCAGCAACCTTTTATCTCTACTTAACTACAAAACTATGAGAATAAAATTGAGAACACAAATTTTCAATCTAAGCTCAATAGCTTGTATAGTCATATGGGTCTGAATTCAATTCAGTACCCATACATTTTGGTATCTTTGGCTCTTTAACAATCATAGCCACCACTATCCTATTAGGCAGTATTGGTGTTAAACCACTAAACATCACATGACCATCATTTCTTATGCTTGCACATAACTTATTAACACAGGCAAAACTCTCCATACTGTAGTGCCACTCAGTGCCAGCTAAGAATAATCAATAGATACCAGAAGGCTTGTACATAAAATCCCTATCTAGTGCCTACTCATCCAATATCCCCAGACTAGTTTATGGCTTGTGGCCTTCATCATTGAGGAGCCTTGGATCTGAGAGCACTAAACCTAGATCTTAGGATCTAATGCAACTCTCCAGCAGCCACCTTTTATCTCTACTTAATTACAAAACTATGAGAATAAAATTGAAAACACAATATTTTCAATCTAAGCAATAGCTTATATAGTTATATGGGTCTTTACTCAGTTTATTACCCATACATTTTGGTGTCTGACGCTTTAACAACCATAGCCACCACTATCCTATTAGGCAGTATTGGTGTTAAACCACTAAACATCACTTGATATACCATTTCTTATGCTTGCACATAACTGTTATTAACACTGGCAAAACTCTCCACACAGTAGTGCCAGCCAGAGTAATCAATGGATGCCAGAAGGCTTGTGCATAAAATCCCATCTAGTGCCTACCCATCCAATATCTCCAGACTAATTTCTGGCTTGTGGCCTTTGTCAATGAGGAGCCTTGGATCTAAGAGCGCTGCACTTAGATCTTAGGATCTAATGCAACCCTCCAGCAGCCACGTTTTATCTGTACAAAACTTTGAGAATGAAAACACAATATTTTCAATCTAAGCTCGATAGCTTATATAGTCATCTTGGTCTGAACTCAGTTCAATACCCATACATTTTGCTGTCTTGGGCTTTCATAGTTTTGTAGTTAAGTAGAGATAAATGTGGCAGCTGGAGGGTTGCATTAGATCCAAAGATCTAGGTGCAGTGCTCTCAGATCCAAGGCTCCTCACTGATGTAGGCCCCAAGCCATAAACTAGTCTGGGGATATTGGATGAGTAAGCACTAGATGGGGATTTTTTGCACTAGCCTTTTGCCATCCATTGATTACTCTGGCTGGGACTGAGTGGCACTACTGTATGGAGAGTTTTGACTGTGTTAAATATTAGATCAATTAGTTTCTTTTTAAAATATGAGAAAAATCATTAAATAATTGAGTTTTTTTCGATATTTAATTGGAAAAATCCTCTTTAAGCAAAAACTAATTTTACTGGGAGATGTATAGGATCTGTTTTGAATTGTATGACTGGAATGAAGACATTTATGTAGGTGAGTTGCTTTACAGTAATGAGTGTTACAGCAAATTTGTTAATATTTTGAAGTGTGAACAATAGCTCCTGAAATATATTGTTGATGGCATTGATAATCAAAAGGAATATATGTGGTAAAACAATTATATAATTGTTGATTTGATCAGACTTGTTAAGGTTGAGATTAGTTTTTTAAATGTGATCTGAAAAGATTGATTTGGAGGAAATGTGAAATAGGTTTTAGAACTCTTCTTATATTGTTAAGACAATTGCAGATTTAATTGGCAGTTTTATTATTTTTGTCATTATATTGAGAGAGCAGATAATTGCCTATATTTACTATTCATTTAAAATGTAACTAAACTAAGACAGAGTGACATGCCTGAATATCTGTGAAGATAATGATTAAAAATAAGAAATATATGAAACCATATTTTAAATCTTGCAGCAGTTGAAAAGTCAACATCTGTAAGTGGTAATGAAGTCACAGATATAACAGGCTTATTGTAGCTTAAGGATAATGAATCAATGGATGTTGATTAAGCTCAGAAAGAATAACTTTTTTTTTAAAAGTATATAATGACAAATGGCAATAATGTTAATTGGATAAGCATATTTTGAAAACAAATCAGCAAAGCATGATAACCTCAATTAAAATCTCGCTATTCTCGATAAACTTACTTGGGCTTATAGACTTTTGTGCTGTGTGAAGGTTAGAGATTCATTCTCTGCCTTTATAATGTAATATATAGGTATGAAATATTCAATAGTTGATGACTATATGGATATTAGAATACTAGAATTTATTGTTAAGTAAATTAATATATATATTCATTTTAAGTACACTTGAATTAATAAGTGCAACTACTCTCCAAATATCATTTATTGATTTTGGAAAAAGAATATGTGGTTTTGTGACAAGTTTAATATCATTGAAATTTTAATTTCTGAAGTGCATAGATATTGTGATGTTTGTCATATAGTTTGTAAAAAGTGTTCTGATTATATTATTTTATTATATTGCTTGTTCATTGAGAATTGATTAACTGTCATAAGCTTGTCGAAAAGCCCAAAACTAGTAGCTTATTTTTTTTATTTATTTTATTACTGATAACGTTAAAGTCTAATTACGATTGTTCAGACCTTTCTTGATTGGCGCTTATATGAGCATTCATTTTATTTTTGCTTTTGCTGTACTCTTTAATTATGGAATCAATATTTTTGGTAATTTTTTTTTTTCGAGATTTAATCATTCCTATTATTTTTTCAATGGCAAAAGAATTGATTAAAGTATAGACTCAGTTCATAAATATTTATGCATTAACTTTTTATCCCATCATTTTTAGGCTTCTTAATTGGTATGAGATGATTAATGGAAAGTAGCAACCCTTTTCTGTGTGACTGGTAAATAAGCTATAATTGAATAGCTTACGAGATAGGAATTTTTCTTTTTATTTTGCTTTATTGTTGATCAGTAAATAATATATTTAATTTGTGATTCATCTTCACTTTTCTTTTTATATTGTGTTTTCTAAAAATTATTTCTGACCTACTTAAAAATAAATGGTACTATCATTTTTATTACTGACTTCCAAGTTTTATAAATTAAATTACTAGACTTGTTCTTTATTGAAATTTATTCAATGTACTTTTGACTGTTTGCATCAAAGACAACTTAAAAAAGAAATATTTTTTAATGCCAATATGGAGACCCCAAGTTACTGCTCTTAATGTTTTGATAAATGAATTTATATATATGTAGCTGGTGGCGATTTTAAAGAATATTATTTACATGAACAGCATGAAGCTTAAAATCTGAATAAATTTACCATAACCTAGTAATGGAATATGTCTGACTGAATCATTAAAATGTGCTTAATCAGAAGATTGAAGATCTCATCTTGTAATGAGGCGGAAGTCAATGAAGCTTTCTTTTAGGTATGAAGGTATATTGCTTTAGTTGAAAAGAGTTGCAAGCCCTTATGATCATAAAATGTCAGAAATCAGTTTCACTAACTAAATGAAAGGAAGATCAGATTAATTAGAGAGATGCAGTTGGCATGATCTACTTTGCTATGTATAATTTTTAGGAAAATTTGATTGTTATAGTTAGTCTCTCAAAATGTCAAATAGATTACTGAGTTAATTTTTTACTTTTTGTGATTATTTGAAAATTGATATTTAGTATATTGTATGGCAATATCTTGTGCAGAAGTGATGTTTTGCTTAAAAAGTTAATAATGTTTTATCTATCATTTTGTTTTAGTTAAAATATGTTTTTTATAAAGTACAAAATTGTGCTTATCTTATTCTAACCATTAATCTTTTGATATCTGATATGGGTACTTTAGCCTTCATTATAGTTCATAAAATTTTTGAATGAAACATACTTATTGTATATTGATATGTCACAATCATTCTGGATTAATTTTTAGAAAATCTTCATTACTAAAATTTTAATTTGGTTGAGGCGAAAGCATAATGTATTGTTCTTGGTTTTATTCATCACTAGCCAATAAGGAATCTATTGCTAAAATCAACTCACTTGTTTATTTTGAGTCCAATTTTGAATATTAGATTAATTGAAAAATCGAGTCCCTATTTATCTATACTAATAATTTAACGATATTACATTTCTTCTTGATAATGAAGATTAGTTCAAATTTATTTATGAGTAACTAATGTTTGCTAGCATCACTGTATAAATAGTATTAAATCATTAAACATCACATAATCATCATTCTTTATGCTTACAGACAAAACTCTCCATACACTAGCACCATTTGGTGCAAGTGGGAGTAACTAATGGATGCAGGAAGGTTTGTGCATAAAATTCCTATCGCGAAAAAGTAAAAGGCTTGAGGGTTGCATTAGATTCTAAGATCTAGGCTCAATGCTCTCAAAGATTCCTCACTGATGAAAGTCTAAGCTAGAAACTAGTCTAGGGATATTGGATGAGTAGGCATCAGATAGCGATTTTATGCACAAACCTTCCTGCATCAGTTGATTACTCTGGCTTGCATTGAGTGGTGCTACTGCATGGAGAATTTTGCCTCTGTATATAAATAGTAGTTAAGTTTATTAAATTTAGAGCATTAAAGACAATAACTAATATTATGAAATAATTCAATACATACTGTATGTGAGTGTTTAAGCAAAGAGGATGCATGGCTTCAAACAATGATTTTGGATGCTTTAAAATAATGTCTATAAAATTTTCATATATTGCATGTGTATACATACATAGTTGTGGACATATATTTATGTATGTATATAAATATATGAAAATTCATGCACATTATTCACAAAAAATACAAAATTAAGGAATGGGTTTTGTATCACAGTTTCATTATAGATCATATATATGATTGTTTAAAATGATAATTGAATAATATTTTTTGCTGTCTCTTTTGTATCATAGTTTCATTATAGATTATGTATATGATTGTTTTAAATGATAATTCAATAATATTTTTTGCTGTCTCTTTTGTATCATAGTTTCGTTATAGATTATGTATATGATTGTTTAAAATGGTAATTCAGTAATATTTTTGCTATCTTTACCCCTCTATAGAGTAAAAGTGTTTCCATCTACTAGTTAAGAATAGCTAAATACCCATTTACCAGCCAATAATTGAGTGACTTTTTGAATTTATTATAGGCTGAATATTTAAATGAAAAGTTTTGGAACCTAAAAAAATTTCTCAAATTTTATCAGATTTGCCTTGTTCATGGGTATGGCAGGTAGATGCACTAACTTTGCCCCCCAAAAAGTACAAATTAATTTTTTGAAACCCATTCATCTTTTTAATCAAATTTAAGCCCTATCATTAGACAATTTGAAAATTCGTAATACATATTAAATTTTTAGTTATATAGATATGAAAGGATTTATTCAGAATTTTAAAAACTATCAGAACAGATTAATGCCACCAAAAAATGTATCTATTCAGTTATTATATATTTTTTGTTTTACTTTTACTTTTATTGATTGTTTACACTGAATTAACATTCTATTTTGATTATTAGTTTTTATCATATCTTTTATGGATAATTATTTTGCTAGATCACTATTGATGCCACATGATTTTAGTATAGTGGTCGAAAGATGGACTATTGGTTCAAAGTTCATGAATTGTGCCCAGCTCTGTACTTCTGGTGCTCAAGCTTCATGTGATCTCCTGAGCATTAAACAATTTGATTGTTTATTTGTAACATGATTTTTCTTCTGCCTTGTTTGCATAGTCAGTCTTGTAACATTATATTTTTTTTTTTTAAATTTTATTATTGAAGCAAAAAAATATTATTTCTGAAAATATTTTGTTAGAATCTTTAAAAAGAGCTTTTATGCTTGTTTTTATTATTATTGTTAAATTCATTCTGTTTTTATATTAGCTTTTTTTAAATATGGCATCAAGTTCAATAATTAAGGTATATTATTTTTATATTAGGTTATCATAGGAACTTTTAAATTTCATTTAAACGTATCATATTGTCTTTTAATTTCTTTTTACAATATTATATCTTTGCAAAAAAAGTAGACCAATTTTTGCTTTATTTATTAATAATATTTATTTTATAAAGTGCAGACAGTTAGTTGAAATTAAATTGAAAGGCTGCAAATCTCTCGCACTTATTATAATACTTATCAGACAACCAATCAGATGTTATGATGGCTGTCTGAATAACGATCAAACCGTAAACACAAGACAGAATTTTATAAGAAAAGGGTGATCAGCGCGAGAGGTTTGCAGCCTCAATTTAGTTATTAATCCAAAGTTACTTTCATATTAGAAATGTGAAAAAATGGATTATAAATATTATTTATTCACAGAAAATAATACACATTTGGTAATATTCTCTTGTTATTGTTTGAATATCTTTTTTTTTATTTAATCCTTTTTTTTGTAATGCAATCTCTTTGTTAACACATCATTTTAAAAGTGGCGCTATTCAGCATCTGCCACAGACATAATAACTTTTGCATTAAATTATTTTTATACATGAATTGTTTTATTATTATAATATTTTTTATTATGCTAATTTTTTTTATTGTTAATTAATATTTATTCACATGGACTAGAGTTATAAAAATTTGATCAGATATTGATAAATCAAAGCAAATGTGAAATGTACAATGAAAGTTTTAAAAGTGCCTTATGTGGTTCAAGGCCCATGATCGCAGCTCACTTGTCATTTTTGGTATTTGAACTGCGTAGGAAACTTCATGTGAACTCCCAAGCAGCAAACTTATTTAATTTTTTTTTAAAAAAATAAAAAGTTTTAAAATACAAAACTAGAAAATTTTTTCATTTTTAGTAATTTAAGAATAATTTCTTCTATTTCATTTAGTGGACAATGGATGGCAAAAGTAGTAAGAAAAAGAAAGCAAAACTGGGTAAAAAACCTGGGAAAAAACCAACTGTCCAACCTGATTCTTCGGACAGTGAAGCCCCTAGTGAAAAGGCAGAGTCTTCAGAACCTGAAGAAGGTAACATTTATTATTTACCCGTTTAAACATTCAAAATTTTTTGTTGATCTTATTGTAAATTTAATTTATTTGATTTTCCGCATGGCCTGTTAGCTAATGTATAAAAATTATAATGTACAAATTATTATATTCACTTGATGAAAATTAACCTTCATATCATCTGATTTTATTTTTATTTAAAGCAGTTGTTTTTAAGCTCTATGCACCCTTGGAACCTCTTTACATTCTTAAAAGTTAGTGATGATAATAATTAGATTTGCTTATGTGGTTATATATATAATATCATATGTAAAATTCCAAAGCATGAAATTTCTTAAGTATTTTTTTTTTTATTAAATTATTTAAAACTAACAATAACAAATCCATTATATATATATATTTTTAAGACGTATATTTTCTTAAAAATTTATAAGAAAAATAGTATTAGTTTATCCCTTTACAGTTTTCATTTTGTTAAAAAATTTAGTTTTGATTTCAGGAAGTTGTTGACACTCTGGGAGTCCATGGGCTACATTTTGAGAAGCATTCATTTAAAGTGATTTTTTAAGAAAAAACATTATTATACCCCTACACTTAAATATTACACCATAAAAAAAAAATGTTTACCATGTGTAATCTAATTGCAAACTTCAATAAAAATTATCATCTAAGTTTCAAATGCACTGAAAGTAAAGGCATTGAAGTTAGCAAATCGTTTATAAAGACAATCTATTAGTTATAAAGATAACAGCAAAAAATTTTATCCTATTACTGTGATAATATTTCAAAAGAGAAAGGTTGACCAAATTATATAGCCTTAAGTAAAATACTTTGTTAGTTGTAAATTAAAAAAAAAAATTAGTAATTTTTTCATTTTGTCTCACATTGATTGATGACAATATTCTCAAACTGATGGTGGAGAATAGTACAAATTAGAAAATTAAATATTTAAATGTAATTCCAATGGCAAACTGATGGCGGAGAATAGTACAAATTAGAAAATTAAATATTTAAATGTAATTTTAATGGACTTATAAATAACTTAATTTTTTATCAAAGTTGTAGTTATTTCTTTAGATAATTATATTTCTACTGTTATTATTTATGAATCTTAATAGCTGTTGCTATAGCTAAAAATAATAGTTTTTTATAAACACAATGCCAAAAGAGTATTTGATTAACTCAAATAATGACAAAAAAAAGTAGTTTCTATAAGAATTTTAAAATTTTAGGTATTTTTATCTTAATTATTTGAAAAAATTTGTGGAATAATATGTTTTTTGTTTTAATGCAAATTAACAATGAAAGCATAATATACTGTAACGGTTTTTACGTTCGGTTAGGCCTTCGCACTAGAATGCATGAGTTAATCAAACTATGAAGAAGAAAAATATTTTGTTCGTATTTTTAAAAACATAGCTATATTTCCTGATTAACTCGACCTAATATTACAATTTGTAAAGTCAGCGGAATCAATTTTTATTTATTTAAACAAGGGTGGCAGAATTCATACAAGAATTTATTGATATCCGTCGCATCGCACATCGTAAATTAAGAAGAAAATAACAAAGTAAGATTTGTTTCTAGTCACTTAACATTTCTCCAGGGCTTAACTAAACAACAAGCATATTGGCAAATAATAAACTAATAGTAATAATGCACAATGAAGTTAATATTAAAGGTAAATATTTTATTAATACAAATTAAAATATTTAATGATAAATTATTAATATAATTGAAAAGAACACACATGCTAATTCAGCTAATATTAAATTAAAACAGTTCTTAGTTCAATATTCTTAGGTTATAAATGAAAGTCTCTTGAATAATAAATAGCAAATGTCTATATCAGTAGTATATTATAAGCTTATAGCTTGGCTGAGTTTGCAACAATTTAGTCATAGATCGGGAATGAATAATCTCTTAAGCTTACCAGTAAGTTTTGTAGTACACGTTTTGAAGAGCTCATTGAAATTAACTAGTTTCACTATGTCGACATTTTGTATGTTCTTGGTCTGTCCTAAGGCTAGATTTGAAGGTTTTTTCTGAGTGACTTTTATGACGAAAGGTATCGTAAACGCATCAGTTCCACTCCCGCCTGACAACCTACTTCAGTAGATAAGTAGTAGTCATGAGTAGTCCGGTATAGAACATTTTTTCTTTCCCAGACTGATGGAAACTGCTAGTTAAGGAAAAGACACAAGACCTAGTTTGAAGTTTTTCTGCCCTTTTTATAGCTTTGGGTCAGTTTTTAGACTTCTGCACATAAACTTTTATCTTTTGTTTTATTAAAAATATAAGCTGATAATCTTGCACATTCTTTATTTGTTTTAAGCCACAAAGTTCTTTTTTATATTTATTATTTCCGCCATCTTTAATTAGAGTTAAAAAGATTTTTCTGATCGTAATTTTTTACGTTTGGAATTTCTTTTTGTTTATCTGGATTAGTAATTTGCATGTTTTTTTTATTCTTTCAAATTTTAACTTTTTATTTTTAATTAAACAGATAATATTAAACATAAAAATAACTTTCATTGCAAGTTATCTAAAAAATAAATTATACTAATTTAAAAAAAATTAAATCGCGTCTTTTGAATGATCTTTAAATTTTACTTTTTTAAAGCTTTTTTTTTTTAAATATTACCAAATGCCAACATTTGAATCATATATATGTTGAAGCAATGGATCTGTAGATCAGATCCATGCTTCACGTTCTTCTAGGATCGAACCTGATCTACACTTTTAAATGATTGTAATAAAACTTTCTGACTATCCTCTTGAACATATTGAATTAATAAGTCAGTAAAATCATAAATTTTCTATTTAAAACTTCGGTTATAAATTTTAGGTATACGAATATATATATATGTGCGGATACATATTGTGACAGAGCAGTCCGTATCAGTCGTTTAAAAAAAAAAAAAAAATAAAACGAACTTTTTGTTGATCAAAGTTAAATCTAAAGTCATTTAAAAATTTTTATTATTATTTAAAAAAGCGTATGTGTATTAAAACATATACTCGGTTATATTTAAATAGGGCATTTTAATTTTTGTGTATAGAATTGATTTATTTTAAAATAGTTTACTTTCACCGCTTGTTTTTTAATCAATTTGATTAAAAACAGGCAAGCTTGCTGATTACATTCTTGTTGCTTATTTTTATCAGTTCTAATTTTATTCTAAAAAGCGGAGATTTAATTGTGTTGTCGTTTTTGTTTCAATAATCCCTGGTTGGAATTCTTAAATTAGATTGAGCGGGAAATTAATATTTGCCCTGCCTGAGGTATAGAATTAGACACTAAGGAAAGTTTTTCGCGGGAAATGTAGCGAGGCAAGGATAGCCCTCTAATTTTTAGAGAGATTCAGTATTCCAGAGAGAGACTTGGAAGTCGCCTGCTGAGAGTTATACCGTTTTGGGTAGCAGTTTGGACATTTAATTCCTGCTAAAAACTTGCAATTATTAATAGACTTCGTTACTGTGCAAGATGTCAAAATCTACCGCTATGAGTTTTGCCATCATCAGGATGTCTTGCTAACTTAAACAAAGGACGGACCCACGCCTGCCATCTCTCCTTCAGTCATGCCATGAGCCTCTAAAATAAACACTGCCTCTACCTTGCCGCTGTCAAAGGACCTGAAAATGGACTAAAGATAAACGTGTGCACTCTATGCGAACTGTGCTTTACTGTAAGATGAAATTTTCTTTTATTCTTTCCAGGGTAAATTTTTTTAGTTAAATCTCCGCTCAATCTAATAAACCTGTAATCTAAATTAATATTTAACCTCATATTGATTAGCTATATTTATTCTCTTTTATTGTACCTTGCCATGTGTCTTGGAATCTTAGTTTTAAGATTCCAAGTTTGAGTTCAATTTTGTTTATTGGAGAGTGACTAGTGAGTTTGTCTTTTTATGCCTAACCTTTTTTTTTAATGCTTTAACAGTCTTGTATATTTTTAAATGCTCACCTGTAATTATTTTATTAGCCCGTAATTGATTTTAAATACTGTGTTTGCACTTTTGCGAACCACAAAATCTTTTGGCTGGCAACTTCTCTTAGTTATTTTCCTAGTTTTCTGAATGTAGAGATTTCGTTCCTTCTTTTCTTATGTCTCTGAATTCGGAAACTGGACTTGTGTTTTTCTTTTTAATTTTATAAGTCGCCAGCAGGAAGATAAATTTTATCTCTTTTGTAAATTACAGGTGAAAGAGAGTTTCGTTCTGCTAAAATATTTAATGCCTTCAGTTAATGTTTTTTATTCATAAACACTCTCCGATAAACTAATTTAAAAAAAAAAATCTAGAAATGTTTATATTTGTTTGCTAGATTTATTTTGTATTTATGTGTGGTTTTAAATTTATCAGAGTATGTACTCAGAACTTGTTTCATAAATTTATTTTTTAATTATAATTATTTGTAATTCATTTTCTTTAAATGCTGGGGCAGATGTAATTTTCTAATGATTTACTTGTCTCCTATTGAGACCTTTAATTCTTAGATTAGTTTTCACCAATCGTTTGGTTGGGGATTCACCAGTTTTATTTGTTTGTTTTCCTTTCATTCTGAATCATATTTGTCGTGGGTTCTTGAGGTAAATCAATCACCTTTGCTTTGAACGTAGTTTTAAGATGCAGCTTCTACTGGCATATGACATTTGGGGTCCCGACACATTTTTTTTCGAGCCTAGAAAAACTCGCTGGCGCTGGTTTCGTTGATTTATTTCAAGAACATATTGTTTTCATATCTGTGAATGGGAAAACCAACATTTAGGTGACTTCTCTTCTGAAAGAAATTTGCTCCCTCCCTTTTTTAATTTGCTATTGGAAGATCGGTCTGTCTGCCAGAGCATTGCGTTTTCGTCTTTCTGGTACACGTCTGAGATAACCCTATTGGTTTTCGTGTAAACTTTTCCTTACAAGTTATTTTGCTCTTAAATAAAAGTTTAAAATTTGTTTAAACTTAATTTGGCTAATGTTTGTCTTTGTGCTTTTATTTCTCAATTGTCCAAACAATATTTAAGATATCTTGTTTCTCCCTGAGTTTAGTCCGGCGCATTCAGGTTCGCATATTCTGTCCACCTTTAAAATAAATGTCTAGTTCCGATTTTCGGACTAATGGCGCCCGTGTGGTCAGTATATGCGAATCAAAGATCCTTCGTCCGGTACAATATGTGCGGATACATATATATATATAATTATAGACGGAGACTTTTGTGAGAATCAAGAAATAAATTTTCAAATTACATTTTTTGTTGTCTTTCATTGTATTTATATCAGAGTATTTTATTCTGGAGATTCACTTTTGCAATGGACTCTAGTCACATTCTTTAGTATAAAACAAAAGAAAATCCATTAGCAAAGTCGAAACAAAATTTGTAATTAAATTAAAAATTAAATCAGAGAAAAGATATTTTAAAGAAAAAAATTCTTCAAACCTATGTTAAGCTTGAAATAGATTTGAAACAATAAAACCATTGAGTTTATCGGTAGAGTGGATCTTATGGAGACAATACTGAAATATTTTATATTACTGATTATGATCACCAGAGTTAAATATATTCGTTTTACCTTGGGCGAGTGTAAAAGGGGAATTTTGTAGAAGTATACTGGGAAACATAAATAGGCCAGGAAAACAATAGAAAGGGGCCATTTTTTTGTTTTATCTGGAGAAGCAGTATGGTAAATCCACGTCAGTTTTTTTTTAAAGATAAGTGTGAAATTTATAAATGTGGGGTAAGCGGAACCCGACCTGTTTGGTTCCCATTGTCCCAGGATGTGATTGTAGAAAGACCATGAAGCCAGAAAATTTTGTTAAAATGTTTTTTTTTTTGGACTGTGGAACTCTTCAAGTAAAACTTAATAGCTAGCTATTCCTATGCCAAAATAATAAAAACTAACATCAAATTATCGTTCTGCCATGGGACCTAAATTTTAAGTTTGGACTGTTAATAAATTAGGTAATGTCTTTAAACTGTTTTATATTCCTAATCTCCTAATTTATTTTTCCATTTCCAATTGACTTTATAATTAATTTCTATATAGAGAAAATGTCTTCTAAATGTAATTCTATCTAAATATATCTAAAATGCTATGTAAACTAAACTCTGTAAATTTGACTTCCTGTAATTAACTTTGATATCTTTGCTATATTCTTATCTGTCTTAAATTGTGCCTCTCTTAACGTCAAAATTTTTCTTATAACACAGTCTGTACTTGATCTTACCACTTATCTATAAATATATATATATTGTCTAGATTTATTAAGATTTGATTTAAAATTATATTTATGTGCTGATTTGTTCCATCTCGATAAATTCATACCTGTCCCTTGTCCCTTTTGTATTATGACTTAAAATGATTTCTACCTAATTCCCGACCAATGACTGTCGGTAAATATATGAGCATTTGTTTTATTGATTATTTAATTAGATTACTCCTTTTTGTCGAGATGAAATGATTTTTTTTATTATTATTATTCTAAAAACATTTTCATGCACAGGGTTGTTATATAAGCTTCGAGGAAAGAAATGAAAAGAATAAAAACGGTTTGGTTTTGGAGAGGCTAGATCAAGTGTGTAACTTTTGACTAGATTATATTTAATTTTAAAGAACAAAAAGGGGGGGGGGGGTTATCCCACACTAAGTCGTAAGAGAGAATTATTAACATTAAGTCTAAAAGTTGGTGGGATTTTGCTTAGAGGGGAGAGACGCATTGCCTCTGAAAGAAAGAATGATATTCGGGTAATATTTGAGGTCTATTTTGTTGTGATCTGATCTTTGTCAATTCGCTACTATATAAATGCAACCTTATGTGACTCAATAGAAGTTTAATTAAAGTAATTTTAAAAATGATGTTTTCCAGTATTTGCTTTTGCATCTCCAGCATTCTGCTGGATCGATTGTTGGTTCTTTTAATCTCTGTTTCATAATTATACCACATGAAAGATTCACTGACTAAAATGTAGCTCAGGATATGAAAGACAAAAGTGGGAAGATTCGAGGTAAGCTAAGCTTGGCAAGCCTTGATATTTCGAGGTTTTGCAGATTGCGCGAACCATTCATCTCTTGGGGCTGTGAGCTCTCTTCTTTGCAACACTGGAACTAGACAGTGGGATTGAGTTTGTTGGTTGTGTTATTTCAAATGCTTGATGTGATTATCTTCTATTTCTTCGTGCATGTTATGGCGGGTTGACTGGTTCGATCAAATTAATTTTTTTTTTAATATAGTTTCTATGCAAACTTTATTCGTGTTAAAATTATTTCAATGGCTGAAAATTTTTTTGTTTTTATTTGTTTTCTTTCCACACATACTTGAATTGGTGTCTACCAAAGGGCTTTAAACCCCCTCTGCTTTAAATTGGCATATAAATTGTACTGCTACCTTGTGAGAGGCATATGTTAATTATATAATTGAAATTATCTATCAATGAGCAATGAAATGAAATAGTGTGATATTAAAGAATAATAAATATGCGTTTTATTAAAATAATATATAAATTTAACCTACCTGTGGTTCGTGTTAATTAATTTTTACTTTGAAGTTAGCATTTATATCTCAATATTGTGCTGCTATCTGATGACCTACAGACACACATCATCCTTTTATCAATTCATGCACACGCATAATGATGGTAAATGTCATTGTCGAATGTTAGAAATACCTGAGGCTCATGTTCCACTGCTGACGCTGCAGGTCAGAATTTGAAAAGATTAATTGCTTGCCTCGAAAATGTTGTTAATTGATTGTTAGATTTAGAGGGTGGGTAAACAGGTTAGAATCCATAAATATTCTTGATCTTCGATCTCGCGTATGGTTGGATTTGAGGTACTTTTACCTAGTCTACGAATCGTGTTGAATTAACATACAATTTGACCAGCACAATGTAAAACAATTCAATACTGTATACACTATATATATCTAGTCTGTTCAATGTTCTCTAGAAAGTTTCATATTTTGTATGTTAATGCATCTTGCTAACCATTTTGAAATTCTTATTTAATCTAATTGAAGTTTAATAGTGTATCATCTTCATTATTTACTGCAAATGTTGACTATTGCACCAAATCATTGAATATATATTATAGTATATCAATTTTATATCTAAAAGTTTTGTATAAGAAATATTAGAATTCTATATGTGTGTCCATATATATTGTAACCATCTCTATATGGATAATAAGACTATGCACATAAAAAATAATGTTAAAATAAAAATATTATTTTTTTTAAAACCAACTAGCCTAGCTGGAATCAGTAAATCTAAGGAAGATTACAAAGTGTTTATGAAGATAATAACTTCTAGTATCAACATTGGTTAAACTAGCTTTAAAATCCATAAGCAAAATATTATTAAATAAATTTAATATTTGCAAAACCAATAAATAGTTAATAATCAGGCCTATGAAATGAATATGAAATTTGACTTATGAATTAGGATGTAGATGACTAAATGGGTGCTGAAAACAATAATATTTAAATTATGAAAATGAATGAGCTTAATAGTGAGGAGAAGAGAAAGCAAATGTGGTAGGATGATGAATGATTAAGATGATAATAGAATAGGAGCCAATGAAGGATGAATCAATTATGATAATAAATTAAGATAAAATGTGGATGAAGAAATAAAAGAAAGAAAAAACCAGATGAAATATGAGAACAGTGTTGATGATGGAGAATGAGATCCTGAACTATAAACCAATATTGTATTAAATGACAGTAAGATAAAATAAAACAAAGTATGGATTCTAAGCTTGACTAAATCAGAATATTTAACCATGAAGTTAAGACAAACTATAAGTTTTAAAAAACTAGAGAAGAAATTTACATCTTAAAGTTATATTGAATCAGTAAAATTGTGAAGATAAACATAATTCAAATCAAAATGTAATAGATAACTTTAGACATAAAAATAAAAATCACAATAAATTTAAAATTACAACTATGAATTAGTAATTTATTTTTCTTAGGGTTCAAATAACTTAAATACTACTATTTTACAAGATAAGATATACTTGGGTCATTAAGAGGAATTTTGCCACTACTCGAATATAACAAACAAAGATAGCTCATAAAACACAATAGAATTAATAATAAATATTTGGCAATCCCAAAAAATAACCATAATATGAACTTTAAGCTTTACAAAGTACAAATAAATTCTTAATAAAGCAAACACAATAACTTACAAACTCTGTTTTATTATAACTATGGGCAATATGATCAAGATCAGTGAATGATGTATTTAATGATTCAAATAAACAGGTTATTCCAAAACCAATAGATCATTAAAATATTATTTAAAATAAGACATGGGCTTAAGATCAACAGTGTTCTGATCAATAAGCCATAAATTCTAAATGTACTTTAAATGTAAGAGCTTACCAAAATCATTGTGATATGTTAATGTGTAATAAAATATACTGTATTGATTGATGATGACTTTAAGACAATAAGATAATGTGTTGATAGCAATAACAATAATAATATGGATGATGATTAGCAATAAGGCCACAGACAACCAAATATATTTTCAAACAACAAGATTTATTTACACTATTTACAACTTTCTAAAATAATAATAAATAATTGAAAACATATATATTTCAGAAACAATATAAAACAAGGTATATTCATTTGATTGCAGGTATTTTCACTTTAGATTTATTAACAGTTTTGATGCACTGATATGTCTAGTAACTGTTATTCATAATACCTATCTATAGTATGCTATTGAGAGCATTAAAGTATAACTAAACTTTACTAATAAGTAATATGATAATGACAATTATCATATGAAACACAAATGACAATTATTATTTAGCATTCAGCAATCAATTATATGAATATGGGAACAGACACCAGAAGTCAAATATATACAGGATACTAAACTTTGCCCATGTCCACAGAATAATCATCTTAACTATTGAAATGTCTTACTGAGACAATGGTGAACTACTACTTGATGTAATAAAATGACATTGCATATATGTATCTCATTATGCCATACATAAGATAAGTTTTAAAATTACTAATAAATTTTGTTGGTTTGCTTGTAAACTGTTGACAATGTACCACAGCACAATACATCCACTTTTTTATTTGGCTAAACATTATAGATAAACAAGTGCCCCTGAAGCTAACTTCTTATCTTTGCCATACAATTTTAAAACACCCAAAATTTCACCATATACTGTAGAAAATAACTAGACAACATCATGAGTGATTAGACAATAAAGAGAGGCTCCTCAAAACAACATTATATAGTTGTGTAACAATAAGGCAGATTCCAATACCTTTTTCCTAAGTACAAACTGTGTGGACATCATCTCAACATGGAAACAGAATGCATACCAAGAAAATCCTCCTTAGGAATTAAACTTTACCAGCTAAGCGTAAAATAATTATAAGCCTCAACAATATAATCCACTCATGGAATAAGCAATGGGAGAGTATACTTCTTCTACCAATGCATAATATCAATGATACAATAATTAATAAAATTATGTTTCTCACACTTATCAAATGGAAACTAATACAAATTCTCATCAAAACAATAGCAAGATAAAAATAATTCTCACATTAAAAGCTAAAAAGATAAATATCCCACCTCAAACAATGCATATGTTTGATGGTGTATGAAACCAACAAAAATACCGTAAATCAAATGACTATAAAATATTTTATAGAGCATAATAACATTTGCAATAATAAGAAATACACACAGCCAATGAAAAATAGCATAAATTTTATAAACTAAAGTGTACATACTAAATTATAGGCAAAATATAGTAAAAATGTAAAACGAATGTATACCTGCTTATATAGAAAACCATATAATAAAAAAATGTGTCATCATAAGTAAATACTATTATGCCTCTGACAGATCACTCTGTCTGTTTATCCATAGATAGAATGTCAATAGACAGTTCCTATAAATGTAAGAGATATGTATCTCTCTATCTAGACAAGCCTAATTTAATATTAATTTTAAACTAACCAGTATAAATATATATATAATTTTGCCTTAATCTGTTTTCAGAGTCATTGCATATTTGTACCATAAATAGAAGAGGAAAAAATAATATATACCTTAATAGCATATCCAAAAGTAATATAAAATATTAATAAACATGAACAATATATATAAAAAAATCATTATTATTATACTTCATTTTATTTCCATAGTCCGTAATTTAAATTCCTTCACTATAAGCTGACTGACTGTCGGCCGGCAAACTATTTTACACGGCGACACATCCATATTCTTCATATTTTGTCATGGTACAGTAAATAAAACACTTGAGAGTTGCTAGCAAATAAAACAACTATATTGTAATGCTCATAAATATTTTTCTTCAGAATTTTGGATCTGTTTTTTTTTTAAAAAAAACAAAGCTGTAGCTTAAATAATATCTCCAATTTAAACAGCAAAAGAAAATTTTTCTCCAAAAGAATTGTTATTAATTTTTTCCATCTGTGGTAATATATTGGAATAATTAAGAACAATTCCTGCGTTTTAAAGTATTTTAAAATCATCTTAGTATTTAAGACTAGCATTTCACAATAATAATTAAGAATTGCTATTTTTTTTTTTTTTTTTTAATCCGTAATTTCAAACGTTTTTCTTTCACAATACTATTGTAAATTATTGTCTGCTTTCATCAAGATTTGCATTAAGTCTATTCATTTAAGCTATAAGTTAAATATCTTTTATATTTACCAATACAGGAAACGTATTCTAATATTCATTTTTCTAATAACAAAATAAACAAGCGTTTTAGAAAGAAAAATTTATTAGAATAATATTTTGATAAAAATATATATTAAATTCACACATTATAATATATAAATTTTAATATCCTTTCAAGTAGATATCATTTTTTAAAATTTAAATTCAAGAGGTTTTGTTCTAATTACTTTTAATCTGTTTCCTATTAAGTTTAGTATAAAGGCAAAAGTATTTCATATTTACTTTACAAACAAATGCACTTAATATTTTTCTTTTCTTTCTTCTTGCCCTTCCAAACAAATCATTGTTAATCTTTAAACGTACATAATAACTATAATAATTATAATTGTAGTAATATATAGAATTAAATTTTATGCTTAGGATCTCTTGTCCAGTTTTAAATCTGAAATCCCTTTAAACAAAAGTATTTGTTTTTCAAAATGGTTCCCATTTTTTTTCAAATGTGAAATCGTGGCAATTGTCACTTGATAGATCAGTAGGCCAGTGATGCAAAGAAGTGGAATTCTCTATTCCATTATCTACGGGTCAAAATACAATTACCTATCATTTAAACTTGGTTCCAATTCAATTCCAGTGTTATTTATTTTAAGCTTCTTGGTCTTAAATTTTGTTATTGCCCAGATGTTGTTATCTCTTCTCTTGTTCTTTTAATGCCCCCACCCCCCAACTTTGCTAGGTTATTTATATCTTTATCAAATGGAATTGTAAAAAAAAAAATAGACCAATTAAAGCGTGGTATATGCATATAATTAATACTTCTCCACCTATATTTATTAGTGATAACTAACCAAGCTGTTCAAAACTATTTTATATTGCAATAAAAGTATGCTTAAGGATTAATTATAAAGATTAATTTAGAAAAGTGATAATTTTTAAATCTTTTTGATTATTACTTAATAATAATACAATATCAAATATTTCTATGCTTATAAATTAAAAATAACACTAATAAATTATTATTTTAATATTATTAAAAATTAATCCATCTTACAGATTGCATGTGAAACCTTATACACATCCTGGCAGAGGGATTAGCAGATCGTGTTCAGTCTAAGTCTTTATCGTTCTCAGGAAATTTATTGATAAAATTTACTTAATTTTAAAATAAAATTTGGCAACTATGATAACATATCACTGATATAAGATTATTAGTGTTATTGTTACAATTATAAATTCATAAATATTTTTTTTTTACAAAAATTTAAAAATATTGGGCAAAATATTTGTTGTATATTTAATTTTTGTTTAATTGTGAGATGATTAATAATTCTTAGAAAAACTTAATAAAGTGATGTTTTTTTATGTATAACACATATGTGTATTTAAATATGTAGGCCAATATATTTGTTTTAATTCTATATTTAAGGTGAAGTATCCGATTCCAAAAGCAGTCGTTCTTCCTCTGGTGAGGCAAGTTGTAGTGAATCTGAAGAAGAACAGTTTAATGATGGTTATGATGAACAGCTGATGGGTGATGATGAGGATCGTGCCCGTCTAGAACAAATGACTGAAAAAGAAAGAGAACAGGAAATTTTCAATCGTATTGAGAAACGAGAAATTCTCAAAACTAGGTTTGAAATTGAAAAGAAGTTGCGTCAAGCAAAAAAGAAAGAACAAAAACGTAAAGCCAAAAAAGCTGAAACCAAAGCTAAAACTGACACAAGTGTTCGGAATAAAGAACGGCGGAGGCCAGCAGCTGATGATAAGCGAGACAAAAAGGCTCAAGCAATTAAAGATCTCAAAGCCAAAAGAGAAGAAAAAAAGAAAATGGGTAAGTTTTGCTTAGTCTTTAAATTAATATATACTTCTACAATCATGTGTATATATATAAATTTCCTTCTAAGCAAAAATCTTCAGTAAAACCTGATTTTTTTTTCTAAGAGCTAATTTTTTATTTATTTAATTCAATTTATTTTTGTGATAAACTAATTTTATGCCTAATAAAATATAATATAGGTAATGATAGATTAATTTTTATTTGATTGTAAATTAAATTATTTTGATACGGTGTTCTTATGAGTTTTTTTTTATGCCTAACTTCTACAGATAAACTTTAAGTGGCAATTTTTAGCATGGCATAGAACCTGTTCAAGATTTAATTATTTTTTTTAACAAGTACATTTTAAAAATAATTTGATCAAAATTGTTTCATTTTATAATGAAATAGAAATTAATATATAATGCATTTTAACTGTTCAAGATTTAATTTTTTTTTTTAACAAATACATCTTAAAAATAATTTGATCAAATTGTTTCATTTTATAATGAAATAGAAATTAATATATAATGCATTTTAAATTTAAATTGAGTGACACAGGTTTTTTATAATATAGGTAATAAATCTATATAGCATATTCTCAATTGATGTTTAACCTTGTTTGTATATGTGTAAATGAATTTGACATAAATACCTGTGATAGTTATTAATTATATTGAATCAAAAAGTGTATGTGATTTTATGCTTTTTAAATTCATTTAGCTATATCATTTATTCTTGATTATTTAAATTTTTTTCTTCTTTGGATGCAGACAATATATGAATCATTAAGATTTAAATGCTATGGATGATCTACTAATGGTTATTTATTTAGGATATCAGTTTTTTTTCCTTCTTTTTTTTAAGAACTTTATAAATTATAGAAATCACAATACATAGCAATCAGAAAATGTTGAGAAGTTTTAATATTAAGAAATATTCATTATGAATTCATAATATTATTTTAATATTATGCTTATTATATTGAAAAGAATTAAATGCTAAAGCTAAGATTGATTCTGATGTCTTTTCAGCATCATTGATATAATGAATGTTTGTATTGTCTTTGATCAACCTTGATTTCCTATGACTTATTTTAATTGTTTATTGGTTGCAGTAATAGAACTTTGAAGAAATTTAGAAATGCATCCTAATTGTGATTCTGAAATTAAAATGTAAAATAATTGTACGTATGTGAATATTGATTATGAATAAATGTTTTAAAACTAAAAGGAAAAAAAAATACAATTTTGATGCTTATTATCAAATTTTTTGTGATGATAATTTATGTAGAATTTAGAATGGATTTAGAAATTGTTTATAGTGCATGTATATCATATAATGCTTTATTTTAAATTTTTATCACAACAAAATATTTTATGATGTTTTGTTTTAAGGAAAACTTTATTAAATCTAAATATTTATATTCTATAGTAATTAAATGTGTAAATTTGAACTAGAAATTATAATAAGTTAAATGACACCTGTTAATATTACACAATATAATGGAATAATTGATTTATAAAAACCCCAAAATAAATATCGGTCACGCACTAATGCAGAATAAGAACCAGATAAATACCTCATCACAATACATTTTGTCTAATATTGAAAACTCAGTCAAGTGATCTTGGAAATTAAAAATCCACCCCAAATATTTAAACATTTATCGTGACTGATATGTAAATTAAATATGTATAAATAAGTTAAATTTTAAGAGTGAAAAATATTAAAGTTTTTGAACTTACGAACTGAAAAGTAGAGGGGGGGGGGTCTCCAGAACCATATGATTGATATTTATTTTTGGGATATGTAACAGTAATAAACGCTGTTTAATATATATTATAAGGGATATGAATATATACAAAAAAAAATTAATTTGATTTCGCATAATGTTTACTTAAAACAATTGCTATTCTTGTGTAGTTTCTGGACAAAAATACATTTATAAGAGAGATTAATTTTTCTTTCTAGTTGTAGCTAATGATTGATACAGCATTTGTAGTTAGTATTGTATTACCTTGAACTGTTTTTTGTTCTCATTGATAAGATCAAAATTTGTTCAGTTTTTTTGAATTGCAATACACTGGATGTTTAATGGATATTCTAAATTGTATATTTTCAGCTTTAATTTACATAATCTCTACTTAATACCATTTAATTAGCATGTGGTCACACAATCTTGATGTAATTATTTTATTGAATGAACTTCCAAAAGAAATGTAGATATTGAAATTATTTTTGATGCAGTCTCAGTTTGAAGTGTTCTTTTTCTGCTTACTTGGCTGTATGGCTTTTTTTTTTTTTACTATAATTGTGAAAATAAAAGATCCATTGAAAATTGAGAGCCCATTAGATATTAGATTGTTTAATCTTATTGGATAGTTCAAATGACAAATAACTTTTAATGAATTATTGTTCACTTTAAGGCAGACAACATCACATAACTTTTTCAGCTTATTCATATGCATTCAAGAACAATTATCACAACTCAGCTTTAGGTAAGATATTCATTGGAAAGTTTGCTGAATATCGACCTAGTGAGCTTAACTTTAATATAAAATAGGAGTATGTTGACTGTAAGATGGATGCAGATCAAATTGTATATTTTTGTATATTTGTCATAATTTTTTTTGGCTTAATGTGTTTATGTTCAAGTACATAATGATATAATTCATAACTTTTGTTTAATTTTTATCAATTTGGATTGAACAGGCAATTTAGTTTTCATTTTTTATATTAGATTTTTTTTTTTTAAAAAAACTTACTATGGATTAACCTACAAATACATTCTGTATAAAGTTAATGCTAAATTACAAAAATGTATGGATCACTCATTCATATAAGACTTTTTAGAAGTTACTGAATTAAGCATTTTTTTATTATTAAACAAGTTTTTAGTTATCGAGTATAATATTAATGAATGTACACCTGGGTCTCGTTTTACGCGATAGATAGGTTCCTCAGAAAACATGCGCAAACGAAATCGCGCAAAAATAGACGTAACTTACATTGAAAAAGGGGGGGTGTGGTCTGTGATTTTTCAAAATTCGCATAAAAGCAAAGCACCAACGTAAAATTACTTTAAAATTCGCGCAAAAAAAAATAAGGAAATAAAATATGACTAATAAAAAATTTCAAATATGAAAAAAATTGATACAAGACAAACTTTTTAAACTATTTTTTAACTATAATATTTAATTTTATTCAAAACAATATGTATTTTTATACATACATTTTTTTATACACGTTTTAATTATTATCGCTATTTACCGGTAAACAAGTTCGTTTGCAAATTGGTTTTTGATTCTTCTCAAGAGGAAATACAACTAGTACCAACTTCACTCTCATGTTTTCTGGTGACAATGTAATTAGTAATTAATCTTTGAGTTGATGATTTTATTAATTGTTTATGAACGCGATATCCAGACATACAACCATTTAGCTCTCGTTGGAATTTAAGAGCACGTTCGTGATTAGTGTCCTTTATAAGAAAATAATTTGCCAACTGATTAGAAAGTTGAAGACCTTCTCGAATCATTTTTGTAGTGAAAGGAACAGGTTCCATTTCTGTTTCATTATCTTTTTCCACATTTTCTTCTGTAACTAAACTTTTATTTTTGTCTTTAATTTTTTAATTTTCAATTCCGTTTAAAAATCAAATTTCGTTTCACTTCTATTACTCACCTTTTAAAAATAAACTTGCGGACACTAAATGATTAATAATTGATTACGTTCTTTTTTAAAAAGCAAAAACAGAATGTGATTTAAAATGCTAAATTAACATGCACAATGTTTGAACAAATTTACATTATAATCTTGTAAAATTTAATGTGTATACATAAAATGTGGGAATCATGATTTTAATTTCATTATTGCATAAAATCTTACTATTATAAAGCACTGAAAATATTGAAATTACTAAGATGAAAATCAAATTCCAATAATGTGCTATTACTTTCAATATAACGTAAGTGCGCGAAATTTATTATTTAAAGTAATAGCGCATTATCGGAGTTCGACTTCCGGTGAAACACGAATCGTCTAACTTTAAAATCGTGTTAAATAAGTCCGCGTAAAAAGAGACCCAGGTGTACTATGACACTTAACAATCCCAAACCTTTTACAGGTGCTTTTTGAGTTTTTCATTTTGACTGCCAATGATGTGGTGGGAGATTTCTTTCAAGTATGCTGTTATCAATATGTATTTTACTTTCACGCTAATTGTGAACAAATTCTTAATAAATAAACATACATTGCTAATGATGAATATATCTGCTTACTTTTGCATTCTGATATAACTAACTATCACAGTTTTTATTTTGTTTTGTTGTTAACATATTAAAATTATTCACAAAATTATAAATTAATGTATATATTCTATATCTGAAAAATCTTTGTCTTCAGACAATATAATTCTGATAATTAGGACTCATTTAGCAAATGGTCATTTAGCTTATAACGTCTTTGCTTTTCATAATATTTATAGCTAATATTTATTATTTACGTGTTAAATAATTATTTCAACATGATTAGAAAAATTATTAATTAAAAGTGTAAATATTGTAATTAATCCTGTAAATGTATCTTTTTATGCATTCTAGGAATTTAAAAAAATGGTAGCAAAATTAAATGCAGCACTAAATATTGATGTCAAAATACATGTTGGGGTTAAGGATGAAAGATGCGAAACAATGACAAGAAAATATTAATTGGTTGTAATATTTTATTCTCAAGTTACTTTGGCTTGCTAGAACTTGAAATATATATAATTGAGCTATGCATGTCTTACTTGAAAAAAAAAAAAGTGAACTGGGTGTTTCTAAAATGCACCCAGAGTGAAAGAGGTTGGTCTGACATCTGGGATGATGGATGGCTGTGATATGACTGAGCTGCGTTGAAATAAGAATAAAAATTTTAAATATATTACAGTGCAAAAGTTGGTACACCCATCACAAAATATTAAAATGGGATAAAATCCATCCATGCCTTTTGCACAAGAGTAATGTGAGATTTATCAAAACTATCAACATGGTCAGAGAAATCAGGTATTGATGTCTCTAAAATATTATACAAATATTATTAATTATCTCTTGTTTAATGAATGATCAGCAGTAATCATTAATAGAATTCTGTAAATTTGTTTGTGGCCAAGTTGTGAGTTCAGAAAATGTAATACTTGTAATCAAACTATGGTAAATTGCTAACCATAAAATCTTAAAAAAATAATGAAAATATGTGTAAGAGATTGTGATTTGGGCCAATTGATTAGTGCTGGTTCAGCATGAAATGCACATCTTTGGGATCATTTATCTTTTTCACATATCTTTGATCATATGTTTCAAAAAATTGTGATGAAATAGAAGTTTGAATACCCTAAAATAAAATCCATATGAAGTTAAAATTACAATATATATAATGTATGTCTTACTTGAAAAAAAAAAGAACTTGGTCTAACTTTTGGGCTGATAGATGGTTGTGATATGACTGAGCTAAGATGAAAGATGCACTGACGTGTAAACAAAATTTGAAAATATATAATTGTATTTTTTACTCAGTGAATTTTTATTAATATGCATATTTGTAGCTGAACAGCAACAACAAGCCAAAAAGCAACCTCTTAAAGCCAGTGATATTTATTCCGATGATGATGATGATGAAAATGAAGAGTCTGAACAAGAACGGAGAAGTGAACAATCTTATATTTCTGATAGTGATGATAGCGAGTGAGTAATTTTGATGTACATAAATATGTTTATGTAGATGGATAAAAAATATTTGCGTGGGTATATATATAAATCACATCACTCCAGCCAATGCACTTATCCATTGTGGTTTAGTATGTATATATATATATACAGGTCCGATTTATATATTTCAGTGAAAAGATAGTATCTCATTTTTAGATACTTAAAATATTGAATCACATAAGTAATACAGCATTGCAAGTAATTTAAAATTATGTGGTCAATATTACAAATGCTTATAAATAAGATGCTGTTTCTTTCCTGGAATCTTTAAATTGAACCTGTATGAGTAATTTTCTGGTTTGAAGATCTAGCTTTTAAATAATATGGCATTCTAGTACTGTCTGTGAATGAGAGTTTTGTAGGCATAAGCTTTAAAAATATGTGGACCGTCTGTTAGTTTTTAAAACATTTTTTGACAGAGGGTGCTACCTATGCATAGGCATAGGTGGAAGATCATCGTCTTCCATTTAAATTACATGTAATATATATATATGTTTAAAAATACAAGGATAAGAAATAAATAAGAATAAAAGTTCAAATTTTATATGAAAAAAAAAAGATATGATTTAACAAACACAATCTCGATCTTTCTGCTCCCCTTCCCACCATTCTACTCATTAACTCAAAAGTGAAAAATTAAATATTATTTTTTATTAAAAGAAAAAGACAGTCATTGACTAAACATTCTTCAGTTTTTTACCAAAATTTTTGTCAGTTGATGTTGATGTTTTTTAAAAAAGAATTTTTCTCTTTTTTCTTAAGTTAATGAATGGATTAGAGAATTGAGGGATAAATGTTAACTTCTTATTTATTAATAGAAACCGTTTTTATCTTAATTATATAGAATTTCAGTTTAATCGTTCATCTTTCAGATGCTTTAAAAGCTTTAAAACCGGTTAGAAATTTTATCTTAGTAGTCGGTATTTAAAATTTGATTTTAATTATTAACTTTAAAGAAAAACATTAAAAAATGCAAACGATTATGATTTTTTTTTAAATTCAAATGTCCATTAAATTTTTATTTGCAGAATAATTTTTATTTTAAATATAGTTTTTTTGTATTTTGATGATTATCAACTACTTTTTAGAATAAGTTTTTGTTGGCGGCCTCCCATATAATATTTTATTGTGCACAATGTTTTAAATTTGTATCACATTATTTATGAGAGCA
This sequence comes from Epiperipatus broadwayi, assembly GCA_028023455.1. Lineage (NCBI taxonomy): Eukaryota > Metazoa > Onychophora > Udeonychophora > Euonychophora > Peripatidae > Epiperipatus > Epiperipatus broadwayi. The sequence continues at coordinate 208,106 of JAQFVV010012501.1, forward strand.
TGCCATTTTTTTAAAGTGATATATGAAATGGTTTATTTTCTAAACTTTCTATCCATTAAGCTTACAATTCGTTAAGCAGAAAAATATTTTATCACATACTACAATTGGTCAATTGTGAATAAATGAAAACATTCAGAATGGAAACATGAAGAAATAAAAACATTTTATGTTAAAATTATATTGTGTATAAAGTGTACTGACTTATTCTAAATGTGTATATTTCACTTTATGCATGGATGTTGACTGATTCGTTACTGAAGTCTTTTTATAGCAAGTGTATTAATTTCTTGATAATTGCAATTTTTTTTTCTATAGTTTTATTAAAACTAGAATTTTTTTTTAGAAAAATTAAACATGATTATATAGTTATTTGTCTTCATAAATATTTTTATATTTTGGAAAAAAAAACTTTTTAAACTAATCCAAACCAAACCTCACAAATAAGCATAATATTCTGATATCATTCTCTGGCCAACAAAATGTTTATTCATATTAGCAAATAAAAGTCCTTGTCCAAATTAATGAGCTTACTATTTTTGCAAAGTATGATTAAAATACGCTGATAAAAAATGATACTTCAATGAATTTAAGATGACAAATCTACCTGTTCAAAGAATTTTATATATCAATAAGAAGTATATACTGAATTATTATTATTATTTCTTTTGCAACTAAGTGATAACTGGTTTTTAAAATAATTTTTAGTGAGATGCTCTCAATCTATTTTATGTTCGATTGCCAACTTGACAATTTTTGTCAATTTCTTCCTAAGCACAATATATATTGTAACAGTCGAATACTACATTGAGCTGCTTGAGACTATAGAGCAGCAGAATGTATAAATATTCAGTGATTGCAGTCATCAGTGCAGCATGGAGACAAATGGCACATTTATTGCATCCAAACTACATTTAATTTAATGAATATTTTTTTTGCAATGACTTTTAGAGTTTAGCCAAATAAAACTATCAAGTAAATCTTAATAGGATTTCTTATATCTCGTATAAATATTCTTTAAGATGTTTGTATGTTTAATGTATTACTAATTCCATTTGGGCACTATAGTTAAATAATTTAATATTTAAAATAAAATATATTTCAGATACAAAATGTATGCTGCCATATGGGTGATAAAATAAGTATATAGCAAAGAAGTATAATCTTAATTAAATAAGAAAAATACAAATTCACAGTTAATGAATAAAACTTTTAATTAATTTTATTTAAAGTTATGTAAATATAAAATATGTTATTATTTATTTTACTATTAATAAATGGATTTAATTAAATAAAATTCTCTCCAACTTCCGTTTTCCTGAGAAAATAAGTTGTCATAAGTAAAATGTATCTTGTGTATATATGCTATAATATGATGTATTGACATGAATATAAATTTACTTTGTAAATCTAATAAATAAGATTATTTTATTCTATATACATAATTGCTTAAATTAATAACTAAAGTATGTTTCAATAATATAGTTTATTGTACAAAAAATAGATTACATGAATTTACAATGTTTTTGCAGTGTTACAATGGCATGACTGGTCTAACAAATGTTGTTATCAATTAGAAAAAACTTACAGCATTGTTCAAATAGGTTTACAAATTATTAGTTACTGATTACATTTTAACATAGATGATTACAGTACAATTAAAGGAGATAAGATTAAATAGAAAAATTTTACAGTGTGGAAATATTTACATCAGCAATTATACATTTATTATTATTTGTAATGATTTCTTTCTTTTTATTTATCCATGTGTTCCAAGTCAAACCTTATCAAAAATAACATTGTTGAAATACATGGTTTAAAACTATGTAACTTTGGAACAAACAGATAGATATTATTGTTACAATTCAAACAAATTGTTAGGCAGGTACCTGATAAATGTAAACTTGTAAACTATGTATTTGCCTATGTTGTATTTTCATTGTCTAGGGGTTTAGTTCATCGGTTTAAATATTTTTTGATTGAATTAAAATATATTTCTTGGACTATTCAATACACAGATGTGATGTTTAAAAAATTGTTGAAAAAGGGATATGTAAACAACAACAAAAAAATTAATAATTGTTCTTGTTACAGCAAAAGTCATTATTTGTCTTTTTGAGGTTATGGTTTGTTTTAGGTTTTTAATAGTGACCATGTAGCAGCAAATATATGTGGGTGTGCAATTTTGTCACCTCTGGCCTTCAGTTTATTGAGCTTATTAGAGAATGTGGCTGGGTACCTTATGGTATTGTTTCTAAGGCAGAAAATACATCTGGTGCACCAGAAACTATATAAACAAAAAGTTGCTGTACAAGCTGCTGGTATTGAGGCTTTACTGAGTGTCTCTATTAGGTTATCAAGTGTGATGTTATTTTGTCTATATGCGTTATTCATAATTTCTCGGGTATTTGTCAGAGCTGTGCAGGTGTGAAATAGGGGGGTTCCTTAAATACCGCAGGTTTTACAACAAATTGATGCTTTTGTTCCTTGTGCCACTAAAGTATAATATATAATACAGTATGTTTTCCAAGTTTATTAAAGAAAGTCTACCTCTGTCTTTATTTCATGAAATATTTAAGCATATAATGCATAACTAAATATATAAATAAACAGTAACTATATTCTATTTTCAAGTTCAGACAAGGATAGCAATCCTTTGCTATAATCCATTTTTTATCGGTGTCTTAAATTCTACATATACACTTATATATTACTTTGTAATACAATAAGGGAACTTTTCTTAACAATGCTATACTTCTAAAATAAATGTCATAAATGAAAGATTGCATATTATTTATAATTATTATTAATTCCATTTTTTTTAAATGTGTAATTATTATATTAAGTTATTATATATATACTGTATATATATATATATATATTTGCACACATTTTTTGAATTATGAAATTGAATTATACTTTATTGTATTATGGAAAATAATCATAAAATTGTTTTTATCTATAATTTTTAATAGAATCATTTCCCTGAATCTACTATTTATTTTCTCTAGTTCTTGCAAAATGAATAAGATCCTCACTATTATCAAAAAATTCATATGCACATAAAGAAAATATTCATTTGTTCATCTTAGTTATATTAAATCTTTTTTGTAATATTTAAATACAAGTATATTTTTCCATGTCCCTTCTAATTAAATCTTTTTTGATATATTGAAATTAATATATGGATTTGAAAATTGTTAAATTAATACATAGAACTTTTTTATGGAATAGCTCAAATATACATGAAAAGAATGTTTTGATTGCCTTTGGAATAGTAACACAAGAATTCAGATAACTACATTCATACTAGTAAATCATTTAGATCTGGATAGATATTGAATTTAATTAGGAGAAAATATATTAACCTCAAAACTATTGGAATTTTTTTTAGAAATATATGGTTTTCTGAAATTTTATCATTTTATTTTAAGAATGTTTGTAGTTTTTTAATTTTTAAATATAAAGGATAAAAAAAAACTGCAGTAATTAATTCATGCCAGCAAAAATATTTTCAAAAATTTTATTGAATAGGTGTGGTTACCAGAGATTAGTTTTAAAGAATCAATTAACTCTGTCAATTAATAAAGTTTTTGAAATTAGTTTATTCGTATAGTAAATCTGCTATATGATAACTTGAAATGAAATATTGTTAGTGGTTTTTGAAATGAAAATTGATGCTTAAACAAGAGATATCCAGCTAAATTTTTATTCTAATGTTTGGAACAATAAAGCAGTCATCAAAATTCAATGTAGGTTTGATCGTGAAGTTTTTAATTTGAACCAATTAAAAGTAAAAACAAGAACTTCATTCACGTAAGTTGTAGATTTGAAGTATGCTGGGAATTGTGCTTTCTTACCAATTCAAAAAATGATCTACAGAATATTTTAAGTCATTTAAATGCAATCTAAATTCTCTAGTTTGGCAATACAAACGCATCTTTTCATAAGAGCTGATAATGAAAAAAAAACATTCAGCAACTTTTAGCTTTGATAGTTGCTGCCTATCAATTTAAATATTTTAGTATCTTTTTCAGTAGCAAGACAAATTTGATTACGTAAATATTTTTAGTATAATTTTAGATACAAAGGGAAACTTGAATACTAAGGTAAAAGATTATTTAATTATAGTAATAATATAACTACTTCAAATAAATCAGTTGTATATTGAGGTTATATTCTGATAAATTTATTGTATGGCAGTGAAATATAAATCTTTTACCAATGTATATTAAAAGATTTTTATTTTAAAATATTCCCTAAGTTTCTATGAATATGATAAGATAATAAAATTAGTCAGTATGTATTTCAAAGTTTTCTTGATATGATGTAATGAATTTTTTGTTAAGAATTTATCTTCATTAGACATAGAATGAATTAATATTAAGTAATATTTACTAAGGCTGTAACCTTTAGGAATAAGCGTCTGAAAAATTCGAAGGTAGGGACCTCTACAGGTCTTAGCCACAAGCTTACGCTAGGAAGAAAAGAGGGAAACCTCTTTACTTCAACCTTCTAAAGAAGTGTTTTATAATAACTTGAAGATAGTTTTTATGAGAGCGACCTGTTAATTTTATAAAGATTATTTTAAGTGGTCTTTCAAGTGGTACAATATTGATTGCTTTCATTGGAAAAATATAAATAAAATGGGACTACAAGTTGAAGTTTTTCAAAAAGCATTACCAGAAGAATTTAAAAAACAGCAATACAAGCCATTAAGTAAATAGACTAGGGAATCTGTAAGATTTATGTGAACATATTTGTTTTTCACAGATTGGTTTTTATAATCATTGCAAAAAAAATTTTAACATATTTGTCGCTCTTTTTTTTCTTCAAAAGTTAGAAAGTATTCATTTGCAATCTATAATGAATATTACTTGTTGCTAATGTTTTTTTTTTTCCTGAGTCAATGTAATATCTGGTAAAATGTGAATACATACAGAAAAGATAATTTTTTAATAATATTCAGTTTTACTACTGCTTAGCATGTTTTCAGTTTTATTTTTATTATATCATATTTATGGCATATAGGGGTGTGATTAAATGATCGTAGATTTGAGCTAACAAAAGCTGATAGTGTACATAGAAAGAGAGGATGGAAAACGGAAGATTAAAGAAGCATATGCAAAAGCTGGTGTTTTTCTATTAACAAAAAAAAAAAAAAAAGTGTACTCATTTCAAAGAAATAGGCTATTTAAATATTCAAATTTAAATTTAAATTGAATACATGAACAGTTAATTAAACATTCATATAAAGAACCATTTAATCACACCACTATATGCCTGAATATGATATAGTAAAAATATATTGAAAGCATGCTAGGCAGTAATAAAGCTAAATATTATTAAAAAACTACTTTTCTGTGTGTATTAATAAATATTTCTATAATTCTCTTATAAATTTTACACTCATAGATATAGAAAAAGCTTAAAATCCCAACTATCAATCATGTTAATGCTGTTAGCTTAGATAATGATTCATATTGCAAGATCTCTTATAATCTGTGTTTTTATTGCATACATAAATACCAGATGTGTGTAATTTAGTTCATATTTTTAGTTTATAAATTTTGCATATTTTAACATGAATTTATTACAAATATATATACACACCCATCCTTATATGATATTTTTTTATTGATTAAACATTTTAGATCTGTAGTAAATGTAAAAACAAAAAAACCACAGTTTATTTCAACTAAAGAGGATATAAGTCAAATCAGGTTGTCTCGGCACAAATTAGAAAGGTGAGTTGTTTTATTCCATGTTAATATCCCTTTTGATATTTCTACCATTATTATAATGAGTTTATTTTTGTTTTAATAACACATTTTTTTTTTTTTTTGGAAATAATGAGTTTATTGAGAGTGAAAAATAAGCAATTTAAAATAAAAGTTTAAGTCCGTACATTTTTTATTTTGTTGTTAGTATTGTCATGCAATTGTTATAATAAATTTATATTTACTATGTGATTTTTATTTGAAATATTATTCAGTGAATATCAGAAAACTTAGTTATATCAATTGGAAAGGATCTAAAAGGGATTTTATTCATCCTATTGAAATTATGCATGCATAAGCATAGAGATGGAACTTCTGTCTCTCCTTATTCCAAAACATCTGAACTTGCAAAAACTTTCAGCAAAGTAAGTCATTAAATAGTGATCATTGATAACTAGAAAGTTTTCTTATGGAAGTTTTTCTCAAACAGAAACCACTGGTAAATATTTCAAACACTTTTAAATCCATTAAGTATATTATAACTGATTAGATAATTCTAAAAAAAAAAAAATCACCTAAATCCAAATCTGATAAGGAAACAAAACAATTAGGCCAAAAGTATATTCTTTTGTCTAAAGCTGTTGTGCCACAGTTAAAGGAAATACTGTATATATTCAAGGGTCTCAAAAAGATAAAGTTATAGATTTTTGTTATATTTTATAATAATACAGCAATCTGATGTAACTTAATTATGTTTGTTCATAAAATAAAATTTTCTCATTTAATTCATATTCATAATGAGATTGTAATAATTCATATATATGTGTATTCTTTATTTATTTAAATATATATAATTTTCAGCCACATTCAACAACTCACTGTAGGTAGAACCTGTCTATTACTTTTCTAATAATTATTGAAGTATTAAATATCTTTCCTGCTTATCATAAAAATGTTTTATTAAAAACTTTTATCTCTATCCATCATTATCTTTTTTTTTTTTTTTTTTGCACTATATGCTTAGCCAAACTTATTGAAAAAATTATAATTATATAATTATAACTAAAACAATATTTACAGAAAAAGTAATTTTACTCAAGTAATTCATTTCATGCGAAACTTGTTTCTAATATTTTTTACATGTTTCTTCTATGTTGGGATGTATACAAGATAAGGCCACCCTCATTTCTTCCTCTAAATTTGTTAACCGTTCCCGTTTTTTTTAGTTTTATGTTGGTTAATGTGGAAAACCCTACTTCCCATAAATTTGAAGTTGAGAAACATAATAAAAATTTTATGGCTTTGTTTGACATTTGTGGATGTTTTTATTGGACAGATATGCAGAATTCATTAAGACTCATTTCAGCATGTTTGATTTTCAGAATGCACTCAGATGACAAGGATATAAGCTCCTCTCCCTCTGGCACTTTAAATTCAGAATTATTTGGTAATTTGTTTGAAAATGGATTCCTAACCCAGTCATATTTGTCCATATTCAGAGAAGGAAAATATTTTCTTTCATTGTTGTCCAATATTGATAAATGTTGGTGCTTTGTGTCCTGGATGGAAACATGCTATGATTATTTTCTTCTCTTTTTTTTCCAAAGAATGATCTTACTGATAGGTTTACTGTTGATGTTAAGATGTTTTCATTTGCACCCTGCATAGTCATATTGGCATTGTTCAAATAATTAAAAATATCTGTTAAGTAGCGCAATTTAGCACATCACATATCATTCTTAAGATCTTGTGCAAAGTACATATTTTTTTGTTCGAAGAAAAGAAGCAATTCTTTTTTTAGTTGCAGCATACAGGAAAGCATCTTTCCTTGAAAAAGTCACCTGAATTCTGTATGAAATAAGAAGATGCTAAACACAGTTGTTTAAAAGTTTGAGATTTCAACTGTGTCTCGCCTTTATGTAATTTACCATTCTGCAGGTAATGTTTTTTCAATAAGTGCCTCCTATATAAGAAGCAGTGGTTTAAATAAATATCACTGTTTCGTTGCTTTGCAAGTGTCACAAATCTTTTGACTGAGCCTATCATTGATAGAGCCCCATCAGTACAAATTTCCATGCATTATTCCCAGGTCAAATTTAAACGTTCAAAGTAAGAATTAATTTTATTATAAACGGCTTCTCCCATCGTTCTTTCTGATAATTCTCTACAACACAAAAATTCATTGACTTCTATTTTCTTTAACAAATTTAATGAATCCAAGTAAAATTGCGTTTTCCACTGACATTAGTGGATTCATCAATTTGAAGAGCGAAGTATGTATTGTGAAGTTTACTTGCAAGTCTTCCTTCAATATCACATGCCATATCAATTCTTCTTCATTGAATAGTATTATTTGGCGGAAGTACTTTCATTACTTCTTTTTTTGCATCTTTGCCAAACATAATATTGGCGATTTCGCAACATGCTGGGAAAATTAGTAACTCAGCTATGGTATGTGATTTTTGTTTTATAATTATTAATTCTGTTATTTTCTATGATATTATTTGAGTTTTATCTGATAATTTCATAAATTTTTTTGAAATACATCACTTGTTTGTTTTTTCTATTTACAAGTCTCAAAAAAATCTTCCTTTTGAAGTATGATTTTCATGCTTAGTTGTAAAATGTAGTTTCAAATTTGCATTGCACTATTAGCAAATTTAAATCCACATACATAACACAATGGTATTGGATAATCATTTATCATCTGTTCATGTAAATCATGTATTCATCCATATACTGATGATTAATTTTATGTTGTTTTTTTAACAATTGGGCTTTTCATTTAAACTGGCTGCTCTTTATTCTCATTGTCATTGCTTGAACTTGTATCATAATTATTTTTTCTTTATGATAAATCTATCCATCAGTTCTAGAGATATAAAATTTATTATAAATTATAATTATATACATATTTAATTAACTTACATTTGTTTGTTAATAGAATGTTAATAGAATTTTAACTATGTAACAATTACATATGTAGCAGACAGCAGTAGAATTTGGAGCGATACCATGGCAATTAGACCAAAAACATTGGTCGGATGCATGCAAGAAGATACATATGATGTATTGCATTATCAATATCTGAACTGCTCATGATCCATACATTTTGTATGAAAATGTGTGGCTTAGAAACACCCTTGTTCTACGTGAAGTGCAAACTTGCTTTTGACATGACACTGCCAATGCTAAAAAGTGTAATTAAAATAATAACAATCTAATCAAATTGAGATTTTAAATATTAATCTATAAAGTAATTGCATTGATATAATGTTAAATATTATGAAATAGTTTGATGTAATAATAAAATGCCATAAACTACCAAAAAAAGTTATTGCATTTATGTTGATGGGATTATTGAAAATGTTTTGAATTGTAAAGTTTAGTAAATCAATTAAATCTAAATATTATGATCAATAAATCATTGCCTGTTAAAAATAAAAATTTCAATGTAAAAAGTCTGTATTAAATATTTTTATTTGATATAAGCTGTGATAATACCATAGTACCAAATAATCAATTATTAGAACTACTACTTTTGCCAGTTTTAACCTTACATTATTTTTGTATTTGTTTTTTTTTTTTTTTAAATTTATTTATTTATTGAGTTTGGTTATTGTTATTATAACGTTTTGTTAAATTTATATTATTCACCCATATATAAGATTTGTTATTTTTACTTTGTAACTATCATGTGCTAATATATTTGCTAGATGTTTTATTTTTTTTAGAAAATAATTATTTTTTTTTATAAATTGCTGTTTAACAACAGTGAAAAATTGAATGAATGTAAACTCTTTTAGATAATTGATATTTTTATATTACCACTATTTTATAGTAATTTTATTTTCTTGGAAAACCAGATGATTCAGATTTTGAAGTCTTACTTTCGGCAACTTTGACAAATCCTTGTGTAATTATTACTTTTCAGAAGGCTAAATATTTGCAATGCTATCAACATCATTAAAAAATTATGACAGATGGGTAATTATCCATATTAAAAATGTACTTTGTCTTTGAATAAAATAGACATTGATTAGGAACTTTACACTCTAAATTATAAAGATCATAATCACCCATTATTATTCAATCTTTTAATATTTATTTATTTTTTATTAAAAAAGGTATGATAAAATTATTTTGAATGTATAGATATATATTTAAAAAAAAAGGAAAAAATACATCTGGTTGAAATGCCATATTAGGAAATATCAGCATTCTTTGATACATAAGATATTTTTTTTTGTATACCAGATAACAGTCTGAAATATCTTTATTTAGGGAATATTATGTTCAGCAATGTACATATTTTATTTATTGTATTTATACATTTTAAAAATAATAAAAATATCTCATATTTTAGAATAATTTTTACATATTATATATGTAAATATACTTACTCTTTTATATATATTTATTATTATAATACATTGTATACATCCACATATTTATTTTTATACTGATTATACATCTGTATGCTAATGTTTATATATATTATTGTTGAAATGTATGTGTAATACCAGTATTTTCTGCTGTGTTTCTTCTAGGAGGTCTTGTGTCTACTTGTATGATTTGTTTTTCCTTTTGCTTTTATTCTTTTCAAAGTTAGTTATTTGAAGATCTTCTTTATTATATCATTGTTTTTCTCTGTTTAAAAAATTGTGCTTAAAAATTGTTTTTAAAAAAGAGCTTTTTATTCAAAAAAATATGTGTATTAATTTTATTATTAAAAAATTGTTGTACTATACATATAGTTTACATATATCCTATAGAATTGTAAAGACCATATATCTTATCTCCAGTTATATTGTGTAAGATTTTTAATTTACAAGTAAATCACAAAATTTAAAAGTTTTAGTTATCTTTGTCTTAATAGATTAGATGTTATAACAGTTTTTATTAAAAATTAAATTGAAAGTAATAGCAAACTATTATTTGATTGTAGTCTTGCATTACTAAACTTATATTCATAAAATATTTTGATCAAATTAAAAAAAAAAAAAGAATATATATATATTCATCAATCATTTCATATCCATCAGAGAAAGGAGAGTATAATACAGCATAGGCATTCAGTTTTTAGAAATAAGATAGCAAAGTAAGGGAAGGTTAAAGCCATTAAAATATAATAAGAAACATAAATTTTAGAATGGAAATAACTCGTAATATTGACCATATGCTATATGTGTATGAATAATAGTTATCATTTGTTAAGACGTGTAATAATATATATATGTTGGATAAAGATTTTTTGAAATATATGAAATAATCTTAAGTTTAATTAATTAAAAAAAAAAATTAATAATAAAATTAATGTATAATTAATTTTTTAAAGATTATAAAGCACAACAAAATAAGAGTTAATTCCAGAACATGCATATGAATATCATGTCATGGTTGTCAGTTTAAAAAAACAAAAAGTGTAAATCTGTGCCTCCAAGGATTTCAAGTGGTTCAATGGTCTAAAATCATCATAATAAATTCAATAGATTTAGTATTTAAAAACCATAATCAAAATGTAATTTTAATGTATGTGTAGAGTAAAATTACTTTCCTTGCAAATTTTAAAACTAATATCAAGCTAGAGCAGGTTTTTTTTTTGAGACAGGAAACTAACTTCAATAGGAAACATCTTTAAAATGCTCTAGCAAAAGTACCATGGAATGCCTCACCCTTAACAGTAACTTAATAGAATAAAGCATTACATTTGAAAGAATTGTTAATACAAATGTCATATTTGAAATTCTGAGAAAGTAAAAATGTAAAGAATTTGTTGTCGGCATTTAGGAGCTCTGAAAATAAAAAACTAAAGAATGCTTCGTGTTTTCAACTATGAATTTCTTTAAATTTAATCTAAAGCTGGATGTTATACCAACATCCCCATTTATATTTAAGTCATTCATAAATTTGGGGGGAAACAAATTGTACTATAAACTATTTAAAATTATGGATGAACTTTTAATGTAAAAATTTATTATATTATTATTTTATATGTTACTCTGATGTGTTTTCAAAGTTATATTTATCTTTGTAGTAATAAGTTGGTGAATATTTTAAATATTTAAGGTTTCAAATATCAGTGTATTCTTAGACAATGAAATCCTTGCATAGGTTGTTTTATGGATAACTATTGAAAAGGATAAATTATTAATATTTATCAGAATCAGAGTTAGAAAATATAAAACATTCTATCTTTGAGTATTATAATAATTTTGCATAATTTCATGACAGGACAAATGAATGAAATGCAAAGGTGTGTAAATATTTAAGATCAAATTTAAATAAATTTTTGAAATTCATCCTTATTCATATTGAATGATTAAATGTTTTCCATTACTTTTTGAAATTTTATTATAAAGTAATAATGCGACTTAAGTTATTCAGTTGTGTGGCTTTATCTGTTGTTTATTTATGGAGATGTTGAACTTGAGGTGTGCATGTATTGTAGTCAATATTAATGGCAGTCATGAATACCTCAAGTTATTAAAAGTTTTAATTAAGGATTTAGATGGTAATTGTGTTACATATTAGTCTGTTTTGATTATATATAAGCAGATGTAGAATTTCTGCTCTGATATGCATGCTGACTGTTTATATTATTAATATATTCTGTGTTACAGAGGCAAAATGGTCCATTATATATTATGATGTGTGTTGGTATAATGATATGGGTATAATTATTTATGCATACACCTGAATTACAGCCAGATTTATTAAGAGATACTTATTGCTATTGTATTCTACTGATGTCAAAAATCCAAATCACAACCAGTCATAATTTAAATGTTGTGATTTATGTAAATGTGTTTTCTTGTGTATTTTTTATCTTTATCTCATTGTGAAGAACCGAATTATTATTGTTGATAATAATGTTAATATTTTAGGATATAACACTAACAATATTAAAAGATGCTATGCATGTTTGGTTCACAACTCCAAGCAATTTTAGGTCATTGATTTTAAATTCCTGTCTAACGATCTAATTCTATTTAAATGTACATAAAATGATTAATAAATTAGGTGATATCATATATATCCATATCCATGTGAAACACTTAAATAATAATAGTATAGACATTAAGGAATTAATAAGCAATAGTCTCATGATATAGAATAGGCTCATCTATGACAATGAAATTCTTTCAAATGCTAGGTATGAAATCATTATAGCTAGATAGAAAGGTAATCTCAAAAAATTTTACTTTTATTATCAAATAGAAATTTGGATATTTGTTTTTGTAGTTTGTTGGATACATTGTAAATACTCATCCCATTTTCTAGTTTGTTTCTTTTAACTTTGGTGGTGCTAATGTCAGTAATCAAACTACCCATTTAGTTGTGGAATTGTTGAAGTATGTTATTTGATTTATTTGTTAATAAAAATATTAGTTGGATTTATTTATAATAAATATCACTTCGTTTAATACATTTTGTTAACTTTGGTGCCATCTTCGATGAGAGAAGATTAAATATTAAATATGGATAGAGCCTCACATTTCTTCCTGATCTAACTGGTATTAAATAAATGTACTCATAATGGTGGAAGATGCTATGAGGGACCAGGCATCTCTCAGGTAATTACTTAATATTTACAAATAGAATATGTAATAGTCTTTGAATATAACATACAATCAGGTCATATCAGGGATTCAAAGCATTAATCCAGAAGTATCACTAATGGAAGTTCATGTATTCACTGTGAATCTTAGGCTGACTATTACAATATATTTATCTTTATGAGTATATATGATTAAATAATTAGATTCATATATATTTGCATATACTAGTATTTTTAATGAATTTGTAAAGTTTTCTTTTTTTACCCCCATTGGTTTTATTTTTAATCATTATTTTTGAAATGATCATTTTAAATGTTAATTTATAGGTGGGTTCACATGCCCTTTTTATCAAAAACTGCTGTTGGCTGTTATGTAAGGATAGGAATTGGAACTAACGAAGGTCGTCCTGTATATAGAGTAAGTACTTTTAATAGTTGATTATTGATTTGTGTGTGGTTTTTACCATTTGTTTTATGTTAATTGAATTGTTTTTCTAAAAATGTCACAAGGCAAAATTGAAAAAAAATTATTACATGTACTGAAGCTATATGTTTTTTTTTCTTATTATGCTAATCTCTTTTTTATATATTATAGTAAAGTTAGTTCTACGCAGTAAAATTATTCATCATTATAGTAACAATTGATGTCTATAGAAAGTAAATGTTATTATATATTGTTAGTATATATATTAATATCTATTACATAAGTAATGCAAATATTGTGTTTCTGATCATGTGTATTTTTTTTTTTAGTTTCCTGTGATATTCTGTTATATAGAATTGTTGAGCAAATATTAACATTTGTATATCACAATTCACATTTCTTGGTGATGTGCTCTTATTCCTTAATCATCAATAAAATATGTGTTTAAAATTATCAATGAAGTGTATATTTTAAATGTCACTTCTTTTTTTCATTAATGATAAATTAAAGTTTTTATCTTGCAAAATTGAAGTGTATTAATATTATTAATATTGTCTGTGTATATCTCTTATTTGAACTTACATTTTAATAAATTATTTTTATCTATATTAACAGCAACAGTATTAGAGTAGAATATTTTATTTTAGAACCATCTGTGTAAATACGTATATCAATTGTTACCAAAGACAGAGTTAGTTTAGTTTCTAGACTAGTTTCTAACTATTGATCTTTGTCATTGAGAAGCATTAGAGTATATATATATCCATCCAAAAGCCATTTTCACCCCAAAAAACCTCTACTATCTTAAGATTTGTATGAATTTATTTTGGAATACTATCGGAACATTATTTCACACTTGGTAGTTAAATTATAATCATCTTTGCTTAATTAAGATGAAGTGAAAATAATAGATAAAACAACTTCCCTCTTTTCCTCTTCAAAATATGATTTTAAATGCATTAATATTTGGATTAATGCACTTTTATGCAAATAAATTTACAAATATTTTTATAACAGAAACAAAGTTTTAAAGTTTTAGGTTTTTTTTCCTTCAAACCCAGAATGCCAAAATGATATTAGATAGTAAAAGCATTAAAAAAAGTTTTTTAAAAAATTTGTTCTTTTATTTTAACATGTTTTAACAGCTTTTTTGTTACTCAAATTCAGTCAAACTTTTTATTCACATAATGATACTATTAATAGATTAATATCTGATTTTATTTTTACTTATATTTACTTTAATTCTAAAATAGTTATAAATTCGTTTTCAGATGTGATATGTTGGACTATTTCCATTATCTATGAGTGAATGTTGAATGTATAGAAAATTTTAAATTTATTTAAACTTTCCAAATACAAACAACTTGTTTGTAATAACACACAAATAGACAGCACAGATTAGTAATTACACAACGTTTCGTCCAACATATCACATCTAAAATAGTTATAGTTGTCTTTTCAATTGATTTTTTAATTTTTTATGCAAATGTTATTATTTATTATAGTATAGATAATTTTAAAATAAATTTTTAATAAAGGTAGCAGAAATAACAGAAGTAGTTGAAACTGCCAAAGTTTACCAATTAGGAAACACACGAACAAATAAAGGCATAAGATTACGGTATATATAATGTTTGTTTTTTTTTAATTTATTGCGTTTTTTTATAATCTTTAGATTTAAATTATATAAATGATATAATCATAGAGTAATATATTCAACTTTAGTTATTTTTACTCTTTTTAAAAATAAAAATTAATGCACTTAATATTATGCTTCATTTCTAAAAAAAATTATTATTATTTTTTTTAATCTTCTATCTTTATTATTATTGATTTTATACAATGTATTTCTTTTAATTCATCTTACAGAATATATTAAGAGTTTAATTTAAAGCATTATGTCAACTTATATATTTTTAAAGTATTCTTTTTTAGTTGTTTTTTTTTTTGTTCAATTTTTTTTTACTTTATTATTTAATCTTCTAAGACATTTAAAAAAGAATAACTGTTGGAGATGGAAAGTGATGAAAATTACAATGTTTTGGACATATGGCAAAGCACATTATTAAAAATAATGTCATATTTGGAATGGTAAATGGATCAAGAGGAAAATCATGAATGGATAACATTAACAGAATGAATGGGATTGACAGTATTGGAAATATACAGGAAAGCAGAGAAAAGAAGACATTAAAAATGAATTATCTGAAATTTTTATAAACATTTGAGTATACAGTTTAAGGATTTTTTGTTTGTTTGTTTAAAAACTCCTGTTGAATACAATAATTGAAAATTTTAATGTATTTGATGTTTTTGTTGATAATCTGTCCAAGAACAGGTTTCTCAATTTATCCCTGTTCCGTTTTTCCACCTTCAAATACATAATTACATTCTTCATAATGTTTGTCTATTAATTTTTGTTTCTTTTCTGAAACTGTATCTTATTCTTCTATTTCCAAAAACATATCCAATTTCTTTTTTCTTTTTAAGTTAGAAATTTTTTTTCAATTCCTTTTAATATTTCAGAATTTTAAATTTGTATTCTTAGCCATTGCTTAAACATTTTTTGTCTCCACATTTCAAAAGTCTTCGTTTCATCGAAATGTCATTTGATCACTTTTAATATATGATTTTTAATTCTGTCTGGGGGTGTGAATATAGTAAATAGGATTTCCATATAGTATTCATTTATTACTCAAGATTACAGTAATTGGTTCTGGAATAGAGTGAATAGAAGTCTTCCTGAAAATAAATTGTTTTTTTTATTCATTGTTTTCTTTAATATTTCAAGTTTTTGGGCCACTTCAACTAAGCCTTAATATTTGCATTTGAAGTGATGTGGTAATTTTATGATACTAAGGACATTGATTAAGTAATAAAAAATAGTTTTGATCAGAGACTGCAAAGTAATCTTTTTTTAAAAAAAAACAAAAAAAAACAATTTTTTTTAACTATTGTGATTTTAATTTCTCTCATTATTATGCAGTTAGTTTTCTAAATATTTAAAATACTCTGTTCCAAAAATGTAAAATTCGTTTGTTTTTTTTTTTGTTATTTTATAATTATTTTTTTATTATTGCATTTATTTTCATTCCAAATTTGGTTCAGATTTTATCAGTCCTGTTAACTTTTTGTCAAGTTTATTTTCGATATTGTCAAATTATTAGAAAATGTAGTGAGCTAAAAAAAAAAATTGCTTTCCATTATTAACTCCAGTTTTCTTTTTTAATGGTAAACAGTCAATTTCCTGTTGCATGAAATTAATTTTATTTTTCTAAAATAATATGCTTAGTTTAATTATTATGGTCTGAAGATTAGTTTTGAAATAAACAATTTTTATAAAAGTGAATTGGTAAAGAATTTGTAAAAAAGTTGCCAACTTAGTATAACAATGTGAATTCAATGTTAGTACCATATTCTTCAGATTCCTCCTCTTTACTGTATTTTTTAAAGTCTCTAGATACTGTTATCATTTATAACAACTATATCAGCTGATAGAAATTCTACACAAATTATTGATGTCTTATTTCACTTGAGTCTATTCCTTGTTTTGCTATATCTGTTAGTACAATTGCTCTGTCAGCTGAAGAGATTACAAACACTTCTTTACTAGGACAAATTTCTGTTGCAATTAAATACATAATTAGTAGCATTTTTTTAGAATTCCATTCTGTGCACATACATCCAGCATCAACTCAAGTACTAACTACTGGATCCACTGAAAGTCAAACTTCAGTTACTGCCTCAATTTTTGGTGGTAGTTTACATTAGTTTTTAAAAACCACTACTATCAAAACTGCTAGTCTACTTATTTAATACAATAATTATGTTTTTTTTTTTCTGTCTCCATTTATTTACAATCCAAGGTTTTGATTTCTGGATTAAGCAAGGTAAACAGTTCTACATTTCTGTTTTAACTGGTGATACTATGAAGATTAAAAACAGTTGTTTTGAATCTTCAATTAATTAGTAATGAAAGTTATCAGGATGGGCTGTAAACAAATACAAATGGCAAAAGTAATTAGATGAAACTATTTAAACGCACTGTAATGTGAAGTTTTCACCTTACTAATTGTCAAAGAGTATAATATGTGTTAGACTACAGTTTTAAGATTAAAGAGAGCTGCATTAGCCTGAAATTAATTAAGAGCAAGTGGTAAAAATTATATAAGTGTTCTTGCAATGAATGTAAATTTTATCTCTAACTGATAATTAACCAACAAAGAAAAAAATGCTTCTTTGGATAAGTAACTTAAAGTGCAGGAAAAGATTATATAGGAATCTGCAGCTAAATTGGCAATGAAAAATGTTTAATAGGAACTTAAATAATGATATATTAATGCTTAAGAATTCAAACATATTATGAGAATAATGGCATCAATGTTGCACTATTCAAAGACTTATAATTGATTATGCTAATATGGAAGCAACTTTACATCAAAGAAATGTGCCAAAGATATTGTCTGTTTATCCTTTTGGTAAAATAATAATTTTCAAAGCATTTTTATCCATTGGTTATGTCTTTTTATATCTGTATAATTTATTTTATTATTAAGGATATTAGGGAACAAATTGTTGAATTTATGTTGAATCTAATATCATTTTAATGGTACAACTGTTTTGTATTGCTTTCACCAAACTAATCTCTTTTTTTTTTTTCGGGGGGGGGGGGGGGGTATGCGAATCCTATAGTCAGATTTGTGACTTGGATGAATATCACTTAATGGATTTCAGAGATAATTGATAAAAGAATTTATCACAGTTCTTTTATTCATTCAAAGTTATTAAATGAATATTTCATTATCATATGTATTATTTTATAATCAAAGAATTCCAAAGTCTATTGTTTTTGAATGATAGAATACTGAGGTTTAAGTGTTATAAAGAAAATCATGTTGGCTCTCAATGCAGATATATATATTATGTCTGCAGTTAATTAAATTGGATCATAAATACCTTAGAATATTAAATTTATTTGTCAAAGAATAAAAAAATATTGAAATATTATATTAAAAACAAATAATGAAGTTTGCATGATATATATGACTAATAGTTATATTTGGCTAAAAATAGATTTTTTTTAAACAAGTGATTTTTATAAGCTGTTATGTGTGAGATTATTTTAAAGAGAAAGTATATCACAAATGAAAAAAATATGAAATGCAGTCTGAGTATTCTGAGTGTAAATAAAGTTTCTCAATGACTATTGATCAATTAAATTCCTCCAATCAGTTTTAGTTATTGTAAGCCTATACATTTATTATATTTTTTTCAATTTAATTTGATTTTGAAAGTCATGCATTCGCAATGAGTTCACATTACAAAGTCATTTAAATTTTTTTTTGTCTCATGTATGTAATGTGGTACTATACTGATAGTCTTGTGCAACAGTTTTTCTTCCAAGTCTATTGATCATTTTTTTCCGAGCAGGTTTCATAAAAGATTGAGAAACAAAGAGTGCTATTTATGCTGATACATATTATATAATTGATACTGTCAGGGAATATTAGCATAAAGTCAATATGTGCTTTGATTACAACAAGACCGCATTAAATTATGAATAATCTTAGGAAAATGGGTATGCCAGAGTCAGCTCTTTGTTTCTATTAAAAAAAAATTGTGTATGAGATTATAATCATAATTAAAATGGCTGTGCAGAAATGAATAGTTATTTGTAAAAAAATTAGATTGCATTTTGTTATCCTGCCTTTTTTAATTTATTTCTTCAACATGTAATGATAGAATATGGTTGGGAATTCGGAATTGATGGAAAAAGTAGTGACAGCCTTAGTTAAAGTGATGGCACCATATCTGAAAATACTTAGTAAAGTTAAAGAAAGAATTGAATATTTGAGGTGGATTTTTGCTAAATATGAAGATGACAAAGATTATGACAGCTGACTTCCAAATTGATGGTTTAAGACAAAAGTTGCCAACACTTCTTTCCTTCAAGACAACAGTTTACAATCAAGTAATTCATTACTATCGTAATGGGCACACTCTTCCTATTCAAAAGTATAAAGGTTTATTCTTCCCTTTTAGCATAAATAGTGATTGACATTTAGTACCATCTAACCTGTATGTACCCAATATGGTTACATACCATTAGAAATGAATATAGTGTCATTTCAATTGTTAATGGAAGAGTCAGTATACATCACGGCTCTATTCCATATTGTATTAATTAAATATATCGGAACGAATAGGCCTACGATAAATGTCTCGGATAACTGTGACTAACTATTCTTTATATTTCTCAACAGAGTTTATCTCCCTTAAACTATCTATATTTAATTGTCCTCGTCATATTTATGAACATTGATTTATTGATCTCAAGCACCAGTCTACTGGGTACAGTAAGAATTAAACCAGTAACACTCATACATTGATTCCTCGCATTTTCATTTGAGGGATTCGCTCGACCCGTGTGATGATGGCATCGTTGGAGCACATGGATCTATCCAGAGTTTGAAGTATGACATTTAACTCTAGCAGTTTCTATAATACATATAATATCTCTTATACCTACACTTCAGTAATCTAGGCTAATAAGATTTAATTCTAAAAATTCATTAGACCCCGTTATTTCATCAACCTAAAAGAAATATTTAATTAACAAACCCTCCCTATTACTGGTTATATGAATTTGGCCTAAATTCGCACCCATGTGCATTATACAAGTAGGTAAGTGATTATAAACTATAAGATAATTACACGTATATTATGAGAAGATACATCTAGATTTTTTTAAATTTATTCAATAATATTTAATAATTGTACAATATGCTCTAACAATTTAAATTAATGTAATAATTAACATAATGATTATATATATAAATTCTTTACTATATCGAGGACAGGCTTGATAGATAGAAAACACAAGAATATAAAAAAATAATAATAATACCTTTGTTCCCAGGGACGGATAAGATTACTACATGTTGGTAAGCTTACATTTAGAACATCGGCCGTATGCCTTGTCACGAATAGTTCATTCTTTTCTTACTGTTCTTGTTGTCCAGTCTTTAGTTTGAGGATCACATCTAAGATTTCCTATGGTTTTCAGCAAAAGTCCTTAAAACAATAGTTTATGTTTATGGCCAGGTGGCAAGGTTTCCAATAATTTATATTTGTGGGGTACTAGGTAGGAGTCCAACACGTTTTAGCTTTACCCCACTTTATTCATATCACATATTTTTTTCAGTCTCTGATTTTCATTCATTTGTACTTTTAGCAGCTTAATAATCAATTTTTTTCCCTTTCATTTTTATATATCCCATCAGCCTACCCAGATGCCCTGAATTTTTTTCTCGAATTTTCTTTTCTTACATTTTTTTTAATCAAGTACATAAAAAAATATATAAATATTTCGGTTCACAATCAAATCGATTTCAATCTGATAATATTTTAATTGACATTCTTACTATTTATCAGATCAGCTTAAAACAAAATTATTTCTGATGTTTATCTGCCTTGACCAAAGACTAATTTTGTACATTTACCTTCACTTTCTTGTGTCCATTTATGAAATTGGGAGAAAAAAATAACCTTTTATCATGAGTATAGATTTTCCAAAAATTTGGAGATGTAATAATGGAAAGAATAATAAACTAAAGAAAACAACATACAGAAAGCGTATTTATCTCCAAATTCCAGATTTATTACAATGATAAAAAAAACAAAATTCCTTCAGTTAATTTCAAAATTACATTTTATATATGTATATATATAAAAAAAAAAATTATGCCTTTTTAAATTTACTTGTCTTCTCATAATATTTAAAATATATATATACCTTCATATATATGTATGTTAGTCGTATGTTCACCACGTGTATACATATGTGCCAAATTTAAGTAAAGGTTTCATGATAAGTGGTTGGCCATTGCAGTAGGGTTCAAATTTGGTTTCTGCTACACCATCAGTGGGAAAACTTGCAGTGAATATCTTGGAAAAGTTCTTTACATATAAAGATACATCTTTAAAAATGAAGTCCAGAAAGATTCAAACTAGTATTATCAATAAATTTCTATGGAAGTCAAAATTTAGACAGTGAAGAAGTATTGACAAACTCTTTTGCAAATATCATATGCAGCAAGGAAATGTTCAAATATATATTCATTCAAATTATTTTATTTAAAAATATTTGGAAAGATTATTGATAAAAAAAATGAGAAAGCTGATCAGTAATAAAATGGATTGAATCCACCATTACAATATTTACTTTTGCATTGGGAGCCTAAAAAATCAAATAGATTATAAATTAATCTGAAGAAATGCCATTCATCATCTTAATGACACCTAATAGTAATAATAATAAATAAATTTTATTAATAATAAAATTTAATAAGTTTGATGATTGACAAATATTGCTAACATATAACTTTTCTAGACTTATTTATTTCTTAATTTTGTTTTTATGACTTTCTTCATACTTTGAAAGTCTGCAGGAGGAAGGAAAGATTAGATTAGATTTCTGAAGCCTTTTATTGAAATGGTCCTAAGTTTATAAACTAATGATCTCAAGAGTATAAATATTTTATTATTTTTTTCATTGGGCCATGAATCTTATGTGCTATGGTTGCTCCATCCAATCATTATAAATAATGTTTCATTATTTTGATTTAGAGGCTCATTCTGCACTTATTTTTCAGAATTATTAAAATGCTATCTGGTGGATGGTTTTGATTTGTTTTATTTTAATTTTAAACATATATTTGTTGCATTTACAATGTCATCATAATATGTATATGATGTAAACCTGAATATGAAATTATCAAAAATATTTTTATCTGGAAATATCACTTCAGGATGTGAACTATTTCTAAGTAGTGAAAACTTTGAATCCATATTTTTTTAAAAAATAAAACAATAAAATATTTCTGCTTTTCTAACTTCTAAACAAAAATCAGCAAACATAATAATTATAATATCTTGTTTCTGGTTAAATCACTCAATTATAGATTAATAATAAGGGAAATTTATTTGCAGTTTCTGATAGCAAGGAGAAACATTATTTATATTTATTATTCTCTCTCTTATTAATATATTTCTGTAGATATAAAATCTTCACTAGTAATATGTAAAAAAAAAAAAAAATGTTATAATTAATAAGCTTTTTAAAAAAAACATGTAAAATTTATTTTTTAAAGGCATGGCACACAAGATCGTGTATTTCGACTTGAATTTGTTAGCAATAGTGAATTTACAGAAAATGAATTTTTTAAATGGAAAGAAACCATGCTTCTTCAAGGTCTTCAATTACCCACTTTAGAAGAAGTTGAGCAAAAAGCAAAGGATATCCAAGCTGCTCAAAATTATGCTTATAAAGAAGATGATATAGAAACAGTAAGTAAATGTTTCAAGCCTAATAAATAGTTGAATAAAATTATTTTATCAAATAGTAAAAATATTTTATACATTTGTGACTAGATTTTTTTTTTTTTTAATCAATGTCTGTAGATTGTTAAAGAAAAGGAACGTTTTAAGAAAAATCCTCATAATTATGCTATGAGAAAAACAAGGTTATTAAAGGCTAAAGTAAGTAATTATTAATTCACTTTTTCCTCTTGAATCAAAAAAATTTTATCTTGTAATTTTAGAATTTGAAACAAACACTTATCAATAATTCATTTTAATGATAACATTATTAAATTGTGAAATAAGTTTGTTTATTATAGGAAAATAAATTTAAATCTATGAATTATATTGGGGAACAATTAGTTTTGAAGGAATTCTTCTAAAATTACAATTGAAAATTTGCATGAATTATTTTGTGAGAAATTGTAAGTTTGAACAATGTGATTGCTAATGATAATATAAATTTAAGATCTTTGATGCCTTTCATTGTAATTATTTAATCATTTTCACAAGATTATAATGAGCTAGATTTTGATATTTACCATCAGTATTATTTTCAATAGAATTTTTGCCCTCCATTAAAAATAAGTAGGTTGTAGTTTGTTGGAGTTTTATTTGACACTTTTAGTGAAATAATTTAATGATCTACTTAAACATTTTCATCTTTAGTGTTGTTTCTTCTTAATGTAACAAACATCAAGAGGACTTCTTTTAAATTTCAACCAGACTATTTGTTGTAGCAAAACCATATATATAGCAAAGCTTTTTATAACGGGAAGTGCACGTTTACATATGATAATTTTGAACAAGATGTCACATGATCCCAAGTTATCAGGAAAGAAAAGAATTGCTATAATTTCTCTTCTTGATTCAAGAATAATTTGAATGTCATTAACATTAATGTTTTGCATATGCTTTATGCAAAATATTATTCTTGACTAGCTAACAACGTGAGGAGATTCTTGCAAATATTATTTTATCAAAACTTGTTCATTTCAAATCATATTCAATAAGTTCAATTTAAAACTATATTAAAAACAGTGAAAGCATATTCTTATAAAATAGTGATAGTTTTTGATTGATCAGTTTATATAAATAATGAAGCATCCACATCCGTTGTCTTCACATCATCTGCTTCAGTTATACACTGTAACAAAAAAAAAAAAAAAGAGGGAATAAATAAAAAGATAAAGTCATTAAAATTTGCAAATCAATTAAAGCAATGTAAGCTTAATCATGTATATATTATTCTTTGATGGGTAACAGCCATTTTTTAATTTTGCAAATACCTATTAACTCAATTCTCACTGAACGCATGCATTCACTCAGTTACAGCAATATATGTCAGATTAATGCACATATGCATTCTTTCTTCGCCTTTTTTTTTAAAAAAATTAATTTCATTTAAAATGTCTTCAAAATATAAAGCTATATAACAATTTTTCCAAACCGAATAGAAATTGTGAAGTTATTCTTTTAATGTTAAATATGAAAATTGTTAATTTAATTGTTATAGGAAAAAAAAGTACTTTAAAGTCACTTCTCATGATCATCATCTCTATACTAGCACATAATTTGTTGTAAACAAAGGCAAAACTCCCCATACAGTAGTGCCACCCTGTGCCAAACAGAGTAATCAATGGATGCCAGAAGGCACTAGATAGGGATTTTATGCACAAGCCTTCTGGCATCCATTGATTACTCTGTTTGGCACAGGGTGGCACTACTGTATGGGGAGTTTTGCCTTTGTTTAAAGTCACTTCTGTTTGTGAAATAATGAAAAGAGAAAAATAAATGTGATAGAATTTTAAAAAATGGTTATTAATAAATTATTATTTTCTTCTTTTTTTTTTTGAAGTAATATTAACTCACACATTTGTGTTCTTACATATGTAAATGCATTATATGCTCTTAATTTATCCTATTATCTTTTTCATAATTGCATCATTTTATTTATTTATTTAATTATTTTTGTTAATAATGTTAAGTAGTATTATAGATGTATGTTTTTAAAAATATCTTCAGTATATATGTGTGCTGAAAAGTGGTCTATACATTTAGCAAAATATTGTAAACAATGCATATTGTACACAAATTATGAGCTATTAGCTAAAGGTTTTGGAACAAAATGTAGTATGTGTAACAATTCCATTATATATATATATTCATATTATTATTTCCGGGAGCTTCCTTGTAATAAAAATATAATACCTAAAAGCAGATGTTTCAGTACAATAACAAGTACTTGTCTCATATCTTCTTTCTCAATCATAAGAATGTGTGTGGTGGGATTTAAAATCGTTATTTTTTTTTTCTTGTTATTTTCTCCTCATTCTCAAATTCTATTGGTTGAGAAGGTTTGAAAAATATTTTATCCTCCAATAGTTTTTCCCAATATTGTTAATTTTCTTTAATTCACATTTTCCATTTATGCTCGTAGGCCGTTTAAAATCTCTATAGCTTTCCTTAGCAGTCAAGCAAGTTTTTGGAAATAATACAATGAATTCATTTATCTGTGAGAATATTAGAATTAATATATATATAAACAAATTTAACTTGCAAATTTTTATAGTTACATCAGCCTGCTTTATCACAATATTATTTAAATAGGTGAAGGAATTATATGATGCACATAATTTTATTAAAAGGAATAATATGGTCCCTTAATTATAACAATACAAATTAATCATGAATTGATCTACCAACTTCATACATTTTATATATTGTAGAAAGTATTCTGAAAGTAAAACAATTAGTTTCACTGTACACATTTCATCATGCAAAATATTTTTTTGAATGTATTTGTATGCTTGGATAATTCCACATCAGATATTATTATGTCTAGTGTATTTGTTATTATAATTTATATTGTTAAAATTGATAATGTTTGTATGCTCATTATATCATATTAGTGTTCAAGTATTTGAACTTTTATTTATATATATTTATTAGCTTGGTAAATTGATAATCTGCTTCCATGTTTTACATTTATAAGCAGTCAATAAATCTCACTTTTCTTCTACAGCTTTAGTTTTGGTTTGACAACAGAAGGATTTGCAATATTAGAAGATGTAAATGAATGCATCTGTTCAAATTAGATAGTGAAATTGCCACTTATGGTTATATTCATTTCATTTAATGGAATTTATTCATTTCACTTAATTAAAGAGTGAAATTTAATTTTTAATGTATGTTAGTTTCTGTGTGGGTATGAAGTCATATTTTATAAAGTCTAATTATGGTTTCCATGGATAGATCAGACGTTTAGGCAGTAATTTGTAGTGATACTTTTTAGGAAAGAATTTTAAGATTCTGATAAAATTTTCTCTAGTGTTGGTCAAATGAATTCAATGAAAATATGTACCTATTTTCAAAAATAGTATCTACATTACATGATCACCATCTCATAAGATCTAGGTGCAGTGCTCTCAGATCCAAGGCTCCTCACTGATGATGGCCACAAGCCAGAAACTAGTCTGGGGATATTGGATGAGTAGGCACTAGATAGGGATTTTATGCACAAGCCTTCTGGCATCTATTGATTACTCTGGTTAGCACAGGGTGGCACTACTGTATGGAGAAAAGAGTTTTGCCTTTGTTTAGCATCTACATCTTTGTAGATAAATGAACTCTAAAGGGTGACGGCAATTCTCAACTTGGTTTTTAAATTTTATAAGGAATCTCACAGAGATAATCTGCTTGAATTTATTGCTAAGCATGATTAAGTTTGGCTTAATGTTATTAAAATAATAACAGGAATCTGTAAAGTGTAGAAATTCTTCATCAGAATCACAAAGTGTATAGCATAAGGTCAAATGACTAAGTCTTATTGAGAAAAGACAACACTATTGGGAATTCTCTGTAAATGAAACTAATCTTAGTAATAACTCAACTAGCATCTTTTCAAGAATACAATAAGACTAGTAAAAAAAATATAATGACATAGTGGAGGTTTGATTATCCAACATAAACAGGACTGATTGATATTTGGGTAAGCAAAAATATCAAACAGCATGGAAAAGTTAGATAGTGATGAAAGAAAAACAAATTAAATAGAATCCAGCTCGGTTTGAAAACTTTACTAGTTTTGCCTAGTAATTGTTACAAAATTGCAGTGCTTGTCTAATAAATTTATTTTTTAAAAATTGGTTAAATTACTGAAATTAATTTAATAATGTCTTGCATGATTTAGTGTGGCGGGAGTGTCAGATTCTGGAACATAAGGTCCTCAGATTGATTATTCTTCCAGCCCTTGAACTTTTTAAGAACTCCTGAATAATAAAGCCATTCATACTTAACAGTGCATTTTATTAAAATATATTTATTGAAAATGTATACCTTTAAAAAAATGCAAGGAATTAATATGTATAATTTTAAATTATAAAGGCAAATCACTGTATTACTTTTTACATTTGAATGGAAAAATCTATGCACAACAATAATTTATGCTTCTTCCAAAATGTTTATGGCCATCTTTAGAATTAATTTTATAGAGAAATTGCAAAGAAAATTTGAGGAATTGAAATAAAATAAAAATCTAGCATCATTAAAAACAATGAGGATTGCCAATTCCTCAACAAGCTTTATGATAAATGCTTAGCTAGAGAAAGCATTTAAAATATCTCTGTCAGGACCCCCCCTCCCCAACCTCTGACCATGGTTTTGTGCTCTGGCACTCCTCAGAGAGGTGCTAGGATAGATTCAGACACTAGATCTTTTAAATGCTTTCTTTAGCTAAGCATTTATCACAAAGCTTGTTGAGGAATTGGCAATCCTCATTATTTATGACTTACAAGCTTAAGAGAATATGGTCATGTGATCTATGACTCTTATTTTGCCCATTTAGCATCATTAAAGTTTGTTTTTTTTTTTCAGTTCAATTTCATGCAGTTATGTTAATGACAACTTTTAAAAATGTACATAAAGAGGATAATAATGGTCAGTTTAAAAAATTATTTAAAACTATATTTTAAAGTTTGTTCATCTTTTTTTTCTTGCTTTATACTTAAAATATATGTATTTTTTATTTTTGTTTCATCATCATTTCATTCTGAAGCTCTTAAAAGGATGTAGTAGAGTTATATGAAGCATTCTGTTATTCTCTATATTTCATGGTTTTGGACTGTATGTAACATGGTGTGAACCTGTGGCTAGTGGTTTGCCTAATCTGATTTGTTCATCTCATTGGGATGCAACCACTTGAATGGCAATCTCCTTTTTTTAACAAAAAAATTTCTATAGTGTTGGATCATCTTGCTATGTATTCAAAATATGCTATTATCTGTTCTCTGGTTAATTATGACAGTCTTGTTGACTTTCTCAAAACTATCTTTTTATCTGTTTTTTTTTTTTTAACTGCTGTTTTGAGCAGTAATTTGAAGAAATAAAGCAAATGATCATAATGGCTCTTAAAATGTTTGCTTTTTCTATATTATAGATATTTTTCTCATGATTCTTGTCCATATTTCTGGTTTATGTTGGTTATTACTGCTATTGTGATTTCCAGACATTCAAATTTATCTACCCCTTCACAACTTGTACCACACTTTATTTGAGAAAATTTTTTTAGAGGCATGGTATGTTATCAGGATTTGGTTTTAAAGTATTCATTTCAAGATCACAGCATTTGATTTTCTCTGATAGCTTTGTAATGATATTTGTTAAATTTTTTTCATCCGTATCCAAAATCAATTTATCTCAAATTATTTATTCATTTCTTTTCTATAGTCTGCAAATTATTGTTAAAAAGTATAAAGTTGGATAAAAATAGCTACATATTCTTGTTGTAAGGCAGATAAACCAAAAGGTCTTATAATTGGGACTCTACGTAATTGCGGTGTATTATTTGTAATCATTAACTAAATAATATTTTGATATAAAATTGATCTTATTTTATATTCATTGAATTTTCTGCAAATAAGATAATTATATTATAAATATGTTATATTGCATGTTTTCAGATTACTATACCATACTGATTTCAAAAGTAATAGTTTCATCATTTATTTAGGAACATGCAGAACAAGAAGGCAAATCGGATGATGTTATTCGTTTAACTCAGGAATTGGAGCAATTAGAAGAACGTGCTATAGAATTAGATCGATTACGCACAAGCAATATTAATGCAATCAGGTACTCTTTTCAATTATTATTTTTATAAAGTATGACCCATGAATATTTTATTATGTCCAAAGATATAATGTTAATATTACTGGACTACAATGTGACACTCAGACTCATAGCTGCAAAAAAAATTAAACTTAAATTAATAATAATATTACATATAAGAAACAAACAAAACTTATAATAAAATGGAAACACAAATATAATACATCCTTAATTTCAAAAACATTTAGGAAAGTAAAGACCCAATCATTAGATTAATGAACAAACAATGGACACCAAACATTAGATATTCATATTCAATAAAATTCATATTAGCCTGCAATGGATGAGTAATAGTACTCATTCGGTAAGTTCATTTTCTGCATTGTTACATTTTGATGAAGAATTTTTCAAATCTATATCCAAATCATATTCTAATAAAACTTTTTTTACTGCATAATTCTATATATGCTATACGTGTAGAAGAATTGTCTTAATTAATTTTTTTTTTAAAAAAAGAAAAAAAAATTAAAGAAGCTAGAATAGAATTATTAGATGCAAATATCCATACAACTTTGTTTTTTTTATATATATAAATATATTACTCATATAGCTTTATTACATCTATAATAAATGGTAATGTATATGCAATTGTTTTTACATTTGGTTTATTCTTAATTATTTATTTTTATTAATTATTTTTTTATAAAATAATTTAGAGAATACAATGCTTTAGTTAGTAAAATCATCTTAATTGGTGCAATTATTTCAATGTCAAAGATTAAATTTGTTTATGCATTACAGTTTTAAAATAAGTTGAATTTTCATTGAAAATATGTATATTGAAACAGTAAGATTCGTATTCGAATCTTAAGTTTCACCTTTTTCTGTCGTCTCTCACTGACTGATCTATCCCGCCCAAATTTAAACTTTTTGGTATCGAATTGTGTATGTAGCAATCTTAAAAATGTATAAATGTATGTAGAATTCAGCATAAACACGCACACATTTCGATCTCAAATTAAACGCAATTAATAAGGATAAAATAATATAATTTAAATTTCTTTTAGTTATATAATTTTGTATAATTTTAATCATTTATTTTGGATTATAAAGTTCGTGTTTATTGCTTTGTTTAAATTTCATTTAATAATAATTCTAAAAATATCTGATGTAATATTTAATTAAAAGTTAAAATAATCTTATGTTCCCTTTTTGTTTTTGAAATTTAAAAGCATCGGTCAGTGATAGATAATAGATTAATTAAAGAAAAATTCCCCAAAATATAATTAGTAAATGTAAACAATAGAACGGCAGCTTTCTTTAATTAAAAACCAACTAAATGCATTGATTATCCTCAGGGCAGATTAAATAGAACCTAAAAATACCTTAACAAAAACATGAGAGATCAAGATAAAAAAAAAAAGAGGCCATCTTAGACTTGCTGGAGACATTCACTTAAACTTTAGCTTTGCTCTCGATCACTGAGAGTCTCCAAAAATAATAAAATAATTTGTTCCTGCCAAGGTATGACCGAGTAAAGCACCTAGATTATTCTCCATCGGGAGGGCCTATCGGATGCTGAACTTTCATTGCCCGTCATAAATTCACCATGAAGACCTGCTGCCTGAAATGAATGAGAAAGCTGCTGCTGCCATGAAATTAAATGAATATCTAAATACAAGAAAGACTTGCCACTCGTGAACCTTTTGCTGCTAAACTCATGGAATAAGAAAACTTCTTATAAAACAGGTACCTGTCTGTATTCAAACTCTAGAGTACTCTAATAATATGCTATAGCTATTTTTCATATTACTTATCTAAATTTATAAAATGTAAAAACTATCATTTGTATAACTAAAACTGAATAATTAACTTAATGTGTAAATTTCTCTACTAATCTAGCTTACCTCATTCTGTCTGGGGTGCGTATTTCTATAATCTACATTTCTATCTATAGTTATTTAATTATTGCATGCTCATAATTATTTCAATTTTCAAAGTTTAAATCTATGATCGCTTAAAACAATGAATGCGTGTCAAATTTTCATTAATATTTACTTTCTTTAATAACTTAACTTTCATATAAATCGACACACATTCAATGCTTCATTTATTGTAATGCAGGTCTACTACGTCGCAAATGGCTGACGTATTAGTTATAATAATTCCCAAGTTATATATGTTTTGTATTTATTAAATAATCAGTGAATAATTCCAGAAAATTACATTTCTTTGAGAGTCACCAACGTTCTTTAGTAAATGTTGATAATGTGGAGCCGAATTAGAAATCTATTTAAATCTCATCATAATAAATTATCAGTATACATGTGTTACGTTTTAGAGACGCGATGACCCATTCCGCCGTGAAATTTCCGGATTCTTCAGGGTTGAAATTAACCCTAGTCATCCTACACAAGCGGGCATAATGGGTGCTCCCGTAGGATTTGACAATGTCATGCAGCCAGCCGTCAAATCGCGCCACGTACCGCTTTTCCCTGGTTATGCTTATGTGACACCTTACTTCGTCGGACCGAAGCAGGGACCAGTCTGATATTCTTATAAACCCATTCGCGGTGCAGTTTCGATATACTGCCATTCCATATCGTCTTTCTAAAGCGTACCACGTGTTCCTTTGCTCAATTCTATTATTCTATATATCACTCCGCCTCTGCATTATCTTCGTAATTCACTCTCAAATAAATGTTTGCCCTTAGTCATAAATAAATATTTTAATTAAATAAATATATGTCCGCCGCTACTCTTAAATCTTACTTTAGACTCTTGCATTGCAAAGGTATAAATTCCCCAAGGCATGCATTAGAAATACTTACTCGAGAATTTTTAGGTAGCTAGATTATGCAAACAAATAAGTGAATTCCTTTTGTAAACATTACAGTATCGGAAATACCGCTACTGAAATCATCAATATAAAATAATGTCTAAATAAATAAATGTATTCTTTAAAATATAATCATGTTGCAAATCCCGCTACTGAAGCTGTTAGTCCATAGAATATTAATGATTGTTTTATTAAAATGTATTAATAAATAATTTTAAACTATATGTCTGCAGTTACGTTTCATTTATTCGATACCCATTCTATCTAATATTTCCTCGATTAAGTAAATATGAATGTTTAATTAATATTAGTTTGATTATTGGCTAACTCGAGAATAAAATCATGAGTCTCTTGCATATCCCTGACCACCGTGCCTAAGGAAATATTTACTAATGTCGCATCAGATGCGTTGCTTCGTGGATTGTATTGTGGAACCGATAAACTATGTTCGAACTCAGTACCATGGGTGGCTTCGCTACTCGATGGTGCTGCTGTTCTGTATGGTGGGCGAATTCTGCACTATGTTTACGAGTCACACGTTTTCTGACCGTTACAATATATATATATCAAATTATTTTGAAAGTAGATATATATATAAGCTAAAATCCACAATTGTAAAAATTATGTAGTAATCTAATCATGCTTATTACTTACTACAGTTTTAAATTAAACTTTTCTGCTAATCTAATTTATTTTTATTTGTTTATTGTTGATTTTTTTTAAAAAATTATTAATAATACCTAAATTTCAATTTTTTTATAATTGATTTTAACATTTCTGAATAACATTATTAATATGATGATCTTCAGTATTAATATGCTTATTATCTTCGCTGTCATCATTAACAGTTTTTTAATAATGTTTTTTTTTTAGCATTTTACCAACTTAAATCTTAATATTTCAAATAAATAAATCCAATCAAAATTAAATTAGTTAATGTTTTATCAAATTTAATTTAATGATTTGTTAACTACGACTAATAATGTCTTGTACAATTTCAGTTATATAAATCAAAGGAATCGATTACGGAATATTGTAGAAGCTGAAAAGGCTATGGCTGTAAGTAATAAATTCAAAATACTTTGTGTGTTTGCATAAATTTATATATGGACATATATATATATTTGTATATGTTAAAATTATAAA
This sequence comes from Epiperipatus broadwayi, assembly GCA_028023455.1. NCBI lineage: Eukaryota > Metazoa > Onychophora > Udeonychophora > Euonychophora > Peripatidae > Epiperipatus > Epiperipatus broadwayi. The sequence goes on from JAQFVV010012501.1 coordinate 241,261, forward strand.
TTTATATCTTTTTAATATTTGCAGGCTGAGTCAGCAGAAGCAAGAAAAAATAAAAAGGATGATCCTTTTACTAGGCGGCGTTGTGCACCCACATTGGTTACAAAGGTATTGCGCGCACATTAGATTTTTATTATTGATATTTATTACAAGTAACGAAAAGAAAAAGAAAGAATATAAAATATTTTTTATCTATAAACATGAGCACCCTTTTGTGGATATAAGAAATAAATTTATATTGTCTTAATTGGTACTTCAGTACAACATATTTTATGTTATACTCATTTTAATAGCCACATGGTGGATTTTTCTGGCAGTTTACATTACATGGTAATCTAATCTCTATATTTTTAATGTTAAAAAAGAAAAACATCTTATTTTTTAGTGTAAATATCTGCATAGATATATTATTTTATGATCATTATTAGATATATGACTTTGAACTTCATGTAAATAATTAAAATTTATGTTCTGTTTAGGAAATAGTTTTTTTTAAAAAAAAATAAAATCATTAATGCGTTTGTGCTTATATTGAATTTATTGAAAATGTGCAAAAATTTGTGTATTTTCATTTTTGGAGTTTAATTTTAAGCATTGTTAAATTTTAATATTTAAATTTACATCATGTATTGCTATTAAAATGCACAATCATAAGAAGTAGTTAGTTGGAGATGAGATTATTAAAACTAGTCTTTTGTGATTTACTTGAATTGCATTGTAAAACTTCCTAATCTGGTTTTGTATTCTTCATAATGTAATTATTATAAATTTATAACTTGAAGGATTTATTTGAAAATATGATAAAAAAAAAGAGAGAGAGAAGGAATTGTTTTGTGAAATTTCAAAATGTTTTAATGGAGAAATGAAAAATAACATGAATCTCTAGAAAACTTTTAAAGCTTTTGTATTTATGGTTTATACAAATGGGAGTCATTAGTTAAAATTTTTATGTTACCGTTAAGAATATACATATAGTTAATTATTTAACTTGAAAAGAATTAATCATTCTGAAACTTGTTTTTGTTAGTTGTTACCATTAAAAAACTATTAAGAATATATATATTGCTTTTAATTCAAACATGTTAATTGTAGTCAGGAAAAAATGAAAACTTTATGTTTGACAAATTGCTTTATGAGAATAAGAGCTGGAAGACATTATTTCCTGTAGTATAAATAAAAACTTTTTTCATTTGAAATGTGAAAATGCAATATAATTTGATATAAAAGAGTTTTTTTTATTAAATTAACAATTCATTAAAATGATAAAAGAATTGATAAAAGTTTCTAATTTTCAATGTCTTTAAATATCAAATGGGAGTTTACAGGAAAAATGTAAAGAAATTTGTTATATAAAATAAGGTGATAAATAATATATGGAAGGTGAAAGAAACATTTAATGAGTATGAAAGATATGTTTAAAAGGAAAATTGATACTTAAGAAAGAGATTGTTGAATTAGTTTTGGATTTAAAGTGTTCAGGTATAAAATTAAGAAACAAATGAATAATCAGTTTAACAATGATGTAAATATGTAAGATAATAGAGCATAGAAGGAAAGAAATGAAAATAGTAAAGAAAGGAAATGATAGGAAAATGAATGAATGGTTAAATAAAGTATGTGAAACTTTTAATAGGTATATCTTTAGTTAGAGCCTTGAATGATAGTTAGTGGTTTGATGGGGGATGGGGATCAGTATATAGTATATTAAAGTAGTGATAAGAGGCTAGAAAGAAAAAAATGTTATATATATTGTTAAAAGTTATGAGTATCATATGATAGTCATTATGAAGGTAATTAAAAAATAACAAACCATATGAAGGTTTATAAATGTTTCATCAAGAAAAAAAGATCATAATATGGGGAAGTGAAGTAAAATAATCAAATTGGATATATTATCATGCAAATTTTTAGAAAGGCATTGAAATGAGTTGATTGAAGAAAGAAAAACTTGACTTAATTGCATTAGCAGAAACACATTTAAGAAAAGAGGTAACATGTTAGGGATATGCTTAGGACATGAAGATATGGGTCATAGGAATTGCAAGATTTATATTACCTATCCTATATAAATCTTGCATCTAAAAGAAATTGCCTTATTTTGTAGATAATAATGCTTTTAATAATGAACTTACCTACTCTGAAAATAATGGTATGTCATCTGCTTCATTATCAAATGAAATATTAAGGATAAGATTTTTCGGCAGATTCCGATGACCCGTATCTTCGCTTTCTATTCCATGCTGTAATTTATTAAGACAGTAGCAAATTTAGCATTAAATGTAGATCATGATTTTCAGTTGGAGGCAATTCTAGCTATTCAGTTCAAATCAATACAGATATATCTGGAAATCACATCATTGATAAGAATATATCTTGGGATTTTGATGTAGCAAATGGTCTTAATAATGGAAAAAGAGTGAAACAGAAAATAATCCAATGGATGATGTAAAACTATTGAATATATTTTTCAAAAATTGTAACATATTTTTGTGAAATTTGGCATAACCATATTATGTTGAAGTGTCCTTAGCTCTACTGCTGGAGTAGATGACAAATGTAAGCTTGATATAAATGGATTGATAGACATTTAATCTAAATATAAACATGGGATATTTTAAAGAAAATTTTATTAGTTTGAATTTAGGCTCATTTAGAACTACAAATCACTTTTAGGTGAAGAAAAATTGCATGAATTGGTAGAACTGATTTAAAATGGACATGATCTTTACTATCAAAGCACATATATTGGAAACACAAGTAGAGAGGAATTCATTATAAGTAAAAAATGGAGATTGATGGTATATCAAATAAAGTGGCTACAGTGACAAAAATGAGAAAGGATATAGGCATATGGAATATGTAGAAAAAGAAAAATTGTTTCTTATTTAATTTTTTTTTTTTCTTTGAGAAAAATGGATATGAAAGTATCCAAATGAAGGTATAGCAGAATTGGATTATATTTTGGCTAACAGAAAATATATATTTTAAGATTGTAATGAATTTAATTGATTTAATAGAGGAAATGATCATCAATTAATGAGATGTAGATACGTGTTAATGCAAAACTATAAAAATGAAACTATTAAAAAAAGTTAATATTAATAGTTGATATCCTTAATCACTCCAATGAGTTTAAAGTAGAACTTGCTAATCATTTAAAAATATTAATGGATTTTGAAGTTTGTTCAAACTTGATTGAGATCAATAAAAAAGATTATTAATATTCTACTAAGAACTTTGACAAAGATAGCTGGTACAAAAAAGTAGTAATTCATCAGTAAATTTTCAAGTAATACAAGATAGTATATGATAAAAAGAAGAAAATATGAAAATATTTAAAAATCTATTAAGAATTCGTATTGAATATTTAGATTTCTGTAAAAAGCTACAAAAAAGAGTTAATAATGATATAAAAAATATATAATTGTGAATTGGTAAAAAAACGCTGTTGAAGAGAATACAAGTCTCAAAAATATAAAATGTTATTAAACTTAATATTGGAAGGAAATTTATTTCAGCAATAAAAAATCTAAGTACTTCTAAAAATGGAGACGACATTATAAAATGTGCAAAAAAATTATACAAATAATTCTATAATAAAAAAGAACAAGAAAACAAAGTAACTGTAATTATAACATCTTTTGAATTGCTGAGCATTTTATATGAAGTTATGAAATATGCAATTAAATCTACGAAGAAAAAAGTTCCAGGAAATGATAAAATTATTATTGATATCTTTAAAGAATCAGATGAAAAAATAGAAAAATTGTCAGCAAAATTACATCTTAATGATAAAGATATACCAGGTGGGTTGAAAGAATGCAGTAATGATATTTAAGAAGAGTGATAAAGATGATATTTGAAATTACTAATCTATCAGTTTTATACAAGATCTTTACAAATATAATTAAAAATTCCTTTATAAAGAACTTTAAACTCAGCCGGTAGACTATATCCAAGTATTGAGATTAACTATAGAAAAAAACTAATGAGTATAAGTTATCATTATCCTCTAGATTTGTGGATTATGAAGATATTTGATTCTATAAGTATTTCTATAATGATTAAACCTTTGGACTATTAAAAAGGTAGATCTAAAGTGTTGTAATATTCTGAAGAATGTTTATCGAAATTCAATAATAGTGATTACATTATATGATAAACTAAGAATTTCAATATTGATAAGAGTATACAATAGGGGGATTCCATATCTTAACCTCTTATAGCAGTTTTATAAATAAATATTTTGTGGATTAAAATGAGAAGCTAATGTAATAAAAACACATAATTTTTATTTAAGTTATTACATTTTGCAGATGTGATTTTTGCAAAATTTTCAGAGTTTAAGGGAATATTTAAACAGTTATAAAACAAGATTAAGGAAGTAAGACTTTATAAAAGACTAAAATAATGTTCAATGAATTTTCACTTAAGAAAACTAAAATTGGTAATCAGCAATTAGAAAAGGCTAACTACTGCAAATCAAATTATAATGACAACATTATGGATGAAATTAATCTTAGAATTAAACTTGGTTGGAGGGAGGGCTTTTAGTAGAAATAATATTAAAAGAAATATGCTTACATGTTTGAAAAAGAACATTTTTAATAAATATGTTTTATATATATGGATCTAAGATTTGGACATTTAACAAAAGAGCAATATAGCGACATCTAATCAGTCAAAGACCTAGAAAAGTATATATTGATAATAACAAGAAAGTATAGAAACTAAAATACATGAATGAGAGAACAAACGAGTATTACTGATGTTCTTGAAAGAATTAAGAGACTAAAATAGAGTTTGATTGGACATATTGCTAGAAAAAATAATAATAAAAAGTCTTAACCTAGATCCCAAGAATTTGTAAAAGATCTAGATAGAGATCACATATGATATGGATCTATGAAGTAAGAAATGTTACTGGTATGATGTGAGAAAAAGAGACTGGATTGGAGAAACTGAATTAAATTTGAGAAAACTTCACTTTGCATTAAATCAATAATAGTTGTAAATGATGATAGTAATTAATGTTTACTCTAAGATTCCTTAAAAAATTGATAACGACTGTCTTTTTTTTTTTTTTTGTCATTTTGTTCTTTTTTTTAAGGATCTCTAAGTGCATCTTTATCAGATATCATTTTGATGACAAGTTTTTGATCAGTGTTTACCAAATTAGAAGTGGAAGTGTAGTTTTGAAAATTATTTTAAGGATAAGATCATAGATTTGGCAAGAGTTGTGTTCTGTTTAAAGAGAAATGAAATAATTTCAGCTATTGTTCTGGTGTTATGTCAATAATTAATTATTCGAACTATATTAGAGGAGTCTCTTTTTATATTCACCAATGATTTCAGTATTGGTATCATCGGGTAGAGATGATTTGATCTCTTGATTGATTGGATCTTGATGTGATCTTTTGTGAACAAGAAAGCTCTCTTGATCTTCTCACAGTCAGTCAGTTGAAGCTTTTACAGATCATACATTTTAATGATAAGGCAATTGTCTGCTCAAAACAAATTTAAAATTGTGATCTTAATATTTAGTATATTTGCAAACATTTGTTTGTTAAAACACTGTATGTATGATCTTTCCATTTTTTGTAGATTGGAGATATAATTTATGTCCATTTTCTGCACATATACTATCTTCATTGTTACAATACCTGAACAGCTTTTAATGGTAAATTAGAATAGAAATTGAATGATGTTTTTAAATTAGCTTTGTTAATTGCATCAAGGTAATCTTTAACACACCAAATTGTTTCATATTATTTTTAATGGAGATGAAAGTCTTAAAATGCTTGACTGACTGAAATTATTCCTACAATAAGAATTCAATTTACAAGAGTGTTGATGTTGATTTATTTTTGCACCAGAATAATATGTAAATAGAGATTCTCATCATTTGATTAAAGTTTTTACATTGTTGAACAGATTATTTGTACTAGTATTAATTACATTGAGATGTATGTTATGCATAAATATGAGCATCACCTGAGCAAAAAATTGTTTTTAGTATTCTTATTGCTATTAAAATTTGGAGAAAGGTTATCGATATTGTTATTTTTTCCGTTATTAGTTAGAAAATAATTCTACTAAGTTTTTTCAGTTTTCAAATATCTTCTGCCCTTTAATTTAAATTAGGGATTAAAATTAATTTATTGATTTAATTTTGAATTAGAGAAATTGAATTAGAATAATCTTACTTTTTATATGAATTTCTTGAATATTCTTTTTGTGGGCAGATGTTTTGTGAAAACCTTCTTAAAAGCAAATTTATGTATGGAGTTGAGATTTCTAAAATGTTTACATGGAAAGCTTTTTCCCTTTTTTAATTGTCTTTGAGAAAAAAATAATCTCATTTATTCAGGTTTGCCATTATCTTCACTTATAAATTTTATAAAAATACATTAAAAATAAGAAATGTTTTTTAAATTTATTCATTTGAACTAGCCAAAACCAATTTGGCCAATATGTTGATTGTATTTCTATATAACTTATTTGATTTTTTTTTTTTTAAATTATAATATGATTATAAATAGAAATGTTTATATTATTGTGTGTGTGTAATAGTTACTATATAATTTGAATGTGTGATATTTACACTTATAAATGAAAATATAATAGATATTCTATATTAAAAAGATATCATAAATGGATATTGAAAGTGCTCTTTAAGAATATTTTGATTATTCCGAATTCTTCAATGGCAATTCTTATATATGCTTTATATATCATCAAACTAGTTTATATTTACATAGCAACATGACTATGGATTTCATTGCTTACTTTGATGACATAGTTAATAATATTTAAACAGGTTAAACATTTAACATCATAAAAAAGTATTATTTAATTTTAATAGCATGTTGAATCATTAGTAATATACAGTCCAATAAAGACAACAAATGAAATTTACTAGTCTGATTTTTACTTTCAATCTTTTCTGCTTCTTACAGCATTCCATAGCATGTCACTTGGAAGTATTTTCCAGAAAAAATAAATCAATCAACAGAAAATCCTATAGTGCATTATTCTCTTTCATGTAATGTCTTAATAAATCTTCTATATCATCATCATTAATTATCTCCCAAAAATTCAGATCTCATATATCAAACCAGATCATTTGTTCCAAGACTTGCTAAACCTTGCTTTATTCTTTAAACACTGTTAACTACTTCTATTCTCACTTATCAACTCTGTCTCCTCTTTTATTTATCCTTCACAACTGTTTTCATTATATTTTTCATAATATTTTTATTTCAAAGCACGTGCTCAATTTGTTTCTTCTATTTCTTCATAGTTTTTTCAATAAAAATATTATTTTTTTTATCTTTTCAACATTTCTACATTGCTAATTTTATCTTTCCCATTTATTCCTTTCAATCATTTTCTTTTTTCTTACATCTAATTTTAATAGATCACAAAATAATCTCCTGTCCTTATTAAAAGTTGGTTTAGACATTGCCATTTCCACTTCAATTTTTTATTCATTACTTCTGTTGTCATATTCAATTTTTTAAGTATTTAAAAATATTAACTTGCTCTATAAGTTTTTGTCCAATTTGTACTTTTAATGTATATATTTTAACAACTATTTTTATTGCTTAAGTTATTTACATTCACTTTCATACTAAACCATCTACAAGTTTTATCAATCCTACATAATATTTGCTTAATTCGTCCCTATTATCTTTATATGTTTTACTGCTAAGTCATCAACAAATCTGTGATAATGAAATCTTCTACCTCCAACATTAATTCCATCCTATCAAATATTATTCATTTACCTACAAAACTTAAGGTAAACAATATCTTTTCTATACTTTTTCTTGTGTAAAAAGATTATAAAATCTTAAAATATTTTTTGATATATAGTCATATTGTATGATAAACATTTCTTTTTGTTTTAAGCTATTTTTTTTTCAAAATATTCAGCAAGTAACTCAATTTAGTCTATCAATTTTTTTTAAGATGAGTGGAAAAAATATTAATCTCTCTTTTTAGTATGTTCAGATCTTTTTAATCATTTTAGAGCAATTAAATAATCCACAAATGAATCGTAGGATAGTGATAATTTTCCTCTGTAGGAAAATTTATGAGGCACATAAACTAATTTTAAATTGCACTTCAAATTCTTTACTTAATCATTATCAGCAAGATGTATTATTAAATGATAAATTAGTTTATGGTCTTAATGTGAAATGTATTGTAGACTTATTTAATAAGTTATAATTTCTAAGATTAGTCGTGGAAATCAAAATGCAATTAATATAAAACTGTAAATCCAAAATGATATAAAAATATATAATTTTGGAAATTTCTACGTAATAAAAAATTATGCTTATATTAAACTGAATGTTTTTAAAGCTAAAACACTAATTTAAGCTCTTATTGAAGTCTGTATAAAATTTGAATAGAAAATTGTTGAACCTAATGCTCTAATAATTCAGATTATTCTAACATATAATTCTAAGTATAATGTTAGCATTTGTTGTATCTTTTTTTAAGCAAAATTATTTTAATTTGTACTATAATAATCCTTTCCCCATTCCCACGCATCTATCGCATTTGTTTTCTAGCTTTCTCATGATTAACCAAAACTGTGAATAATAGCAAATCCTAATTAGTATCCATTTTTAACATGTGTGCATATACTTGCGATATAATTTGATTAAAATATACATGTTACGACATTAATAATTAACAAAAAGATGGAATAATGCAGTTATGTAAAAGAGTGTCTTAATAATAGAGAGAGCGAGTGAGTTAGCAATACTGAATGTATGTATGAGATGACGGAAATGAGGAATGAAATGTTTCATAATGGTGCTCATGCAGGAAGGCTGCCATGAGCGTGAAAGTTTTGGATTCAAACTTATGAATTTTTAATATGTTTTTTAAATCTTGGGACTACAGGAACCATGAATAACAAGTCTATGAATATGGGCCGACTATTGTACTTAAAATAAATACATTGCAGATACTATGATATATATATATCATGTCTATGGACATGTATATTATTACAAAAGTAAAAACTAAGCATATTTATTATTTTTAATTATAAACATTGATATCTTGAAAAAAAATTTTATTAATTAACATGAATCATTTGTTTTATTTTTTTAGACTAGAGATGGTCAAATAGATCCAGCAATACTTGCAAAAATTGCTGTAGAGAAAAGGAAAGAAGAAGAACAAAAAAAGGAAATGGTATGTTTTTTTTTATATCTTTTTCTCTTACCTCTTAATTCATTGTATTTGTTTAAGAAAAAGTAATGATTTGTTGCAAAGAAAAAAAAGCCTAAATCCTTATTTGTTTAAATTAATTCATTTAATGAAACAAAAATGATGATTTAAAAGGTTGATTTATTTCATGTAGATTATTTTATTGATTGATGTATAAATTGAAAATAGAAAGTTATTATTTTGAGCTGAAAATGACAATTTGAAATTTGTGTCTTTTTTTTTACTTTTTTTTTGTAAAATTTAATCTTTTATTTTTAGTATTTGAAATAATATAATGTTTTAATCTTATGGGTTTTTTAAAAAAAAAAACAAGAAACAGAAATTAAAATTACTATCCATAACAATTAATAAATATATCAAAAATTAATATATTAAATTTTTATTAGTAAATCCATGAGATGTAATAATTCATAATATCACAATGTTAATATAAGTGTTAATTTTTTTTTACTTATATAAAATTTGCTATAAATATTGATAAAAAGATATTTTAAATTGATAGCAAACTACAGAATCCGATTGAATTTTGCTTAATGTTATTGAATTTTTAAAATTATAAAATTTTAAATATATTGTAACAGGATGGGGTTTCTGGATGTACCGGAGATGATGGAACATAAACATCTACCCCAATTAAACAAAATATTTCAAATAATGAGCAATATCAAAAAATATATATTTAAATAAGAAATATTAAAATAAATTAGAAGTAAGATATTAAAGATATGTTTAATATCACAAAATATATTCAAAGTGCATGAAATTTCATTGAAAGATCAGCCCACTTACTCCTTAGAGCAACTATTATGAAGCATAATTTACTATAATCACCAGCATTATAATAAGTAAAAGTAATACAAAAAAGAAATAAGTATTCATCATCATGAATGATCAATAATGAAATATAAATCAACAGTTTATCTTGTGACTGGATTTGAAACAGTCTTCTGTAGACCAGGCCAACTATTTAGCCTATGCCAGCTTGGGGCAATTATTTAAACATACTTTGGATGCACCAATTAATTGCTCATCCATAAGAATACAACCATGCTGGGATATTAAAACATGCTAATCATCATTAATGCTCAGGCCACTTAGTACCATTAATGTACTGGCCAACTATAAACTTAATTTAACTAAACTAAATAAAATGTAGTGCAGGGACTTTAAAGAATATTATCTTAGTGCCAATGTAGAATCAACTAGGTACACCTTAAGCACTAATTCATCCCCATTTATATATCAATACGTATTGTATGAACCTAGCTTGGAAGAACACAAGTTCAAACACCAATGGTGACCAAGAGATGATGCAGTATAATTTTTAATAATTGAATTCAAGTTTATTAACAATAAAAAAAAATGAAGTAAGGTATCTATAATATGGTTCTACAAATTAGAAACCTTCTGATTTTGATTAATATACAATAATAATAAAAAAATTATCACAATGTGATTTACAATATTGATTTACATATATGTTCCATTAGGTTTACTTAAAACCCATTCAGCACAGAGGCATGTGGCTTGATATTAAATGAACATTTTAAATTGACATTTAATAAAAAAAAAAAAGATTATATTTACATATAAGTATTTGACAAGCATTGACATAGATACGCACACAGATATGTGTGCATGTAATTTCTGAACATATTTGGCTTGTTACAAAATAAACCTTTTTAGTTGTCATTTTTAAATGATATAAAATACTCTATAGCTATGTTTAGTTAAACACGTATTTATATATATGCATATAAAAGCACATTTTATTAATTTACTAATAGAATATATTTAAATGTGTCAAAATTATAGAATTATTAATTTTTATTCCATATTATTAACATATATGTTTTTGCAAGAAGAATTTTATATGCACATTGACGTTTATATATTTTAATTTATCACAATATTTTATTTTCATAATTAATCCAATATTGAAAGTATATAAAATAATATAAATCATATTATTTAATTCTTTGACAGTCCATAATAAAAGTTAGTTTTTATAAAAAAAATAGTCAATTTTTTTTTTTTTTTCAGGTAATTGTTTTGATTGATTAATTATCTATGGGATTTTAAATTTAAAATGTCATCTTTTTTTTTTTGTCTAAAAGATTTTTGAAATCTGTTTTTTTTTCTTTTAAAACATAAATTTTAAATAATTCTTTCTGTATATAACTATGATCATCACAGGTCTTTAAATAATTCTTTCTGTATATAACTATGATCATCACAGGTCGCTCTTAACTATGTTTTTTTAGAATTTAAAATATAAATTTCAAAATGTCTTTTTGTTTTTTCAATAAATGATTTGAAACAGAATCATTATATATTATATATTTCACGTTTAAAATGTTTCAAAAATGAATTATTTAAAACAAATCACATCATACATATGCGATGTGTTTGTCTATGGTTTCTTGCATGTATACGCAGCACCATACATCTAACGACTTTTTCATCAACTGATGAGATTTCTTGGTGTGTTTAGTTTTTTTGGTCCATCGGGAAAATATTGTCCAAGATGGTCATCATTGAGAGAAGTATAATTCAGATAATTTGTTGGCATTCCATGAGCTCCGTCTGTCTAGGACTTGATAGATTTCAGGCAAGCAACTGTCCTCTTAGCACATATCTGTAGCTATGAATTTTAATACAAAGAAGTAGGTCATTTTTTTCATGTGAATTCAAACTCCACCATTGAGCTGTAAAGCAGTTGCTTCCTTGCATTCTTACATGTGATTCATGCAGTTTTCTGTATAACTTTGCTGGCCATTTTCTGCAGCTAGCTTTATTATTGCCATTCTCTGCTATTGTTGCCAACAAACTGCAGCTAACTCTTACAAAAATATTAGCCAAACTACAAACCAGTCTTTCTTTTTAAAAAAAAACTAGCCAGACTTTGTAGCTGATCAATTTCTCAAAAATATCAAAACCAAACTTGCAGATGGCCAACTTGTCCAGCTGTTATAAAAACTAAAAGCCAAATTTAATACCAGACTCTTCTGGTCAGCTCTTACAAAAACTACAAGCCAAACTAAAATAATCTTTTTATCAACTCTTTTTATAAGAGTGATTGAAATGATAAAAACATATTTAAAAACTGTTTTTATCTTTCTAATCCTTTTGAAAACAACTGAAATTTTACCAAAGGTATGATTGAAAAAAGTTGATTTAACTTTAACTTTAGTCCTTTGGAATTTTATAATCTACAAAGATTTTTAACTAGATAAAAGAAATGCACACAAACATTAATTAAAAAATAGATATTTTATACAAGTTTTAATTAAAAGATTTCAAAAATAAACCATGCTTGTTTTTAAATTTCAAAATCAGAATAATAATAATAATAATTTATTTAGACCTTTTTAAATGTTTTAATTTATAATAAAATTTTATTTTAAATCCAGAATTATTTAATTCTTTTACTATGATTATTTCATTCCAGGAAAATAGAAAAATATTTACCAAATTTTTGTCTGTTTATTTCTAGTTTTCCTTTCAGCTTTATGTATATATTTGTGCACACACATTATATTATTGTGTGCCATCAGACCCATTATATATATATATATTTATTAGCATTAAAATATTGATTGCCATTGAAAATTAAACTTACCATATGTGATTTCTTTCAGGATAATAACAATTAATTTATTTATTAATATATATATATTTTATAATCTTTTACATTTCATTTTTATCCTTAGTATTTTTCATAGACAACATTTTTTAAAAAAAATATCCTTTCATCGGGGCTTATTAGTGAGAAAACTTAATTCACATTGTTTCACAGGTGCTTTCTCATCAGTATAAAAGTGGAAAAAGAAAAGTCTGTTCTTCAAAGAAAAATATAAAATTTGTAAATCACAAAATGTTTAATATTTATCAAAAAAGAAAAAAGCTACTGTATAATTATTGTAATATTCAACAACATCAAGAGACTGTGTTCTTTTTTGCACATTATGCATTAATTTATGCAGTAATAGTATGTTTCATAGTTTGTGTATTATATATATATATCTTCTATATCACCAGTGAAAATTTTTATAATTGTCTCAGAATATTAAATTTTATTTGTCGATCAGTATATCTTACAATTGGATATAAGTATTATTTATAAAATAATACTTCACATTTACTTGATATTGGGACCAGATCTTTACCCTTAAAAAAAATTCTTCATTAAGAGAATTACATTTGTTTTTTATTCATGAATGTATACATTCAAGAAATCCATTAGTATTCTTTTATAAAATATTACTTTTATATTATTTTATTAACACACTTATATTTTATTTATGCCTATATTTTTTTAATGCAAAAAAAAATTGAGTAACAACTTATAAGTAATCGGTCAGAATTAGACAAAGAATAAATGCTTTCTAACTGTTTTTGTGTTCACAACACTACAGAAAACTTTGAAAATATCTAACCAACATGTCAGTTAGGAATTATTGGCATCTGATAAGGACAATGATGTTTTTATTGTTGTTTTAAAGTCAGAGGTAATGGAAAATTTATCACACCTGATCATGCATGATGCTGAATAAGTTATCTATTATTTTATATATATTGTTGTATGCAAATATCTTAAGAAAACAATTCCAGGTCATATGTATACTAAAATGTATTATTGTTTTACATAAATGTAGAATATATGAGTCATTTATTTATTAAAATTAAAAATTTATTTTATTAAATTATATTGGATAACAACAATGTTTTATTAAAATTAGAAGAAAGAAGTCACATGTTCAAAGCTAGGGTTTAAAGATATATACTGTGTTATATGTTACTATAGCGATAGAAACGAATTCAAAAAGGAAGAACATATACTTTCTTTTCTTTAAAAAGTTTTTTGTGTTTAATCTTACCTTCTTACTCTGTAAATAAATTCTGGACTTGCAGAAAAGAAAATGTATTGTGAGTAGAGAACTTGGGAAGGAAAAGGAATTTCTTCCATTTAATGTCTCATTTAAACGGAATAATTAACAACAAAAACACTATGCTGACTACCATGAATTTAAGACTACTAAAGCTAATTGGGATTGTAATATTGACTAAGGAAAAATAATTGAATAATATTTAAGGATTAAAATATCTATGGATCCCTACATATGTGTAATCTAGCACTAAGATGCCAAAGGAAATGCTGCAAAATAAAAAAGTTAAATTGAAGTTTTTATATATGCTAATAGTAACAGACCCTTAGAGAAAAATCTTACTTATTAACAATAGTTGAAATTATAATAATAAATATTTCTTCTAAATTAATAGTTTTAATTACAATGCAGTCTGGTTTGTCATCCAATAACTTAAATAATAAAAAATCAAATAAAGTAAAAGTTGAATAAAAACATAAATAGTATTTGCATAATTTAGCATGACTTATAAATATCTTTATAAAAAAAAATTGTTACTTGATTTTATATTTTTAAAGATAATATAATTTTTCCATATATATTTATTTTATTATTTGTGTGAAAGAAAATCTATAATTAACCCTTCTTTGACTACATGCATTTATAATTTTAATTATAAATTAATATATCTAACTATGCTATAGCAAGAGTGAACTATAAATTTACATTTTAATTGCTGTTATAAATTATTCTTTATTTTAACTACCACAAATAAATTAAGCCAATAAACATCACATGATCACCATTTCTAACACAAATAAATTTATAGTGTAGCTATTAACTTAGATATTTTGATTTACTACTGCATGAATTATAAAACCATTTTATCTTATTCTATAGTACATTCCGTGTTATATCTCACTATCAATTCTATAGTACATTCCATGTTATATCTCACTATCAATTAAAACATTGCTTAATGAATTTTGTCTTTGCCAGGCAAGATTATTCATTTGGATCCATTGCGCTTTTTACAAATAGAACATGTAAATGTAAACTATTATAATATCATTTATGATCAACTCATTTATTTATTAGTTATATTTTAAATTGTCTGGATACGACATTTACTCAGTTATTTAAATTGTCCAAATATGTAATATAAGTGGAGAAACCCACTTGGTTTATAATTATATTTATATGTAGTTGCCCAAATACGTGATGCAGTTGCAGGCCAACTAGCCCTGCTCAGTCATAATTCTCATTACATTTGTATTTACCTATTATTGATAAACAGTTCCATTTATGATATTAATCGTTGAGGGTAATGAGCAATCTATTATTTTATAAGGCTTGTCCAAAAGGACATATTTAGAAGATAGTACTCAAATCTGTAAGCTATTGAGAACAGTTATTTTATTTTTATGTTGAGCACCAAATGTAAATGAAAATATATATACTCTAATAAAATGTAATGGAAATATATTCTAATAATGAGTAAAATAAAATAACTATTCTGAATAGCTTACAGATTTGAGTACTATCTCCTAAATAAAATGTCTTTGGATAAGCCATAATTTATAGTGAGTAATATAAAATAATAGACTGCCCACTACACTAGACAACTAATATAAATGGAACTGACTATTCAATAAATTCCCTCAGATTAGGTAACCACAAATATAAAAATATTTTATATCTGAGCAGGGCTAATTGGCCTGCAGTTGCATCACATATTTGAGCAACTGCATATAATAAATATAATTATAAACCAAATGATTTTCTCCACTTATATAACATATTTAGACAATTTAAAATACAACTTATAGGTAAATGAGTTACAAATGATTTTATGTAGTTTATATTTACATGTGCAATGGACTCATAGATTTGTAAAAGAGCACCAATGGGTCCTTCATAAATACTTTTGCTTAGCAAAGAAGATAAAATTTATTAAATAATTTTTTACTTGATGGAGAGATGTAACATGGAGTATAGGTTAAGATGAAATAGTTTTATAATAATTTATGCAGCAGTAAATCAAAACACCTAGATTAATAATAACAATGTAAATTTATTAAGAAAAACATTAATTTATTTGTGGTAATTAAAATAAAGAATAATTTATAACAGCAAGTAAAATGTACATTTATAATTCACCCTCTCTATAATATAATTAGATATGATATTAATTTTTAATTAAAATTGTAAATGCATATAGTCAAGAAAGAATTAACTACAGATTTTTTTTCACACAAATAAGAAAATAAATATATATACGGAAAAATTATATCTTTAAAAATATAAAATCAAGGAGCAATTTTTTTATAAAGTTATTTATAAGACAAATTAAGTTATGCAAATGTTATTTATATTTATCTTTTACTTTACTTGATTTATTACTATTTAAGTTATTGAATGACAATTTTAAACAAAGCAAAACTCTCCATACAGTAGTGCCACCCTGTGCTAACCAGAGTAATCAATGAATGCCAGAAGGCTTGTGCATAAAATCCCTATCTAATGCCTACTCATCCAATATCCCCAGTATAAGAGATAGTGATCATGTGATGCTTAATGGTTTAAGAAAGATTTTATAAATACTTTTAAATATTACCATTATAATTTCAACTGTTGTTAATAAGTAAGATATTTTTCTTAAGCATCTGCTACTATTGGCATATATAAAAATGTCAATTTAACTTTCTTATCTTTCTGCATTTCCTTTGGCATCTTCATGCTAGCATATACATATGTAGGGATTCCATAGACATTTTAATCCTTAAATGTTATCTAATTATTTTTCTGTTGTCTGTATTACAATCCTAGTTAGTTTTAATGATCTTAAATTCATGGTGGTCAGCATAGTGTTTTTGTTGTTAATCATTCCATTTAAATCATAGACATTAAATAGAAGAAACTCCTACCCCTTTTTTTCCAAAGTTCTCTACTCTCAATATATTTCTTTGTTGCAAGTTTAGAATCTATTTATAGAATAAGGTAAGGTTAAAACACAAAACTTTTTAAAAGAAAGAAAATATGTGTTTTTTTCTTAAATTGTTTTTGTCTCTATAGTACAGTCTATATGTTTAAACCCTAACTTTGAACATGTGATTTCTTACTTCTAATTTTAATAAACAAATGATTCATTTATTCCATATTTATTCGAAAGAAATAAATATATGATCTTAAATTGTTTTCTTTATTTAGATATTATAAATTATAGAAAAATAACAAATGAAGATATATGCACATCACAATATATTAAATCAAATATTTTTATGGATTTTAATATTATATAAACAGAGATAACTTTTATCTTTGATGTTATCATGAAACCATCAATTACTAATTGACAATCCTGAGTTTAGATAAGTTTTCTTTAATAACTTACATAATAGCTTTTTTGACTTGGTTTAGGACAGTTAATTAGTAATTGATGATTTCATAGCAACACTAAAGTTAAAAGTCATCTCTCTTTGCATGGATATAATATCTTCATTTCCAATGTTTATTATACTCTTAAAATGGATCCCTTTTACTTGATCTAAAACAAAAGAGTTATTATATAGATTAATATAGAAAACTTGTTTAATCTCAGGACTGTCAATAATTGAGTGTTTCCTGGCAACATCAAAGGTAAAAGTTATACTTAGATATAATCTTTTAATTTTCATTATTTATAAAACTTTTTAAAATTTATATTGTAACTATCAGACATCTAACAAGAAAGACTATTATGTTTTTTTTTTGTTTACTTTAAATTAGAAGAGTGAAGCCAGAAAATTTATCACACTATCATGTGCATGTAGTTGAACAAGTCATCTATAAATGTATATATGTATATAATATTTGTTAATGATGTAAAGAACTTTTGCCTAGAATAAATTGTATTGATTATCTCTTTATTATTCTGTTTCCTCATTACTTCAATTAGTCTTTGAGATATATATAAATTAAACAACCCACTAATATTTAAATTCTCTAACCAAATAATTGATTAATAAAATCCAAAATAAATATCTAGTCAGTAGACTAATACAAAGAAAGTAATATAAATATCCTGAAAAATGTTTTGTTTCAAACAAAGCTTCTAGAAATAATCTTGGCAATCCAACACCAGCCCTAAATATTCACAGACATAGTGAGAAATACATAAATTAGAAACTTACGATTAACATAAACTTCAGGAATGAAAAAAAAAATTGAAGCTTATGCATTTAATTTACTTATATATAGTTATGTTTTGAATATAGTTTTCTGAAGTGATTTATTCCTTAGCTTTCTATTTGCAAGTTATAAAATTTAGATTTGTTTTTCAAGAATTTTCTTTTTACTCTTGAAGATAATCATGCATTTCTAATTTAAATTTTTTTTTTTTTTTCTATGTCTATGTAATGTTTGGTACTGACATTATATTTTTAGGATTAGTTTTGAGACTTATGTAAGTTGAAATATAAATTGGTGTGAGGTAATTGATTGCCTTTTTTATTGTGGTTACCACTTTTCTCATTACTGTTTGATCGATTAGACTAACGCTATTTTTACAGATTACTTTCTTGGTATTACTATATTTATTATTAACAAAACTTATTAATGAACGACACCATTTAATTGACCGAGATGGCTTAATGTCACTTAATTATTTATTAATACTTTCCGCTCAGTATATTTATGGATGTCAGCCTATTCTGACTCTAAGCGCCAATTTTATGCTTGCATAAGAACTATACTGGAAGGGATGAGGAGAGTAATTATGACTTGTTAATAAATGCCCGGCCACTGGCTAGCTCATTCAGGGCGGGTGATACTTTGACTGACAGAAACTTGTATAGGTAAGGCAGTAAGACTCCAATTAATTAAATTATTCAATAACTAGTATGCATATATTTTTTTAAACTAAATAAATAAGATATGAAATAATGAAAATAGAATAATTAACAGTGCTCAAATATTCAATACATAATAGCATATATATATCTTTATACAGAAAAACAAAATGACTAATTGTTACAAGTACTAAATAATTTATTTTTGAGA
The DNA here is from genome assembly GCA_028023455.1 of Epiperipatus broadwayi. NCBI lineage: Eukaryota > Metazoa > Onychophora > Udeonychophora > Euonychophora > Peripatidae > Epiperipatus > Epiperipatus broadwayi. Next base: position 260,418 of record JAQFVV010012501.1, read on the forward strand.
TGGGTAATTTGATTTAATGTAATTAGAAATTTTAATCTCTAAATATAACATTGAGAATGCGCATTAATATAAGTTAGAATAACATATGTATTACCTTGAGATCACTGGGGAAGGTAACTTACTCGGATGCATAAAGAAAGTGAATTTATTCAGAAAACACTATGGCCACAGAAATTGTTCAGCAAGGATGTCTTGTCCTTATTTTTTAAAATCTCTGATAGCTCGATCATGATTTAGGATATTGGTAGAGATGCAGATGGACAGTCGCAGATTCCTTTTTAACTTCAGGCGATTATACGATCATGTAGCAGCTTCTGTTTCTTTGTGATACCGTGGGATAAAAGCCCATTACATTTAGAGCTTTACCCCAACCTATTCATATTAACTGGCGAATATATATATTTTTTTTAAAAATCAGCATTTAGAAATCTTCAATGGTAATTAAATATGGCAACGAAAATAACAGCATAAAAACCCAAAAAATAGTTTTCCTTATTTTGCTATTAAACCATTTTTTTTTCCTAGAAAATTCTATTCTCAAAAATGTTAGGTATTTTCTCTTGATTATTCTGTGGGATCTGATGTCCGGATTCTTTTGTTCTATTTTCTTCTTTTTATCAAGAAAACCTTTTAGCACATTTTTTTCTATTTTAAAAAGTTTCATTAAACACCTTGGAAAATAACTTCTAACAATACTTTTGGTAAAAGCATTCCGTAGATAAAAATCTGTTTAGTTTCTCTTTTTTTTATTTCTTTCTTTTTTATTCAAAATAAAACCGAATTAGACAAAAATATACATTATATGCTTTTCCAAAAGATTCTTTTTGTACATTTGACTATACAATATCATATACATAAACATATTTCATTAATATAAATGAGCACAACCCCCCACTCCTTACACCTGGTTTAACTTTATTTAATTATTTTTTTAAAAACATTCAAATATATACATCAACATATATGTAGTAACCATATATATATGCGTGGCTACAGAATTCCTTACCTTGGAACAGGGTTCAAACCTAGTTCCTGTTATATTATATATATATATTAGTATGGTAATTAGATATATCTTGAGCCATTTACAACTAATTGACTAGAAGATTTAAGTGACATATTGGTAATAAATGTATATATAGTATTAAATAAATATGTGCTATAATAACAACTTAAAAATCAGTAGTATTAGATTCTTTTTTATAAACTGATTTTAATGTGGTTTTTTTGTTTTGTTTTTCAGGAAGAAAAAAAGAAAAACAATGAGGTGAGATTATGATTTTTTTTTTTTCAGAAAGTGAATTAGTGTCTTTATATTGATATTAAACCGTGAATATGCAAGGAATTATATATCTAGTGTCTATTTGAATGCCCATTCATAATTCATCAGAACATTTTCAGACAAATTATTTTGAAGACCATAGAAAATATAAACAAAATTTTGGTTATTTTAATAGTCTAAACTATAATTTCATAACTCATTAAGCAATACAGTAAAAAGTAATAGCAAGATGCAAGTGCTGAATTTTGAAATGAAGATTTGGTGGAATAAGAAAAAGTCATATGAATAGAGTTGTCTTTTTAAAGAAGAGGAGGTGCATCTATAAAATAATGCCAATATATATAATATAATTACATAGTATTGATATAATGAAATACAAATCCTCAAAGATAGTAGCAGTCATATGATATATGTAAAATCAAACAATTATCAATTAGTTCTTACTTTATGTAAAGCAGACTAAACTGCAACAATAAGAGATTAGTATTATTAACAGATCCTTAAAAGTCAAAGATGTTTAGAAGACTTCTAACCAGACCAGTATTTAGTAGATAATACAAACTTACAAACTATATATTTTTAGAAGTAATAGGTAAAACCACCTTTCTTTTATTACTATAATAATTTTAAATTCAAATTTTGGCAGTTAAGAAGGTGAATAGACAAAAGAAATTCCGAAGAAGTCTGTTTCTCAGTCGAAACAGTTAGATTAATTGAGTAAAAAAATAAACATTGTTATAGTAATAAAAGAAAGATGGATTTATTTAATTGTTTTGTAATTTTATCAAAGCATAAAGAAATTATAAGTAAGAGAATACAGACATATGAAACAAGAAAATGATCTCTAGACGATATCTGTGGCAGGACCATTTGTTATAAGTTGGCCTAGATCCTTATCCGCTCATGTCTTCATCATCATAGTTTAGTATTTATCGATAGCAAATTACTATAATTTAATTTACAAGTGTGATATTACTTAAAAGTACTCACTTTTAATGATATTATTTTGGATAAACTTTAATATACTTATCCAAGATATCAAAAATGAGGTGTTTAAGTAATGTGGCACTTGTAAGTTGAATTGTAATATTTACTAAGGTTGTAACCTTTAGGAATACACGTCTGAAAAATTCGAAGGTAGGGAGCTCTACAGGCCTTAGCCACAAGCTTACACTAAGAAGAAAAGAGGGAAACCTTCTTTACTTCAACCTACTACTTTTATATAATAAAAGTAGGTTGAAGTAAGGAAGGTTTCCCTCTTTTCTTCTTAGTGTAAGCTTGTGGCTGAAGTAAAGAAGGTTTCCCTCTTTTCTTCTTAGCGTAAGCTTGTGGCTAAGGCCTGTAGAGGTCCCTACCTTCGAATTTAATGAAAGTAGTTTGAAGTAAAGAAGATTTCCCTCTTTTCTTCTTAGCGTAAGCTTGTGGCTAAGGCCTGTAGAGGTTCCTACCTTCGAATTTTTCAGACGCTTATTCCTAAAGGTTACAGCCTTAATAAATATTACTTAATATAATAATGTGCGTTTAATAAAATTTATAATTACAAGTTGAATTGTAATAATTGATACTTAAATGTATTTCAGATTGGTGTCATTGTAATTCTGTGTACAGCAGATTACTTTTTTATTGATGATTGCATTTCTATATTTATCCTTATGATTTTACACATGTGATATGGTCTTTCTGTCACCATTTTCCACCAGATGTTAAATACAATTTTTAATTTTTTGCAGATACTGACAATTTAGATTGTTATTCCAATTTCTAGTTAATTTGAACTGCAACTGAATAATCATTTCATATTAGTGCATATATTCTAGGGAAGGGATTTACGGTATGTATGAATTTTCAGAAGAATTCAATATGAATTTAATACTGACTCAGTTTTAATGTAACAAGTTTAATTTCATCTAAAATTGTGATTATAGTGATAATTGCTTAATGCTTTTCTCTCTTATACTTGAGTTTTTGAATCAATATTAAATTTACCTTTTTATGAAAAATGAGGGTTTGTGTCCTGGCCGATGCTATGACACTTGGAAAAAAAAAAAGTTAATAATTGACTGGGATCACTTATCAGTATATTTCATTGTTGGGAGAGAAGATAATTGATAAACTAAGCTAATTTATTGATAACTGAGAAATTTTTATTATCTGAATCATGAAAAGAATTCATATTAATTAAATCTGTCAAAGAGCTTATTATAGATGAAAGCATGGGCTACCTGTTTGGTTTACTCCAGCTTACCCTATGGTATATTTTGAATGTAAATACTGTTTTTAATGGTGAAAACTTGTCAACAAAGTTATGACTTTAATCACTTGGCTTGATTTTTTTTTTTGTTATAATGATAAAATAAAGTAGGAAGATCTTGGAAATCTAAGTTAGATAAATCATGTTTTATTTTCAACATTATGCTTTTTACATAAGAAATAATGTAAACTATGACTCAGACAAATTGACTTCGTGCCCATTTGCCTTACATTCTGTCTATTGCTCCTCTTTAGAAGAAAAAAATCATTTTCTGCAGTCCATTTAAAATAATAAACTTCTACATTTTCCTCTTTCCAATCCAATTGTGAAATGAAGAGAGATCTTCTCAATCATGCAGGAAAGAATAATTTGCAGTTATGTTTTCTAATTGAATGGTTAAATGAAGATATACTTTTACAAACATATTAGTCCATAGATAAAGATGGGTGTCCACCTTTATCATAATTTAAAAGGTTGCCTTGACAATAAACAGATTGAGATTCTTGATATTATTTAGATGGGGACTGCTTTCATGTATTTATATTTATAAGCCAAGCTCTTTGGGTATTATTAGTTTTATTATCAAAGTAATATATGGTTCAGTGCATTGAAAGTTAAAATTGACTATTTGTTAATCTGTTTTTGAAAACAGGTTATATTTACCTGTTTAATGAGATTTAATCAAACTTCCATGAATTTTAATTTCAATCTCTTTCAGTCAAGTGACAATCTTTAGTGTCTATATAAACATATTAGTCCATATATAAAGGCGGGTATCCATCTTTATGATAATTAAAAAGGTCACCTTGACAACAAACAGATTGAGATTCTTAGTATAGTTTAGGTCTGTATTGCTTTCATGTATTTACCATTATCAACAAATACAATTTTTATTAATAGGATTAATAGCTGTTATAAGTAAACATTCATTTATAATTAAAGGATATAATAAAAGAAAATAGTTGAGTGTTGCTTTTAAGTTATATCTCATTCTTAAGATATACAGTGAGTTTGTTTACAATTGTCTAACTTTTTTATTATTTGAAGCGGTATAATAAACTTATAAAATTTATAACGAATTACTATAGAGATTAAGTAATGAGAAGTATATGCATCACACTCCCATGTAGATGCAAACTTAAATGCTCGCTTTTTTAAAACTCTTAGACTTAATATCTGGATACTAATCCTCAGATATGATAAAATGTAAAACTGTAATGTCTTTTTATCACATTCTTAGTTGTAATTAATAATTTGTTAAGCACACCTAGGCGCATAGTCTTAAGGTTATAGCCTTAATATATATTACATTCTTACTGTAAGTTTTTATATTACTTTTTTTCTGTTTGTGTATGTATACTTTAATTGTTTTACTTATCATGTGCATGTGTGAAGATTAATTTTCTTCCACAAGATTACAATTATATAATTGCTAAATTATTTATTTATATATATTTAAACTAATATAATTCAAAGTTGCAGATACTTAAAATTGAGAAACTTACTCTTCCCTGTGATATGTAAACTAAATTTGTACAAATAATTGGTCAATTGAAATATCAGACTCGTAATAAATTCAAGTCCTAATTTAAATATAGTTAATAAAGATTAGTTATACCAAAAATAAGCACACTTATGCTTTTACAACACTTATGGATAAGCGCATATAAATTTAATCTAATAGTGCACGTGTGAAGATTAATTTCCTTTCACAAAATTATTATATGTATGGATATAACAAGAATCTGATTTGAACTTAATAATTCATTGTAGATAATTGATTTATTGCTTGGTAGAATAAATTGAATAATTATTTTTCAATCTGTTCTTGATTTCAGATACTAATAATACTTGCTTTTGTAAATAATTGTTTAATTTCTATTGTTATAATATGTTTTTAACAGTTTGTTTTTGAAATATACAATTTTTATTATATATTCTATGTTATCAAATTGCCATCAATTTCCAGTAATTTAGATTTTTTTTCCCCCTCACTATTGAGTTATTATTAGTTAACTATCTAGTACAGATAAGTAATATAAAATTTAAAAAATTAAAATAAAGCAAATCAAAATAAAAGGACATTAAAAAAAAAGGATTGTTAAAAGAAGGCAGGTAAAATTCAGTATAGATTTCAGTACAAGGTGAAAGATGTAATCAACAAATAAAAAAATATTACACCTAAGTGTGCTATGATATTAAACACATTCATACAAGTCATTACCTCATAAATATTTGCTGACAGAACTATAAAAAATATGGTAATATGTAGATGTCAATTTATAAGTCTGTGACAAGAAGTAAGAAATCTATCGGAATTTAAAAGAAGTCAAATCTTAGAGCTCAGTTAATCAAAATATTTGTGTTTCAAATGGAAGAATTGAATAACAATTTTTAGCTTGCAGTTTCAACGCAAAATGATTACATTTACTAAAAGTAAAAGAATAAATTTGCTAGACACGAATATGGGGGGAAATCAGGACTTAAAGAGAGAAATTAATGTAAACAAAACACAAGATCACAGCAGAGCTGTCATTCCAAAGATCAATGAATATTTAAATATTCCAGAATCTACTTCTGAAACAATTCATCTAAAACTTGACAAAAACTTTCATATTCATTAGCATCTATCATATATAATGAATGTTGTGTAAAAAAGGTAAAGTCTTTTTTAATAAATAGTCCATTACAGAACAAATGACTCCAATTGCCTTCGTATATATGCTGCAAAGGAGAAGGTAATATTCACCAGGCTTGCTAATTGCTGGTGGTAAGTTATTAAGCATTTTTCCTCTAGCTGTAGTTAACTAAGGTTGAATATGGGCCAGCTATCTGATAAAAAAAATCTCCAGTCTTTTGAAAAAATTTTTACTTGACCCAGATTTGAACACCAGATCATAATTTTGGAAAGAAATGCTTCAATAAGGATCGATATACAAAAGCAAAGTTGCTGAGCTATGTCTCTAATCAGTGAATATATTCTGACAACAATAGTCCAATTATAACAGAACATTAATATCTTAGCATCAATCTGCGTCATCAACTGTATTTTGGGACAAGTGCACAAATATGTAGAGATCTTGACATTTAAATATATAAATTTCTATTATTTATTTTAAAGGTTGAAAGATATACAATCATTCTACAATTTTTATTTTTGTAAACTACTAATATGTAAGTATATATAGCAATTAAGGAGGAAGTATTAAATCTTATTTTATTTTTAAAAATTTATTTTTCCTCTATTGTGATGAAATAAACTCAGTACATAACAAAAGCAAAGCTCTCAACCTATATAGCTTAATAGTTTTACTTTCTTATGTCCACAGTTGTTTTGTATATATGTATGAAGTAGATTAATTTGTATATATATATATTTAATTTAGATTATTGAACAGGATGTAAATAAAGACAAAGATCGACCAGTTGACAGATCAACAGAAGATCTTTTTATTGCTCATGATTTTGAAATTAAAATAGATTTAGAAGTTCCACCGCCTGGTAAGCTTTTTAAATTTTTTAAGTTTAAAAGATATGAATAATTTAATATTTTATTTGCACTTTCACGATTATCTTGTTCATATATACATAAAGAATTATCCCATCCTCATATCAATAAAACTATCCAGAACAATCTTATCACTTGTTTATTATAACTGTGTATGTTTATATATATATATATAATCTTTCATTATTTGATTGGTTTAAAAAAAATAGCATGATTGAAGAGTGCAGCAAATTTTTCTATGAATAATGTTGACATTTGATTGAGAGTATTACAATAAAATTGTGATAACTGTTTTTTCTATAATATATAATACCTGTCACTTTATTTCTATGTCTATCTGAAGTGATAATTCTGTGTTGTTGTTTTCTTTAAAAAAACCCACTAAAACTACATATTATTGAATATTGATTTTGAAAAAAATAATTTTGAGAAATTCAGTATTTTCAAGGCAAAATCTATCTCCTCATGTTTAGGCTTGTCTCAACTGTTTGATAATTTTCTTTCTTTGTAACCTGGTTTCCATAGTATTTTTGGAATGACCAAAGGTATAAATTTGTGTAAGTGATTAAATATTTGATTATTTTTGCACAATAATTGTATAATAATTATTTAAAACCAAAAGAATATATATACACTTTGATTTTATTCTTGTTTGCTTTATTCTTAAAAATGGAAGTTAATAAACTCGACCACAAAGAAAACTGTCTTGTAATACTGATCACATAACATCATTTCCAGCACTGTTAGGATCTTTATTTTAAAGATTATAAAGCATTTTTAAAGCTGAATCTCATAGATTTATCAGAGATTAACATTTATTCGCTCATGCTTTAAAAATAATTTAAATTACAGTAAATTTTGTTGACTTTCTGGAATTGTTCACTTATATTGTTTTTCTGTTCTATTGTTCAATGACAAAAGCACCATTGTGCTCATTACTTATTTATTTATTCAACATTTACAAAGTTCAAATATTTTTTAGAATGTTTTTCATTTATAAGCTTCAGTTTGTAGAAATATAAATTGAGTTTTAATATAAAATAAAGATTTTCTATTGAATTGAATACTGACAAAAATCCAACATAGTTAACAATAGAAAATCTCATCTTGGTAAAGGGTTAATGGTCTAATCTATATTGCGCATATATATATTTAAAAACATAAAGAGAAATTTTTTTTTACAGTTATTCTTTATTTTATCATTTCACATTGTCATAGTTTGGGGGAAAAAATTATCTTCTGGATTTTTTTACCTATTTGAAAACTTATTTAGAAAATAAATTAATTTTTTAAACTTACAATGGATGCCTTTTTTTATTATTATTAAACTTCTAAATAATTGGCAATATTTATTCATACTCAAGGAATTTTATGTTGATAACAATTTCTAGTTTTTTATCGACATATGGAAAGCAAAGTTGCACAGTCTTTTAATTCTTTAAATTTAAAGTGGATATGCATTTTTTTAAAAAGAAATTTGTTTTTAGGATAGTTTTTTATTACTTTTGAAATTAAAAATTTATTTTGAAGTGTAATTAGATATCAGCAATCAGTTTATTTTATCTGAATAAATTTTTGCTAAATTTTTATTTATGGTAGAATTTTTTTTTTTTTTTTGTTAAACTTTTGTTTTTAATTTCTCAGTTATTATTTAAAATTCTAATTCTGGCTTCAGAATTTATAATATGTTTTCAGATAAATTCAATTGCCTCTATAATCTTCAAATACAAAACAAAATGGCATCATTTCTATTGATCTTTTCTATAATTTCTGTTAATACTTTTATGTGATTGGTTTTATTCCAAGTTCTCTGTAGATGAGTTACATTGATTTTATAAATAATTCTCAGCACTAAAATATAATAAATTAAAGGCAATCCTAATACTGTTTACTCAAGAAAATACTGAACATGTTAAATACAATCTTAATGCCTTTTATATTCAGAATATTGTTTTGAATTTAGCAATTGCCTTTGACAGGGGTGCTCTGCACCAAAAATGCATCCAGTTTAATATTTTCAATATTTTTTCTGAATGCCTTTTAATTTGTAATGATTTTAATAAAGGGATATTTTCTTTTTTACTTTTACTTAAATATCAATGTCAATCTTGCAGTCTTCCAATCTTCTGATTTGATATATAGTTTTTTTAACATTTTCTTCATATTCTTTTTTAAAAATATCTGTAAACATTTCATCATTTATTGAAACTTTTCCATTTTTATAGATTTAATTATATACCACATTTCTTCATTTAATATTTGGAAATTTCAAAAGGTATTCTTAAAATTATAGGAAGTACTTGGTTTTACAGTAATTTTTGAATATAAGTACAATGTATATACTGAACTTTAGATGTAATTAAAGGGGATTTGAACACAGACTTTCAAGCTCCCTTCAGCTATCCACTCCATCTTATATAAATGATTCACTTGACCACTTACCCATGAAAAAAAGATAAATAATCTCCAATATACGTATTTTGTGCTGAACCAGCACTCATCAATTGGTCCAGATTATCATCTTCCACACACATATATATAATTAGTGCTCATTTTATATTAAAATAGCAAATCTTCAAACTTTAATAGACAGGCTTCAGTCTTCTCCACACTCCAACTCTTCAACCATCCACATCATTTGAAAATATGATGATTGCATATTCAAAGTCCTTGTTTGCCAATTTTGTTGTCACATCCATAAGTCATTCAGATCCTTTACACGTAGGACCTTCAGACCATTTAAATACACAGAAGAGAGATGGGCAGTATGCAGGCTGAATCTGTAATATTTAAATACAAAGTATAGTATATATACTTAAGCTAGATGTAATTAGAGGGGATTTGAAGACAGACTTTCAAGCTTCCTTCAGCTATCCCCTCCAAGTTACACATGACCGCCTACTTATGAAAAAGATAAACTAAGCACTGATTATATATTGTAGGTGGTAATGATCTGGACCAACTAATGAATGCTAATTCAGCATGAAATATGGATATTGGAGATCAATTATCTTTTTCACATGCATGTGGCCATGTGTATTGGTTATCTAAGATGGAGTGGATAGCTAGAGGGAGCTTGAAAGTCTCGGTTCAAATCACCTCTAATTTCATTTAAAGTTCAGTATACACATTATACTTGTATTCAAATATTACAGATTCAGCCTGAATTCTGTTCATATCTCTTTTGTATATTTAAATAGATATATTAAATGTCCTATATATGAGGGATTAGAGTCAATATGGGTATGACAACAATATTGGCATCAATAAGGACTTTGAGCATTCCATCATCAGATTTTCAATAAAACGGATAGCTGAAGAGTTAGATTGTGGGGAAGATTGAAGTCTATCCATTAAAGTTTGAAGATTTACTATTTTAATATAAACTGAGTACTGATTATATATATATATATATGTCAGAGATGATATCTGGACCAACTAATGAGTGCTGCTTCAGCACAAAATAAGAATTGGAGATCATTTAACTTTTTCACATGTATGTGGCCTTGTGTATCAGTTATATAAGATGGACTGGATAGCTGAAGGGAGCTTGAAAGTCTGGGTTCAAATCCCCTCTACATACAGTAATTTGTAGAATTCTTCTATGCATTTTGTGATATTGCCTGTCGTTTTTTTATTTAAATGACAGTGCTATTTTTTATTCTTCTAAGTGAAATAGATTTTTTCTGACATCAAGATATTTCAAAATATAAAATCTTTTTTTCTCTTCTTTGTGTTTTTTTTTTTTTAGCTCTTCACAATTATATTTTTTTTATGACTTTTTTTTTTATATAATATTTTACAGAATTTCTCATATTCAACCTTTCTAAATAGACATTTGCAAATATTTTCAAATCCCTTTTTTATATATTGCTTTGTCTGAGTATAAAATTTGCTTATGAATTGCTACCTTTAGTTCGCTACAGTTATTAATAAATTTTCAGCTATCTTCTTATTCATCTTATTTAAATCTGAGCCATCTCTTTAAAGTCTTTTAATATTTTAAAACAATCTGCAAGTTCTAGATTTAAATTCATTATAACATTTTTGAAGATTATGGCTATAAACTGTTAATATTGCCTTTTTTAATAGCTTTTTTTTTTGTCTGTACCTTTGCATTGACACATATCTTCCATCTTACTATTTGATGATGTCTGTGTTGAACCTATTAAGTGCATTGCAATATTGAAATGAGTTTTTTCTAATAATAAAAATATCCAACTTTCCTGTGTTTTCATTTGTGTACTTCCGAGTTCATTTTACTTTGAATTTTTTTCCAAAAAAAAAAAGAGAGGAATTCATAATAAGAGTTTTTTATCTTTTTTGCATATTCATAATGGATATATCTTCTCATTTCTGTTTCTATAAGCATATTTTACCCTTAGTACTTTTATCTTTAAATCATTTTCAGGTCTTTGCTTTAAAATTTCCAAAGATGATTTTAAAATGTTGTTTAAATCTGATTGAAAGCATTCACCAAATATATATGAATATCTTCGTGTTCTTCATTACAATGAGAATTTGTTAGATCTTAAACCTGAAATTACCTTGCATTTGATATCTTCTATTTTGCTCTTATGTCTGATATACTATCAGTCTCCACAATATTGTCTTTTCATCTTTTATTTATAATGGATTCTATTCCATTGTGTTTCGAAAATTTGTGCTTTTAGAATTATATATATGTTCACTTTTCACATCAGTTTTCTGTTCATCTTATAACACCAAATCTTCTTTTTCCAATTAATGTAGTATTTTTTTTTTTTTACTAAAAAATGATCTACAGTTATAGATAACTAAAAACTCATTGAATATTAATGTGAGTTCTTAATCTAGAGGGTTTTAACATACTTCAATTTTGGTCATCGATTACTGCCTTGCTTCATGACTTTACAATTGTTATGAAAGGTGGATATAATTTTTATTTAGCAGTCATAATTGTAGATATAAAACAATTAGCAATCATATATACAAGCATCTACTCTTGCCTTTAAGAAAATGTAATCGATGCATTGGTTGAGAATTCTTCAGACATATGATAAAGATGAATGATGATAAGCAGTTCATACTGTTCATTTACTATGTGAATAATCACACAGTAAAATAAATCACATAGTAAAATAGCTGCAACAACAAAAATGTGAGAAATGGACATTGGAAATTTTCCTTGCTTAGTTTTTTGAAGACCGTAAAGAGATATTAAAATGCCTCCTTTTATTTCTTTAAACTAAAAGCAATTAGCAATCAGAAAACACTGCTTGAGATCACAAAGACTTTATAAAATTCTGATGGTGCTTGAAAAATTGAAGCTATTTAATCTGTTGCATACCCCCCTCCTCCCACCCAAAAAGAAAGAAATACAAATTAATTAAATCAATAAGTCAATCATTACTGTAATCTGAATTCTGCAATTAACATTATAAATCTTTTTTATTTCCAAGATCCTATTTTATTACAAAACTTTCAACATCTCATTGATTAATCTAAGTTCTACAAAAATAGACCTGTTTCAGGAATTGCCGTATTGATAATTAACAGCTATTAGCTTAGTACATTATTCTGTTAAACTTTTCCCAAATTTTCTTATCATCACTATCAGTTTTAACTTTTATTAATATGGACAACCAGAAAAACAAAGAATTATATCAATGTTAATGGTAATCTTTATATATATATCCATCTCTATAATTATGATAAACAAACTTTGCCCATAGTCATCAGTATCTGTTCAACAAATTCTCTTGTGTTAAGTTTTGTATTTATTTGTAAACAGTCGTCATTTAGTAACTTGGTATTTTTTATTGAAAAATTATTTCATCTGCCAAAACAAAATCATATCTTTTCGGATCATCTTCTACAAATTTTAGCTTTATTATTTGCCAGTAATAACTATATAACTAACTACAAATGGCAATAATCTATCGCTTCCTTTGTTTTACTATTTGTACACCTTACTTCAAACACTTATTATTGTAAAAAAAAAAAATATTATATATATATATATGCACACAAGTTGACATTTTGACTATCCTGCAATCTTTCTCACAGTTTTGATGTAATGATAATTAAAATAAATATATAAATATAATAAACAAATGTAATTAAAAAAAATAAGTAATTCGTGGACCAGGGGATATATTTGCAGGGCCCTGGACCACCCACTAAAAGATCCTATGACACTCCAGCAAGTTGACGGTAATATGGGTGTAGGCTATAACATGATTAATCCTATACACCAACATTTCAAGCAAAGATTACAAATGCATAGCACATTCATACGTCATTGAGACTTATTTGGGCCAACTGATACCTCACATTCTAAGTCATACAATTCACAGTCGAGCTCACCACCATGAACAACTCATGTCACCCAGGTTTCAATGGAATCCCTGCTTTTGTTTTGTCCACCTTAGACACTTTACCATATTATGCCTCTGTGATTTGAAAAATTATCTGTTCCAAAGAATATATGACATCAAAGGTTCAGTATCCAATCTCATTTGTATCATTTACCTAAAAACCAGGCTTAACCTCTACTCTTACAACCGTTATTCAATTTTCATGGTGCCATTGAGTATTAAGATACCAGAAAAAAATTGTATTCTTCTAATTTCCATGGGGCCATTGGGAATTAAGATACTAAAAAAAATTGTAAAGGATCATTTAGAGCCACACATATTTTTCTCTAAACTCCGTATGCAGTTTGCAAAAGCTCTTCTATCACACAGGCTGCTCTGATGTTTAAAGTGGTCTTGAATTCAGTTCAAAATTGAAAAAATTTGCTTCAATTGTATTTCAGTTAGATTCAATTGTATTTCAGTTAGATATAGAGTCTGCATTTGACTGCGTCTCCATCACCAACCTGATTGAAATGCTGACTAGCACCACCATTCCAAACACTGTTATACTTAAGTTACCAATTTACTGTGGAGTAGAGAAATACATGTTACTCTCTATATTCCCAAACAATCCATTTCTCTGGGTTCATCTCTTAGTGCACTCCTCTTTATTTTTTACATAAACCTTTTCTTAATGCACATACAACAGAGGTTGTCAGGCATTCAAATTGCACATACTCAGCAACATAGGCCATGTATAGCATACATGGATGATACTACCATCCTCTTGCCTTTTCACAAGCCCCTTCCCATTTTGCAAACCATTCTTAATCAATGCACTACCACACATAAACTTAGATTTAACATGAGCACAACAGCCACATGGTTTATATATACCAACAAAATATGCAATCCAATATTCCAGGGGGAACTAACCCTTTGCTTAGGCTTCCCATTCTACCTGGGCTCACTTGTAATGAAGAATACTTTACAAAATAAGCTTCAAGGCAGTGCTACATGGATCATTAACTCTTCTCTCCAAAGCTTATTTTTCCCTCTCTCACCTTTTTAATATACTCATAATGAATAAAATTATATATTATTAAAATGTTTTCAGAATCATTTACTTTTGCCATCTCCTCCTCCTGTAATAGCTTACTTTGGGACAGGTAGACAGTTTCAATCTCAGCTGAGAGACTCACCACCCATTGATAATAGTTTGGGCCTTTATAATAAAAGCCATAAATCTCTTGCATCAATTGCTCATAAATTTCCAGTGATTAACCCCCACAATCAATTTCATTTTTTATGACATGTTACCAATCAATCCCATCTGCATCCAACCAGTTAACTTTTTCAAATACAGTTAAATATACCTCTGGCAAGCATATGACATACTTCATCCAGAAGCCAACAAAGACTTCCCTCCTCCTAATGCTTGGTATCAGTAATCCTCCATTAGTGCGGTTCTTCAGAAAGTGGTCCCTGGAGCCAAAATTTTTTTTTTATTTCCTAGTTCGCTCACTCTCTACCAATATCCTGTTTTCTTCATTATTACAGACTATATAAGAATATAAATCCATTCTGCAACTTGTGTTATGCAGCAGAAGAAATTAAACAGCATCTCTTTCACCAGTATCAGGCTCGCATCATATTAGAGCCTTTATGCTAAATACATATAGATGTCCCAATATATTATGCAACAGATTATTCACTCTTATAAGAAGATAATCTGACCATAACACATACAATGACCTTCATCCTATATGTCTTCTGGTGTACCTGCTGAATCTTCACTATTGATAATAAATACTAGAAGGCATCCGGCCACATTTATCAATAAACTTCAGCAAATTAAAGCTCATGATAACAACAATGCCCCTACCCTCCGGACATCTTCGCAGCAACTTGGTTGCTACTAAAGCAACCATCCAATGTATAAATAATCATGCTTCAATGATGCTCCCATGGAGTGATATCCATTACATCATTTATTTGGTTCCACTCATCCTGCATAGCTGCCTTCAAAACAGGACCATCACTAAACTACAATACTTCTTTCTTCAAGATCCACCAATCATTGGCCAAACTTGACTCTACAGTCATTGTAGTTGGTTAGTTCTGCATCACCCATAGATTAATTTTGTTTAACATAGATAATCATTTAATCCTCTGATATACTTCAAGAATAAGAATTACAAGAACATTAACTAGGATTGTTTAGTAATTATAATAGGCCCTAATATGGTACTAGATTTCACATTCCTAGAATGCACCTATTTATAATGTTTTGATTTATATTGAACTGTTTTTAAGACTAATGATTACTTGTCTATTAACCTTATATTAATAACTAGTAATAATGATGGTGAAAATCATATCATGTAACATGATTGGTGTAAACCTTCAAATCAACTATGTATAAACCTCATACAACATGGATTGCATTTGTAATACCTGCAATCAAAACCATGTAAGTCTCCATAATCTAAGAGTTTAATAAAGATTATTGTCGAAACCTAAGTAGCTTAAAATATAATAAAAGTAAAATAAATGTGATAAATCCAAACCAATAAAATAATCAATATAATGTAATACAAAATAAAATATAGACCACTAAATTGAAATATAAAACAAATATAGATTATACATATATGTTTATGAACAACCATTAATTTAAATATCTTTTATCATTTTTTTATTATTTCCAAATTAATAAAATACTTATGATTTTGTCTTTATATATTTCTTTGTTTAATATTGATCCATTTATTAAAAATATATTCATTTTTAAATCATATATCTCCTATTTTCTTATTTAATCTTCTGTTATTAATAATTTTCCTTTATAGTTACCTTTTTATTTTACAACTATAAATCATTTTATTGTAATTTTTAAAAAATCTATTTACTACTATTTTAGTACCTTAAAAATTTCCAAAAAAAGTGTTTTTTTTTAAATTTGAAATGTATTATATTATATCCTAGCTCTCTCTATTATATATTATTTAAACTAATTATATCTATAACCACTGCAGCTCTTTATTTTTATATACTTTAATTAATGTATTAATCCATATCATTTATAACCTATTACTATTAATTTATGCAGTTCCTTAAAATTTTCCAAAAAAAAAAAGGTTTTTTTTAATTTTAAATTTAATATTCAAATATAAGAATATTGTCTATAGTAAATTTAATTAATTATACTATATTATAGCTTCCTGTATTACACATTATTTAGACTAACTATATCTATAATCACTAACTCTTTTTATTTATATATGCTTTCACGTATTAATCAATATCATTTATAACCTATTACTATTGATCTATTATTATTTAATAAATTGCTAAATTATTATATAATTTTTTCTTAAAAATCATATTTTATACCATTTTATGTTTTAATATTATGCTAATTTTTTATTTTATAAATACATATCTATAAATATCTTCATATTTACATTCTTATATAAAATTTTCTACAAACCCATATATTCATATTTTTTATTATTAATCATATAAGTAATTTTATTTTTATTTAATTCTCTTTATATATCTCTTTTTTAATAACTTTATGATAACGTAATAGGTTTACGGTTATGTAGGCAGTGTGTAAATGTGATAAAAGATGTGAAAAAGTGGTTTCTAAGTGTAAATAGTTTAAAGAGAAAGTTAGGAGAAATGGAGCAAAAATGTAATTGAGAAAGATAGGATAGAGTATGGTTTTAGTGGAGTGACGGAAGATATGAGTGGAAAAACTAGTAGTGCAATGGAGATGGTTAGCCAAAGAATAAGTAAGGTAGAGGAAGGGATGAAGGATGTAGAAGCAAAGTTAAAATAGTTAGAGATGAAGTGTGAGCAGATATAGGAATTAATGAGTAAGAACGATAAGGAAGAAGTAGATAAGGAATTTCAGAAAGTGGTAGAGAAAGTAGACTATGAGACAGTATTGGCTGGAGATTCACTAATTAGAGAATGTGAAGATATAATTTCAAAGGAAAATAGAAACAGGTATGTAAGAGCATGTTTGCCTGGAGCTAGAATTAGGGATGTTACAGATAAAGTAAAGAAGCAAAAAAGATGTGTATGTTATGATAGGGACTAATAATTTGTCAGCACCATTAGAGTGAGTAACGGATGAGTACATAGAATTGATTAGGAATTTGAGTACGATTAAAGGAAGAGAAGAGAGAAGAAATAGTTGAATTATTACCAAGATTTGACAAGAGGTATATGTTAGATAGACATGTTCTATAAATGAGAGATTGAATTGTGTGAGAGGAATGATGTCATGTTTGTGGATGTGTGGGATTTTTTTTATTGAAAAGAGGGAGTTATATATTAAAGATGGATTGCATTTAGAAAAACAAGGAAGTGAAGTTTTAGGGAGTTTGATTTACAAAGAATATATTTAGGGAAACTTATAAAGGGGGATGGGGTTTTAAGGGGCAGTCTTATTAGAAAGAAGAAAAATGAACATAATATAAGAAATAATCAAAGGGTAGCTGATTTAGATATAAATGTAGATGTGGAGAGAGAATGGGTCTGTAAAATTATTCGTAAGCAAGCTATTTATAAATGTAATGGAGAAGAAAGAGTCAAAAGAATTTATAAAAGAGTAGTTGGAAAGAAGAAATTGTTAAAATTGGGTATTTGAATATGCAAGATGGTAGGAGACCAAAAAAGTGGCTGGAATTAAACAAAGCAATTAAAAATGAAGAGCTTGAGATATTAGCAGTAGTGGAAATATATCTAAGAGAAGAAGAAGGATCTATTCTGGAAGACTTGGTATGGCAGGGTATAAATAAAAAAGAAAAAAGGAGTGGGGGTATGGAAGTTTTGTCAAAAAAAATATTTAAATACTGTGAAATGTCAAGAACATTCGTGGTTTGAGATAAGGTTAGGAAGACAAAAATGGATGGTGGCTATAGTGTACATAACTACTGGAGCTAGTCAAACCATAATGGAGTGGAACAGTAGCATATATGAATTCCTAGTTAAGGATATACAAAGTTTCAAAGAAAAAGGGTAGAGAATAATGGCTGTAGGGGATATGAATGGGCATATTGAAGGAATTGTTGATGTAGGTAATAAGAATGGACAGCTTTTGAAGAATTTTTGAATAATGGCTGTAGGGGATATGAATGGACATATTGAAGAAATTGTTGATGTAGGTAATAAGAATGGACAGCTTTTGAAGAATTTTTGTCAGAGTGAATTTGAGCATTGGACATTTATCAAATATTTATGAGGGACAATACACATTGTCTAGAAATAATATATTCTACACAATAGATTATGTATTGGCAGAGAAAGTGGAAATGAATAAAGTATGGAAAATTAAGATATTTGATAATGAAGAGAAAGTATGTAATAGTGATCATAACCTCTTTATAATAGAAATAGTTAGTAATGTAATGGAAAATAGTAATAAAATTAGAAAGGATAGTGAAAGATGTGGATGGAGAGTGAATGATAAGAATAAGTTACAAGAGTATAAAATTAAAAGTTGAAGAAACCATGGAAGATTTGGTTGGGCTTATCTGGTGTGGTGAAATAGAAAAAGTGGCAAATAGACTTTTAGTTGAGAATATTCAAAAGAATAAAAATAATAGGAAAGTGAGAGTTAGTAAAAGTTTAAAAAAGAGGGGGAAAGCATGCAGAGAATATAAGTGTGCTATCAAGAACAAAGAAAGTGAAAAAGATGTTAATGCTAAATGGGAAAAGAGATAATTATAGAGAGAGATTGAAATTGAATAGTAAATTGTTGGAAGATATATTAATAAAAGTGGAAGAGATTCGAGTAAAAAAATTTTGGAAACACATTAAAAGAAGGAATATAGGGAAGAGAGAAATAGTATTACTAGATGATAAGGGAATAGAGTGTAGCTCTAGAGGAGAATTAGAGATAATGTTAAATAAGTATATAATGGATATAGAAAAGATGTTAAATGTGAAGGACAGAATGATAGCAAACATGAAAGCATATAGTAATGAGAATATTAGATTTACAGAAAATGAATTTAATGAGTCAAAGAAGAAATTGAGAAGTGTAAAGGCAAGAAGTATGGATGGATTGGCAGCAGAAATGGTACTGAATTTAGGGCAAAATTAAAACTATTATCATCTTTTAATAATATGGCATAGAAAAGAAATTTTTCAGGTTGTTGGAATAACACAAGAGTAAGGCTACTATTTAAAGAAAAGGGTAAGGATCATAGAAAATTAAACAATTATAGACTGATAATGGTAACATCAGTGTTATATAAAGTTTTCTCATATATGGTGTCTGGAAGAGTTGCAAAATGGACAGAAGAAAATAATATAGTGGGAGAACTGCAAGGAGGTTTTCGATCGGATTGGCCTATAGTAGATAGTTTATTTGTAATTACACAACTTACGGATTACGGATATGATTAGGAATACAGGTACATAGTTATATATGTTTTTTATAGATATAGACAAGATGTATAATAGAGTAAATAGAAATAGATTATGGATAAGTTTAGTAAATTTGGGAGTAAATGGAGCTTATATTATTAAGAAATTATATGAAAAATAATTACTATATGTATCAATTAGGGAATATAGAATCAGTTAAAGTTAAAAATGGGATGGGACTAAGGCGAGGGTGCTTTATGTCACCTATTTTGTTTTTGTTGTATTTGAGAGAAATGGAGAGAGTAATAGAAAGACTAGGAAGAGAGGGAGAGATGCCATTAATAGGTGGCAAGGGAGTATGTACATTGTCAGGTCTTTTATTTGCGAATGATATTTTTTTGTGTGCTGAAAGAATGGAAGATATGGAAGTTATGCTGAGGTCATGTGCAATGGTGGATAAAGAGATGGGGATTAAATTTAGTGAAGAAAAATCGAAAGTAATGATGATTAATACTGGGGAAAGAGAAGACAAAGAATTTTTATTGGGGATATAAAGTTAAGTTCGGTGAATAGATGTAACTATTTAGGAATTGTCTTAAGTAGTCAGAGAAATTGCATGGATGAATGGAAGAAAAAAATGATAAATGAAGCAAAGAAAAGAAATGGATTGATAAAGAAATTAACAGTGTTCTTATATAATAAATATAATGCAGTTAGAATGGTAAAGATGTGTTTATATGTGTTAGTAATGGGGTATTAGATTACTTAGAAAAAGTACAAAAAGAAGTAGGAAGACATGCATTAGATGCAGATGTGTGGACGACAAAGGAGGCAATTCAAAAAGAAGTGGGACGGTCAAGTTTTTATATGAGAGATGCAAAAATCAAAATGAAAATGTTCGGTAGATTGCAATTTATGGATAATAAAAGAATAACCAAAATAGTATTTAATTGGGTTATGAATAAAGGGCAGGCAACAAGATGGGTGAGAAAGGTAATGCGATATATGCAGAAGATTTGGATAAAGAATTTATGTCAGTATACTTATACAAAAAGTGGGATGATCGTGTTAGGAGAATTGTTGATTGTTATAGTGGTAAGGAATGGGATAGAAGAATAGATACATTAATGAAGAATAGGGAGTTGGGAGAGATAGAGAATTAATATGGAGAGTAAAAAGAGTTTAAATATACATAGAAGTAAACAGAATATTGGTTGGGAGTTAATTTTTGATAATAGCAAGGAAAGTATACTACTTATCTCAAGCGGGATCTTTAGCAACAAGGGAATATACACGTAAATGGAACATTGTGGGTGATTTAGTCTGCAAGTTGTGTAAGGAAGGTATAGAAAGTATTAGTCATCTCTTAATTGAATGTAAATACCTGAAAGCAGAAAGAATACAAATGGTGAAGTTGTGGAAGAATAAATATAAACAAAGTGATTATTACAGAAAGTGGGTTATTGGTTTTTATGCTGGGTTTGGGAAAAGATAAAGGGGATTTAGATATAAAGACCATGGAGTTGACAAAGATTATGTTGTGGAAATGGGATGGAGCAGCATATGGGAAAACTTAAGGTGGGGAATGGAAAGCGAAGATAAAGTGGCTAACAGATTTCTCTGGGCATAGTTGCTGCGAGATTCCTGACTCCATATAAGAAGTCACAGTGAATCACATCACATAAAAAAAAACTTTTGGGGTTGGGGGGGATTTTTAAAGAACTGAAATATTAAATAGGTTAAAAAAGATATATAATATTTATGATTTATAATTGTAAAATAAAGAGGAAAAGATAATGGAAAATTATTAATATCAGAAGATTAAATAAATAAGAGAATAGTAAATATATAAAGATAAAAGCATAAGTACTTTATTAATAAAATTACAATTTCATATTGGTTTGATTCATAAAGAAGAAAAATAATTAGGGGATATTAAAATAATAATAAAAGAGATAATGTATTTAAATTAATAGTTGCTCATCTATACATATAGAAATATATAATCTATATTTTATATTATCTGGATTATTTTATTTTATTGGTTTTAATTTACCACATTTAATTTATTTTATTTTTATGTTTTTTGTTACTTATTTTTATTTTTTAATACGTTTGTTTATTGTAATATTAAATTAATTATCTTTTAATCATAGTTCTGGGAAGGAGTCAAAACATCAGGTTGTGTGTGCATATATATATATATAATAAAACAAAATTGTTTGAAGTAAGGTGTACAAAATGTATTTTTATATAACTACAATTATTGTTTCAGGTGTCTCTAATCTTGACAACTCATTAGTTAATTAATCATTTCATGTAGATCACTTTCATCTTTAATCTCCTAATAAAATGTTGGAATTGAATGACTTTATAAATCAATTTTATTGAAGGATTTAATTATATCAGCATGCGGAATTACAATTTTGAAATCCAATTCAAAATTTTAGATCAAAAATTTTTGAATTAGGGAAACATAAATCCAAGGCAAAACTTCTCCATACAGTAGTGCCAACCAGAGTAATCAATGGATGCCAGAAGGCTTGTGCATAAAATTCCCATCTAATGCCTACTCATATCCCCAGACTAGTTTTTGGTTTGTGGCCTTCGTCAGTGAGGAGCCTTGGATCTGAGAGCACTGTACCTAGATCTTAGGATCTAATGCAACCCTCCAGCAGCCACCTTTTATCTCTACTTAACTACAAAACCATGAGAATGAAATTGAAAACAATATTTTGGGTCTGAACTCAGTTCAACAACCATAGCTACCACTAACCTATTAGGCAGGATTGGTGTTAGACCACTAAACATCACATGATCACTGTCTCTTATACTAGCACATAATTGTTATAAAACAAGGCAAAATTCTCCATACAGTAGTGCCAACCAGAGTAATCAAGGGAGGCCAGAAGGCTTGTGCATAAAATCTCCATCTAGTGCCTACTCATCCAATATCTCCAGACTAGTTTCTGGCTTGTGGTTTTCATCAGTCAGCCTTGGATCTGAGAGGACTGCACCTAGATCTTAGGATCTAATGCAACCCTCCAGCAGCCACCTTTTATCTCTACTTAACTACAAAACCATGAGAATGAAATTGAAAACACAATATTTTCAATCTAAGCTCTCAGGTCCAAGGCTTCTCACTGATGAAGGCCACAAGTGAGAAACTAATCTAGGGATATTGGATGAGTAGGCACTAGATAAGGATTTTATGCACAAGCCTTCTGGCATCCATTGATTACTCTGTTTGGCACAGAGTGGCACTACTGTATGGAGAGTTTTGCCTTGATTTATAACAGTTATGTGCTAGTATAAGAGATAGTGGTCATGTGATGTTTAGTGGTTTAACACCAATCCTGCCTAATAGAATAGTGGTGGCTATGGTTGTTAAAGAACCAAAGTCACCAAAATGTATGGGTGCTGAACTGAGTTCAGACCCACATTACTATATAAGCTATTGAGCTTAGATTGAAAATATTATTGTGTTTTCAATTTCATTCTCATGATTTTGTAGTTAAGTAGAGATAAAAGGTGGCTGCTGGAGGGTTGCATTAGATTCTAAGATCTAAGTGCAGTGCTCTCAAATCCAAGGCTCCTCACTGACGAAGGCCACAAGATGGGGATTTTATGCACAAGCCTTCTGGCATCCATTGATTACTCTGGTTGGCACAGGGTGGCATTACTGTATGGAGAGTTTTGCCTTGTTTTATAACAATTATGTGCTGGTATAAGAGGTATAGTGATCATGTGATGTTTAGTGGAAACATAAATCCTTGGGTGAACATTCATTCCCTGAATAAACTGTATAAAGTATAGCTTTATTGCTATTAAAAAAAAAAAAAAATGCTATTACTACTAAATTAGCCCATTTATTACTTTTATTATGCTATTCTAACTGTTTTTTTTTTTTATGAAGTATCAAAATTATTTATTCAAAATATTAACCGCAATGACGGAAAATATGTATAATAATTATAGATTCTGCAGTTAACTCGTTGAACTTTATAATAACTAAACCAAAACAAGAATAAGTACGATAATTATAAAATTATAATCTTCGCTGCAATAACATATGGAAAAATTACTATAATCAAATTATATAAATAAATCATTTTTATATAGCGCGATGTTTGTAAACTGTAATATTTAAAACAGCATTCCGCTGTTGCACATGCGCTTTGAAGATTTTAACTATAAATGAATGACTACTAACACTCAACCACATGATAAAGTCTTTGGAAAAGAAAATAAGAAGAATGACGTAGCGTAAATTCTAGTAAATTTCATTAGCATCTTTCATTCAAGCATGTAATAGTAATTTAAAGTGATTATTTAATATATTCACGCTTTCACTTTCAAACACTTAAGATTCGCCCATACAAAAGCGTTTGGGTTCGAAAAGATAGATGGCCATTCTATCTTTTCCAAAGACTTTATCATGTGGTTGAGTGTTAGTATTCATTCATTTATACTTAAAATCTTCAAAGTGCATGTGCAACAGCGTAATGCTGTTTTAAATATAATCAAATTATAATATTTGTACTTATTCCAAAAAAATCCTGATTAATATTATGGCACGTGCCAGCAGTTTGTCTGGGTGAAATAATGATTTATATTTCTATAACAAAAAAAAAAAATAGTAATATTAAAATAATGATATAATTCTTCTCTAAGCAATCCTCAAAACATCATATGTGATTCTTTTTTTTTTTTTCTTAAAATTTAGTTAATCATAATTTCATTCTTATGTTGGTATGATCTTGAAAGTGTTGCATTTAGAAAAAAGAACTAAAAATAAATCATAGTGAATATGTATTTTAAAAAAAAGAAATACAAACAGCTCATGAAATATTTTTCTTTATTCTTATATATATATATATATGGTCTGGAGGTGAGGATTTTCCGATAGAGATTTTGAATTCTTTCTCTGTTGGCACTTAAAATTAAAGCTTGTTTTGGAGCTAGTGGTAAGTTCCATCTAGTGAACATTTTAGCACAAGCTTAAAAGCAAGTTGCACAATTTGTTTTTTGTTTTATTAATTATTATATATATATAAATGATAACTTATGATTATTTGATAGGAAACTATATTTAATTTGAAACTATTTTGATTAGACTTACAGAGGAAAAAAATTGAAGGAAAGACATTTGTAAGCACATGGAAACATTAGCTACTTTATAGTTTAACATGTTTTCATGGCATAACAGAGAGATAGAGAAAACTAATTTTTTTTAGACATTCGCTAAGTGTAATCAAGATAATTTTTAATCATACAAGTATCCATAGTTTCCTGCAAGTAATCGTAAACAATCATGAAAATATTCAAATTAACAATAAATGTATATTCTCTATAATTTAGCAGTCAAAATTTTGGAAAAAGTAATATATTGAAAAATAACCTGTGTCCGTGCAAGTATAATTATTGTTCACAAATCAATGGTGTTATACATAACCTTCATTTGGGTTAATTTTTTATATTGGAACATTTTTTTAATTTGATGTCATATGATTGAATAGATATAGTATTTGAATTAAATTCCTTATTTATATTTGAATTTGTTTTTTGTGTATCTTTTTTTTTTATTTTTAAACAAAAGTATGCCAAAATACCAAATGTATATTTAGTTGATTTTATCAAAGTTTAGTGACTTGATGTGCTGAGTTTTGGATAAAATAAATATTAAAACACTATATGTGTTTAATTTCACTAGGTTTTGGTTTTAGATTACAAATTTACATTTATAGCCATATTTTTATCAATAAACAATTCTTTTAATGTATTCATATTTACGCAATATCTTCTTTTAGAAAGATCAAGATTAATTATTTGCGAAAAAAAATTAAAGTCATATATCACATGACCTAATCTTTTTAAGCTTGTAAATAAAAAACAATGAGTTGTGCTAATTGCTCAACAAGCTTTATTGATAAATGCCAGCAAGAGAAAGCATTTTAAAATCTCTATCTAGAAACCACACCCTAATCTCAGACCAATGGTTTCATGCTTTGGCACTCCTCAGTGAAGTGCTAGGATAGTTTCAGACACTAGATCTAAAGCCAGCATTTATCTAAAAGTTATCTATTGAGTGGAAAATGTGAAATTTTCAGACATCTACATGTCTTCAACCCCTACTATCCAACTCAAATAGCTATATGGGGTTGAGAGATCTTCAGCCAAACCATATATTAATAGCCTTGCCAATATAACATTGCTTAAAGTCATATATCACATGACCTAATCTTTTTAAGGTTGTAAATAAACAACAATGAGCTGTGCTAATTGCTCAACAATTTTCGACTTTAAAAAAAAAAAAAAAATCAATATTTTACATTACTCAAAAGTCTACCAGACAATAGGATTCTACTACTCTGTAATAACTTTGCACACCACTTCCTTAACATCATTTATTCCAGCATTTCAATATCTACAGCTTCATCATGAATTTTGATATGCTGTTTAAATTATAAATATTACATTAATACATAAAATAATATTATTTGTAATGATGAATGCAATAGCAGTAATGGTAAAGATAATTGAAGGAATCATAATGCTGATAAGCAGTAGTCATTGATTTTAGTTCTAAAACTGAATACTTGGATAAAAAATATAAACCTTTTTTAATAATCAATAAATTTTACAAGTGCAGTGTTTAGATTGTAATTATATAGAAGGTAATCATCCCTCTTCACTAGTACCATTAAACTGATGTTAAACTGCAAGGATCCGCTCACCCAGACACAAACAACTTTGTTTAACGCCTATATAATTACAATCTAAACACTATATTTGTAAAATTTATTGATTATTACATAATTTAACATCTAATATTAGCAAAAGTAAATTCTAATATTCAAAAGTGCCTAATAAGATTATAAAAAAAAGAATATTCTTCCTCCCAATTCTAAACACTTAAAATTGGTTTATATAAGTGCATTGAGTTTGAAAATAAGTCATTCTTATTTTCTCAAAGTCTATCTTGTATCTGAGGCGAGAATATTCTTATAGTTTTAACATCACTGTTTAATGACACTAGTGGGTAGAGCCAATTACCTTCTATATAATTATAAACCTTATTTATTTTTGAAAAAAAGAGAAGCTGCCAAATGAAATATAAAAATTGGATATCATAATTTATAATCAATTGTGCAATTAATACTTTACCATGCAATATTTTATAATATTATAAATAACACCCTCTATTTGTGAATTATGACTACATGGTTCTCGGATGGATTAAAGAGGAGAGCCTTCCTCATCAGTTGCGCCAATGCCAACATCACTAGTCTTAAGTCTGAATTTTAATTAAATAAGCTAATAGATTGTGCTGACATATTCCTTATTTTTATATTGTAATTTATTTATTTATATCTATATTGTTTTTAATAAACTTGTCTTATTTATTTCTAGCAAGTTCTATGCACATAAGTAAACCCACAGTTCCTGTTAAAGATGGGACACCTAAACGATCTCTTAATTTGGCAGATTATAAGAAGAGGAGAGGACTTATATGAATTTTCATTACATTGTAAATAAACTCATTACCTGGTTAGTTTTTTTTTTTTTTTAATCTCTATAAACTGTCATATGATTTAACATTGAGAAAATTATACTTTCTACTAAACACTATGCCTAAATAAAAGCATTAAAGTAAAATCATCTATTAACACGTATAAATGGAAAAATTGAAAGTATTTTTTAAAGCAGTTTTGCTTCAACATTTATCTTGTATAGTATAAAATGTATACATATTAACTTAACTAGTATAATGAGATTTTACAGAAACTTCCCACTATAAGTAAATATCAGTATTTTTGAAAACTTGATAATTATTGTTTTTGGAAAGTTTTTCTGAAGTCATCTTATCTAAATTTGATTACTTAATGATATTGATGCTAGATCAATTATATCCTATCTCAAAACTAATTGCTGACATATGATTATCATCAGTTGAATACTTGAGAAGCTAATGCTTGTCACATCAAGGTGCTGTCTTTTATACTATCAAGTTTTAAACCTGTAATACAAAAAGAGTTAAAAGTTTTGAACTCTGGCCAACTTGCTTGCTAGGGCAACAGCTATATATTTTAGTAAGCCATTTGATTTTTTTGCCCTTTGGATAAGATGTTATAAATAAGCAAAATGTCACATGGTTTTTTTTTGCGTACATTTAGCATATGTTTTTATAGCAGTTTTTTTCATTCTATTCTAGTCATGCAATGATTTACTGGTTCATAATAACTAATATGTTTTTGTTTTGCCAGTAATATTTAATTTAGAAAAATTAAATATATTATTAAACTGTATCTACACAAAGTAAAGACCAATTAATATCAATGTTTTACACGACTAGTATGAAGTTAAACTTGATATTTGATGGTTCAAAATATTATGCTTGATATATAAAATGTTATCATTTAATTGTTTAGTTATAGCATTGCATATTTATTAATAAATATTTTAATGATTATCATTTTTGAATTGGAAGTATTTTTATTACAATAAATCATCAACACCATTTTTAAAGATAGATTCTGCATTTTAAATGAAACCACTTTTTTCATGAGCCAACATTTGCTTTGACATTCAAAAACGTTTAGCTATCTTTTTGCTAAAGTTTATCAATTAATGTCTACCTTCTTTCTTTTATTGTCCAGTCTTTTCCAGCACATTTCTCTTACTTTTAAATATATGTTCATCTATTTACTTTTTTCTTAATTTTAACCAATAATAATTTTTATTTATTGCAAACTATAATATAGATATTGAAAACAGTAGGGTTCTTTTTTTACTTGCTATTTTTAGAATTTTTTGTAAGTTTGATCTTTCATTTTTATTTTTTCTTCATTTTCTTTCTAATATATATTTTTACAACCTCTGTTGCCCCCCCCCCCTTCTTATTCATATTTCTTTATTTTCTCTTTTTTTTTTTTTAAATAAAACAATGTTGAAAGGCTATAGAATAACTTACATTACTTATTAAAAGTTTGATTATCAATTTTTTTATTTTACCTTATGTAAATTTTTTTGTTCATTTTCTTTTTCTCTACTTTTAAGCATTACGTGCATTTATTGTCATTTCAAATTTTCTACAAATTCCATCTATTCTATTTTCATTTCTGTTAAATTTTTCAGCACTATCTGTTATCATCGGCAAATATGATACACTTAACAAGGATATTTATTATACACACACATATATCCTACAGAGAAGGAAAATTCAATAACAGTAGTAATATTAAGTCAAGCAGGCTTACGATACTGAGTACCAGAATCATGGGGATCTCATTAAACTGATCGTTTTACTGAAAGTGCATTCAGCTAAATATTACTATTATTATCAAATTTTTTTACTCTGTATGACACATAGATATATGTATGTGTAAAATGTGCATTATGGGTGAGAGTTATTGATTAATTTATTAACAAGAATATCTAATTATTACTAAACAAAGCAGAAGGACAACATCTTTGTCTTCTACGATATAAAATTCTTGCATCAAGTACGTAAACTAATTGCATTTTGTTTAAGTGATATTTTTTTTGTTCTTGGGTGGACTGAAAAAGATTTACAGCACAAATTGTATTTTTAAGAAATCTACTTTCTATTGGAAGTATATCCGGCTTTATTCAAGGAGAGGTTAAAGACATTACGCTATTAATTAATTTAAACTTTATAATTGGACCAAATAATAATGTTATTTTTCTTCGATTGGTTTACCAACTTCTTATTTGCCCCTTAATATTAAGACATACATTGCTATTATATAATTTGTAGATAATGGAGAAAGATATCGTAACTGCCTTAGAACATTTTAAATTTTATCATCATACTGCTGAATCTAAATTTATACATTATTATCCATGAACTTTACTAGTGAAAATTTTCCAGCTTTTCTAATATTGTGTGGCTCTGTTGAATACCTAATATCTACATTGCTACTTCTCTGTTATTTTCACTTTTTTTTTTTGGTCTTATTACTGGTACATTTTTCAGATCATTGTAAACACAGCCTATGCACTTGAATCAAGCTGAAATTAAAATTCACAAATCTTTTTTTTGTTTGTTTGTTTATGTTTCTTGTCAATTGTTGTTGCTATTAAAACTTAAGAAGTTTTTGATTTTATCCATTTCAAGAATGGAAAGTTAAATTGTACCACCACAGCCAGAGGGATGACTATCAAATCTGATGCGATATTTAAGGTAAATTGATTTGAATTGATTGATAATTAAATTTATGTAAAAAACAGGGCTATTTCTTCTCATTTTAAATTCTGTGAATAAATGATCGAACACAAATATGCAATAATATATAATTACAATGTTAATTATATATAACCATATATTCTAAGATGGATTACTTTTTTTATTTACAGTTTACATGTGTTTAGATATTTGTATTAAAAATTATCATACCAAGAAAGTACCTTTTATTTTTTTTCATTATCTCTTTTATTGAGAGCTGAAAATTATTTGTCAAATTTCTGAATGCTTTTGTCGTTCTTATGGGAAAAGTTTGCATTTCAATCACAAATGTAATAGGAAGATATATAATTACTGAAAAATGAGATTGATTTCTATTTTTTATATCTTTTTTACACTTGTTTTTTGTTTTTTGTTTTTAGGATTCACCTGATATTCTTCGGCAGTTTGAAATTTCAAGTAGAGTATCTTCATGCATAAATTAATTTCATCGAAAGAATACGGCAGTCCTGCTTATCTGCCACTCACTGAGCTATTTAACTACAGTGATTTCAGTTACATTTGCATTTTACATTTTTTTATTTGTGAAAGAAAAGAGAAAATGTTTAGAAAGGAAATAAAAAATATAAAGCTCAATTTGTTGAATACAATGTTTGGTAAGATATCATTTTTTAATATATCATTTAAGAGTTACGGTGATATTAAAAATAAAAAATAAATGGTTATAAGTTATTGATATTTTTGAAAGCAATTAATTATCAAATGTAAATTGTAAAAAAAATTATAGAAATTTATTTTTGTTTTTCACAAATAATTTTTATTAATTTGTTTTAAAAAAAAAAGATTAATTTAAAACCACAGCTATAAAATTAGGTCTGTGTTATTTTTATTGACATTAGTTGTTTTTTTCTTTTCTTATAAGAAGGCAGGGGTGGGTGGGTGGAGAAATATTGTTTCCTAAATAATTAAAAGTAGTATATCAATGTTGTAAACCGTTGCATTCCAAATATAAAATGTTTAGATCCTTTTTTTTTAATGGGAGAAAAAGAGATTTATTATGTTGAACAGTTTGTTCACTTTGTATATATTTTTCTAAATCAAATGTAGTTAATAACTTTTGTATTATTTTTTTAATTCATTCTATTCTTTCAATTTTCTTTAAACAGTTAGAAAATACATATTTTTTACAGAATGTTCTTCCTTTTTCATTGTACAAAAACCATTATTTCCTTTCCTTTTTTTTTTTTGTAAATATTTATATGGATTGCCCACCAAATAATTATTATATATGTGTGAGTGTGTATATATATTTACAATACACATATATGCACACACATATTTATTCAAAATATCATCTAGGATACAGCTTATAAGCAGTAAACCAGAATATTGTGGAACATATTACTGTTGATGTAAATACCATTATTTCACTTCTCTATTGTGAAAAAAATAGGTCAAAAGCAGACACCCAACACAACATATTTGTGATCATTCCAAACTTTTCCTTAGTCACTACTGACCTGTGTCAGTCCAAGTATAGTCAGTTTATATATCAAAACTTGAATTAAATTTAAGATTTTGTACATTATTATAAATTTATAAATTATATATGAATTACTATATTGGAGATCAGGGAAATTCCAAATAACCACATCTTTTAAAGCTTGTAATGAACAGAAATGTGTTTTGAGAATTTCTCTAATTAATTGTTGACCTAATTTTTTATCAAGAGTATATTATCAAATTAATAGAATTTATGTTAATATATGTGTGCATGCACACACGAATATGCAGGCAAATAAATATTCAAAATAGAATATGTTAAAATTTCAAATATAATATTTTATTAATTTACTTAACTATATAAATGAATAATGTGCACATATGATGAACATGAGTTCACTTTTCAAATGGTGATTATTGTCCATTTCTCACATTCAAAATACTTTTTTCTTTTGTAATTATAACATCAGAGTTTAGTAAAGTTACTTTTATAAAATTGTAAAAATATATATATATTTATACATAAATTAATATTTCTCTACATAGAATAATCTTATTTTTAATTTTTAAAATGACCTATTATTTTTTTCTTAACAAATGTAAAAATTTGATAAAAATTTACTTTAAACTGTTTTAGAAAATTGTCTTGCATTGTATATGAGTGTGTGTGTGTAATATGTATGTATTTGCTTTACACAATACATAAATCTGTGTGTATATATATATATTAATATATGCCTTTTTAACAGCATATGTTTGTATATATATATAAATTATGCACGCACACATTGTGGCACCCTGAAATTTTTCTTTTTTTTTTTTTTTGTTATTGTTGTTGTTTTTCAACATTTCATCAATAATTGCAGAAATATATATATAAAAAAAGTTTATTTAAATGTTTTATTTTTGAAACGTTCTTTATAAAAAATAAAAAAAAAAACTTTTTATTAATGCCTGAAATCTGTATATTTCATAATATTTTAATTTTCTGATTATCTGTTGATTTTTAGAAACTTTTGACAGTTGTATTATCCAAAGCAGTATGCTAGTGTAATCGAATTTACAATCTTTATAAAAATAAAATAATTTAAAATACATATGCCTTTTATTTATTTTTTCCTGAAAAGAGGTGAAGGTGGACTACATTAATTTTTGTCTTGTCTAAATTTTAAAACTACTAATTATATAAAGAGGATTATTAGTAGATTTAAAGCATAATGTAAGCAGCAGCTATTTACAATCAAGTACGGCCATTCCAAATGGGAAAAAAAAAAGATAAAAAAAAAATAATTGTGCACTAGTGATGATTTTTGTAATGTGTACATAAACCCAATTTGTGAACTACTAATATATCCACATGTAGAACATGCTAGTCTATTTACTATAGCAAACTTTGCTTTTGAAAATGTTTCAACACTGTATTCTATTTTCAATCATATTGTACCATTGAAAACAATATTGTTTTTTAGATAATCTTTATAATAACTCTGTGTATGTATATATATATTTAATTAAAAAATCAAGATATATTAATGCTTAACTGAGATTTAAAGTTTATATCTGGGCTAGATATAATCTCTAGTTTAATAAATGATTAAGTTGTGGATGAAGTAAGTTTGATACTTGTATATCAAAATGTATACCATATAATAATCAATTCCACCTTTCTTTCAGTCGACAGTTTTGATTGCCCCAGCAATCTGGGGTAATCGAAACTGTCGACTGAAGGAAAGGGTGGAGTCGACAGTTTTGATTGCCCCAGCAATCTTTTTCAGAATCCTTATTAGGAGATATAAGGGTTCTAAAGAAGATTGCTGGGGCAATCGAAACTGTCGACTGAAGGAAAGGGTGAATAATAAAGCATTGTGAAAGTAATATGGTGTGATCAATTGATTATTATATGGTTTACATTTAACAATACAATAGGAAATAGTGGTTATTATACTTCGTGAAATCAAAATGTAATAATCTTTACAATGGATCAAGGTCTATTTCCCCCATTATACTCAGATTCTTTGTAAAATATATTCTTAGAGAGAGTGTGTCACATTTGCTTCGCATATACAATCCGACAAAGGGGTGGTTTTATAATAACGGATTGAATAATATATTCAGAAAGCCAAAAAACAATGATTGGTTTGATGATTTGCCATCCTATTTCTAGAATTTTACAAAGCATTCTTTCTAATGTCTTATGTTGATAGAGATTTAAATCTCACTTTCATATAATAAAATGGGTAATATAACTATCCTAAATACAATTTATTTTGTTGCAATAGTTATATCACCGTGGTGGAACATCCTTTTTTTTAAGTTGTTATATGAAATAGCAGAACATTGGAACCTGTGTTGCACATCAAGTTCTAAGTTCAGCATATTATTTTTTAAAAAAGCTAGCAAGATTTTTAAATTGACTCACATTCCCAAAAGTTGCTGTCAAATAGTGTTTCTAATATTAATTATTAAATAAGACTTTATAGGTTACATTCAATAAGTTTTATAGATTACCAAAATCACACTTTTTTTTATTTTGCTGTAGTATCCTATAAATACAATTTCTCCAAGCCACTTCAAACACTTTTTAGCAAAACTTTATTTGTACATATATGCATACACCTTACATTTCGACTGTCTTGTAGTCTTCTTCAGAGCCAGTTCACTTTAATCTCTTAAAAAAATGTAAGGTGTATGTATATATGTACAAATAAAGAGTTTTGCTAGAAAGTGTTTGAAGTGGTTTGGAGAAATTGTATTTATAAGTTTTATAGATCATCTTGTTTACAAAAATAGCACAATTATCAGCCTACTGCAAATCCTGAAGTCAAAAAGATAAAAATCTTGATTTTTGCTTTCGGTTGATTCAAATTAAAAATTCCTCATTCAAAACTATTGTATTTTTGAAGCCATCTATAAACAGTTCCAAAGACTACAGTCATAAAAACAATAGTGGAACAAGTAAACATGCTTATTTAATTCCAGTTTTCATTTCAAATAACTCAAACTTTTTAATTGTAGCAATAACACTTTTATTCCATCATGAAAATCTATATAATATAGATAAACTTTGATGGATAACTAATCTCAAACAGTGTCATCGATCTGTGTTGATTAATTGTATCAAATGCATTAATTAAATCAAAGCAATATATAAATTATTTCCTTGTTTCCAAGACTTTTTGCATTTGCTTGGCAATAAAACCATGCCTGTAGTGAGTTTTGATTCTCTAAAATTAACTTGAGTTTCTGGTATCTTCATCTATAACTGGAAATAACGAAATCCTTCAAAGTACCTTTGCAGTAGTGAAAAATATTAATATTTCAAAATAATCAGTGCAGTCTTATTTATTTCCCCTCCCCTTTTTCTTTACGAATTGGAACAATAGAAGCATCCTTAAGATTGTGTGGCATAACTTCATGAATCCATATATTTCTATAAAACTTCAATAGTTTTAAAGTTAACATATCACCATTATATTTTAGAAATTCACCATATATCTCATCATGATTTATAGACTTTATATTTTTAAGATTACAAAGAGTTTTTTAACTTCACTAAGCTTCAATATTTTTTCCCAAATCTAAATAGATAGAATAGATATATTTTTAAAATTACACTATTTTTGTATTATTCAAAAGATAATCAGAATAATTCCTTTACTTATTCAAAGTATCGTGATACTATGAATTGAATGATTTTATGATATAGTTTTTCAAATCCATGAAAGTGTGTACATAATCAGTGAATATCTATATTCCTTAGCAGTTTTAATCAATCAATTATTTTTAAGTCTTATCAGAAAATCACTGATGATTTTTTTAATGAATCCAAGAATAACTTATTTATATCTAAATTAGCAATTTTAGTGTTTAATAGTGGTCGAAAATTCATGCAAATTATTATACAGAAATTTGATTATATATAATTTACATTTTAAAATTTATTAAGAAAAATTTTTAAGAAATTAATTCTATATGAAACAATAATAAAATGTAATAGTAGACAGATGCTTGAATAAAAAGAAAACTATACTCATCTTAAACAGATTCTGGTGATAAAACAAGAAAAACTCAAACGAAGGGATAAGAAAGTTTGCATTATAACCAAATCTATGAAAAATTTTAAGTCAGGATTTCTAAAAGTGGGAAATTTTATCTCCTAATGGGTATTTAGATTTTTCAGATATACAGTGGAAGTTACTAGGATTATTGGGAATTCTAAAAGTCTAATGAGAAACAGTAGGAGAAAAACTTTATAATACAGCTTATGCAGTTAATTGTTATATATGTATCTCATTGTAAACACTGGCCAACTACATACCTGAAGTGGAGATAATCTCATGAAAATCAAGTTCATAATACATTAATGTTTCTCAAACTGGCAACGCTTTTTCATTTGTACTGATATTTTAATGGAGGTAAGGTTATTTTTCTAAGGTTGACAGTGAGCAAAGGAGAAAAACTTCATTACAAAGTAGCTACGCATAACACTAATCATTAATAGTTAAGTGTGTGCTTCATTTGAAGCTGATCATGTACACAATTAATTTTCTGCACTTGTAGTTTAGTTTATTTCCATTTTCTATGATAAAGATTTTTGTCTTATGATGAAGCAATTGAAATTCAGATTTAAGAAAACTTTTACCAGTAATAAAACTACATTACTTATGAAGACCAAGAATCTTCAGTCTGCTACCATGGCAACCATATCATCTTTCCTCTTATAAATAAATGGTTGTCTTAAGTGTTAGCTGTTGTCATATGATTAACATTTTGTAAACCAATCAAGGTTTGAACATAATCAGCTTACTGAATATATAGGTTATATAGATGTCTTCTATAGTTATACTATACATAAATAAAATAAATGAAATATTACGTAGACTATTTACAGGATAGGCAATAAAGGTGCGATATCAAGTTTCAAAAAATAAATGTTACGCTTGAATAAAAAAGTATATACTCACTAAAAAATTAAGGGTTTACATTGTTTTTATAAAATAAAAAATTTAAATTTTCTCATTCTTATCATTATTGACTTACTTTTATGGAAAACAATTATTTCTCACCGTTTTATTAGAGTAATTTCTTATTGAAAGTGTTGGAAATGAACTTGAAACTGATCCTATAGATGAAATGGCAAAGTAGATGTCTTGGAACTGAAATAAAATAGGCACTAAAATAAAACATATTTGAACATATGTTTTAACAAATATATTCTTTTAGTACATATTTTTTTTCTATTACATTCATTGCTTTGTTCAGATTTTAAAATTTGCCTCAAGTTCTGCAATTGATCTACTTGTCCCTGAAGGTCCTAACAGAAAATATTTTAACAACCTTCAATTTGTACTATTAATATTTTTGCTTATTAATTTTTTTTTTTTAAAAAAATAGCTGATTGGTGATGATTATTAGATTAAAATAAGAACAAAGGAAAAAACAGTAAAAGAAAAACTGAAGACAAGTATATGTTCTTATGTATTTGGTATTGTTATATACACAGAAAAAAAGAAGACAAAATCTATATAAAAAGCACCATATAGCTAAAAAAAAAAAAAGATTTTTGACGAAACAAGGAAAGATTACAAATTATAGCAGTTATCTTTCTGCTGTTGTAATTCAGGGATAGTTATTCGTCTTACAAAAAAAAAAAATACCAGTTGCTTTTCAAAAATGTTTTTCAGTGCTAATTAAATACAACCATAATGACAAATTTTTGTACAATGGAAACTATTGCAGCCATATTTTGAAACCAATTAGAAGTGCTCATCTGTAGCTTGACTATGCAGCATATTCTGTCATGAAACAATACCTGTTGAAAGTACAAAAATGGTGATGTTATAAAGTACAGCTTTTATCTACCCATAATTGAAGTACTGTATTTTCATTGGCTGCAGTGAAGTAAATTACCAACACTAAGAAGGTAAAATTTAATACAAAATTCAGGCAATCCTGAACAACCAATATCTAAGAGTTTCATCTCAAGAGAGACCAAAGACAAGCATAGTAAAAGGAAAAACCAGAGTTAAAGTAACAGGAAGTGCTGGAATGTTAATGGTATATTGGGATGGTGTTATTTGAGTGTGTAATATAGCCATAAGTGTTCTTTCTAAATAAAAATGGCTTTCTAAAAAAGAATATTACTTAGGAATAAGTTTTGAGTAGAGATGGTTTGATGTATATTAACTTGATTTGATTATCAACATCAATCTTATTTACTAAAACACAACATTTTTGTTATATTTGTTTACAATGATAAAGGAAATATGTTGGAATGGAGATAATTTATTTATAGACACAAGATTAATTCTGCCTCTGTTTCTATGACTCGTAGGTACCATTTACTTTCCAGGTACAATATTATAATTTTCAAATTATCTATTTCGTTTATTGTACAAGAAATTGTATTACCCTCACACAATACAGTTTGACAAATGTTATTTTAAACTGCATTATTGAATCATGAAATCAGTTTTAACATGATAATCATTGTTTTATTTTTTATGATATAGAAAATGTCAGAATGAATCCTTATATTTTAAAAATACTTCTATTTTGTTCAACTTAACTTTCATTTCAATAATCATTTTTATCTAAAGATTTCTGCCTTGTTTTAGTTTTTCTATATTACATTCATCTGATAATAAAATGTATCATCAATACTATGTTTTACTTTATTATATATATAAATAATATTTTATAAAGCGCAGACGGTATTGAAAATTAAATTGAGAGAGTGCAAATTTCTCAAGCGCTTGTGACTATTAGTAACCAATCAGATCTTAAGCACTCACAAGCGCTTGAGAAATTTGCACTCTCTCAATTTAATTTTCAATACCGTCTGCGCTTTATAAAATATTATTTACATATATTGCTGCAAAGTTATAACATCGAAAAACTACTGCGTAGTAAATCGAAAGATTTCACGATGTATGTTTATAAAAAATTTGAACTCGGTCAATTAAGTGTGATGATATTTAAGATTCACGCTTTCAGATATAAGTACTTTGGACTGGCTTGGATATATAGAAAGACAAGTAAAGAAGAGAGTGGAATTCACTCTTTTCTTATTAAATTCCCTGTCCCAGTGCTTAAGATCTGATTGGTTACTAATAGTCACAAGCGCTTGAGAAATTTGCACTCTCTCAATTTAATTTATTATATATAGTAAAATTTAGATAGTGATTTGTGAAATATTTAAAGTATAGTGTGTGTGCGCCTGCCGAATTACAATGTAAATGTATTTAATTATGGTCATGATCAAAAAGTTTGACAAATTTTGTTTTAAAAAAAATTTGGAGAATAATATTTCTATTTATCCCTAACAATCATAATGTGATCAATTGCTATACTAAAACCTATTAAAAATATCAACATGAATAAGTGAATTATAGGTTATATTTGCTGCAAAATCCAGTTTTAATATTCTGTTATAATATTATAGTCTTAAATAGAAGTAAAACAGAGATCTTTTTAATTCTATTTATATTTCATATTTATTTATATCAATCTTTACAGAATTTGATTTATGTAACATTCAAACCTTTAATACCGGTATTATTTTTTTAAATTTTTATCATAGCATCTGCATTCCTAACATGTAATCCTGTTTAAAGAACGGATAAACTTTTTACATAATCTCATACATTGATACTCACTTGTGGCTTCAGTAATCGATCCATGGTTTCAAAAAATATATTAAATGAAAATTAAGAAGTTTGAATTCAGAAATTTCTTATGCACACTTGCCTGTATAAGTGCCATTATAATTCATCTCTTGAACATCCATTTGTTCGCTTTGCACTGAATGAGATCTTAGACATTCCATTGCTTTTTTTTTTTTCAATATACTTTTGTACAGTTTGTGTTAATTGCTTTTTTGTTGTTTTGTTAATTATTTTGATTGATATCATAATGTATATCTTTTCTAAAGTAATCATAGGTGTGTTTTTATATGTTAAATATGCATTTTATATCAAGTTTGTTATTACCTTTAATTCCAAATATCCATAAGAAGACTTGTAAGCAAATGTAATGAATACATAATAATAGGCACACACACACACTACAAGATTATTCTTTTAGAATTTCTCAAGCAGATGACTATTTTTACAAAAATTCACAATTTTATGGTATTTATTTCAAAATTTTTGATAGTCTATTTCTGCTGTGATGGATTTCATTTGTTTGTTTTGTTTTCTACCTACATTTCTTCATAAATCTTGTATCTGGAGTTCTGAAATGCTTTTGTACTGTAAAATATTTGTGTTTAAAGCCGTTTTTATTTTTTAAATTATGTAATTTGATCAATATATACCATTTCTACAAAAGACTATAATAATAACCAATCATTAAACTTTCCAATTCACATAATTTACATGGCTCTAGAAATCACTGATTGTTCAAGTTAACAGTAGATGGCACTAGAGTAGAGAGCTGCACTTGTTTTACAAAAGATTACAAATGGGGGCTGCAGATCTACATTATTTAAAAATGAAAGATCAATATAGTCAAGAGTTCAACATAACTGTAAAATTATTGACTTCTATATATATTTAAAATAAACAACTTCATATTTTCAAAAGAGACAACAGCAACTCACTTATGTTGTACTGTTGAAAAAGATAACAGTTTTATTTTTAATTAGTGTATAGTAAGTAATTAAATCCCCTGTATGGTTTAGTGCAGTGATAATAAGTCAAATACTGGAATATAAAATCTTCAGATCGATTCCAGTTCTGGTACTTTCAGTGCTCAAACCTCTTATTAACACTCAAAGAATAGTCATTTGATTTTTTATTTATTTTTAAAAATTGAATGATTTTATTGTTTAGATATTCATAAGTTTGAGCATTTGGGGGTAACAGAATTGACCATAATCTGTGTACCTTAAACTAGATTTTGTCATACTAAAATACAGCTTTTTAAAGCATTAAACATCACATGATCATCATTCCTTATGCTTACACAAGCTGTTATAACAGGCAAAATCAATGGATGCAAGATTTCTGCATAAAATCCCTATCTAGTGCCTACTAATCCAATATCTTCAAACTAGTTTCTAGCTTTCATCAGTGAGGAGTTTTAGATTTAAGAGCACTGTACTTGGATCTTAGGATTTAATTCAGCCCCCAGAAGCCACCTTTTACCTCACTGATGAACACTATAAGCCAGAAACTAATCTGGGGATATTGAATTAGTAGGCACTAGATAGTAATTTTATGCAGAAACTTTGCAGCCATTGATTACTCTGGGTGGCGTTACTTTATGAAGAGTTTTGCCTCTGTTATAACAAATTGTGTAAGCATAGGCAATCTTGATCATGCTGCCCAATAGGATGATAGTGACTGGTTATTAAAGAACCAAAGACACCAAGATGTATAGATTGCTGAACTGGGTTTAGATCTATATCACAAGCAAATAAGCTTGAATTGGGAAACATTACTTTGTTTTCATTTTGAACTCGTAGCTTTATTGTTAACTAAAAAGGCAAATGATAGCTACTGGAGGATTGCATTAGATCCTAAGATCTAATGCAGTGCTATCAAATC
Source organism: Epiperipatus broadwayi (assembly GCA_028023455.1). Classification (NCBI taxonomy): domain Eukaryota; kingdom Metazoa; phylum Onychophora; class Udeonychophora; order Euonychophora; family Peripatidae; genus Epiperipatus; species Epiperipatus broadwayi. The sequence goes on from JAQFVV010012501.1 coordinate 301,445, forward strand.
CAAGGCTTCTCACCGATGAAAGCCACAAGCTAGAAACTAGTCTGGGGATATTGGATAAGTAGGGACTAGATAGGGATTTTTATGCATCCATTAATTAGTCTGCCTTGCATTGGGTGGGATTGCTGGATGGAGAGTTTTGCTTCTGTTACACAGAGCTTTATTTATAGAGATTAATATCAACTAAAACACAAAAACAAAGAGAAAAGAAAATATTACAATATATAAATTACTTTATTATAAAAAGATGATATGACAAAATAAAAGTCAAGATTTCTTCAGGGTAATAGTTAAAATTAAAAATATATTTAAATTTTGGAATTGAAGAATTTGTTTTTTTAGAGTCCCTATGACTGACTAAAAGAATGAATAAATCACTAGATGCCTATTTCATTTAATATAATGGTAAAATATACTCAAATTATGGCTGATTGTAATTTGATTATAACTAAATTAAAGTTGAGTTTAAAAAAATAAAAAGGAGAGTTAGGTAAGATGTGACTTAGATAAATTGCAAATCGAGAATGGAACATTGGTTTAATATTGAAACAGTCGACCTTAGTTTAAGATCGAGTTTCACTGTTCTACCACAGCCCATGTTTCATCCTGCTCTTTTTTTTTTTTTTGTAAAATGTATATAAACTATACATATATTTCTGAGAAGCATCTATGAGATTTATAAATATAAATCTTAAATAAAATTTTTCTTTAATTATTTTTATATTAACTTTTATGGATGCGACTCAGATATATATATTACAGGAACATATATATATAAATACAATTTTAAAAGACATAAAAATACTAAATAATTTTATGTCTTTTAAAATTGTATTTTTTTTTACTTTTATTTTTAATACTTTGTAATTATTTTTTTTGTCATAAAACTACATAAAAATTCAAGATGGAAGATGCAGTCATTAACTGTCCAGAAATAATTAAAGGGGTGGGAACATGTTTGTTTCATGATTTAAAATGAATTTTTAAATTAAAGTTAAGGAAAGTAAAATCTAAAACAAAGCTAATGAATTTTAGTTAGCTATTAATATTTTTATCAAATCCATTTCCAATCTCGAAATTGATTTGAATTTATTTTGGGCAATTATCTCACGATTATATCTTGACTAACAATAGAGAAAGGATTTTTGTAAATTAAGAATTAATTAGAGTCAAGAAGTTTAATTAAAACAAACAATCTTTGAATAGCTAAAAACTGACATAAATAGGGTTAAAAATCTATTGTGTCAGTTTAGTCAATCGTTGCTAGCCGACCCCACATCTGTTTAATTTTTGAGAGGCCTAAGCCGTCTTCCCCTCCATCTTTAGCTCCACTATTTGCCATGCAGAGATGTAACTCCTACTACTCGAGTGCCTGTGCTGTCAAAGAATGCCGCCTGCCACAGAAGATTCATCAGTACCTCATGGAATCCTGAGGTAACCAGCCCAAAGACATTATAATCATATTAACTAATTCTAACTTGTAACTCTTTGAAATTAATGTTTTCTTTATGTTTAATTTTTTTTTAAAACTCACTAATCAGCGAGGATGTTAATCTTTTTGTATCAATTCTCTACTATCCAAATTAATGTTACTACAAAACTTTTCATCCAATTCACGCTTATTATTTTTATAATTTAGTGTGGTTATAATTTATTTTTAATGATATTTTTTACTTAATTTTATTTGTAAATGCCAATCAAACCTAGTCTTATGAACTTCTATATCCCGTTGTGGAATAGAAAGGGGGGGTATTAATGAGTTCTTGTAATTTATTTCTAAATATCTCATAAGATTGGGTTTGTATTTTAAATGAAAACATGATTTTAAATAAATGTTTTATCATAAATTTATACAAAATGTATAAATACTTGCAATCTGGGGTGGATATTGGTGTCTTTTAATTTAATGAATTTCTTTATTGATCATCAATGCCAAAAAGGCTGGTGATTTAAATCTATTTTGTTATTTGCACTTTTAAGCACATGAATTTTAGTTTTTTTTTATATGATAAACCAAATATTGATTCAAGAAGGGGAAGCAAAGCATATTTCATTAATTATAGTTTAACTTATGATAAATGATTTTATCTTATATGGGTCATTATTTTAGCATATCATTACATATTTATTAAACCATTTAAGGCTTTACTTTAATATTTAAATTCAGTGACTTTATATTCTTATGATAGCGTTGCTGGAATATGTCAAATTATTAATAAGCCACATAGGGCTTTGATCTGATTTGCCTGTACCTCATTCCAGGAAGTCACGATCATCTTCGTTCGTCATTCTTCTCCAAGTATATATTTATATACTGCTTTGATTCACTTGTATCTCATGCTGAGGATTCAAAGCCTCCTGTCTTTTAGTGTTCTCATTCATAATAGAAGTCTAAGTCTACTTCTGGATTATGCAGGTTAGTGTAGATGAAGCTCTGTATGGTTACACCGTGATCTGACCCATAGAAACTTCCTGCCTACCTTTTTTTTTCATTACCGCTCTAGTAGTATGAAGCTGGCATATACCACCTTTAAAAAAATTGGAGAATGACCTTGTCTCGGCCACATGTGCCATATCCTCTCTCGCTGACACAATTCTAGCACTGCAATTTCTTACAGTTAGTTTTCTAACCTGTTTAGCAAAATAAATCATAATGATATGTGATAATAAAACATTTTTCTCTTTGTAATATTTTTCATTGGAGTTTAGATCCAAATTCTTATGAAACTGCCCTCCCCTTTAGTGAAATAAGCCACTCCCGTATTTATAGAGTTTCGCAATATTCTATCATTAAATGTCGAAAATGTAAAATAAATAATGTTTTTAGTCGACTTACTGATCAACATGTATCCTTATTTTAATTGCTGTAAATAAAATCTATAAATGAAAATAAACTTATGTATCAAATGCCAAAGGCATCATACTAAAATCGTATAATCAGCGAAACCATTGCATCTTTATATATATATTTTTAAATGCATAAAACATTCACCAAACCATCCAGATAAATCTGTTTTTTTTGTAACATTGAATAAAATCCTATTTTTAAATATACATTCAGTATTGTAACTGCCGCACTAAATTAATATTTGTTAAAATAAAATCATCGTATCAAGTTTGTTAAATGTTTATAATGAAAATAAAGTTTTAAAGGTGTGAAGTTGATTATATTTATATATAATTCATCTTGAATTTTGCCCAAATAAACATTTATATTTTAAACTTTAATCCAGTTGTTCGAATCTCCTTAATATATTTATTTTATGTTTTTTTTTTACTTATATCTTGGAATCACTCAAATCTCTCATCATCATCAGCTGAGTTCTCATGCAAAACGATGTAGCACCGGGCCCACCGTAGTGTTATAGATTTGAGGAGTGGGCAAATAGGTTAGAATTCATGATTGCTCCTGACCTGTGTATCTCAGCTATGATTGGATTCGGGGTACTTTTGCTTAAATTCTAAGTCTTGTTGAATGGATATACATTTTCGACCCGTACAATATTGAAAATGTAATATTAAAAAAATGATAAAGATGAGGAACATATGAATAATTCTGATAAACATTGGTGTAAGTCCTTAAAGAAGGAATATTAAAATCAGCAAAAAATGAAGTAGGAACTATTCAGTTAAAGAAAGATAAATGAATTTGTTAATGGAAGTTGTGATGGAAAAGTTGGAAGAATGTTAATATTAAGGAAGAGTGTATAGAAAAACTAATAATGAATTAGGAAAAAAAATAGATTTAGCAAAAAAAAAGGTGCTTGAAACAATATAGAAAGATAGAACTGCTTCAAAAGATATCTGGTATTTGATAGAATTAGAAATGTCACTTAGGGAAAAAAGAAATGGTTAATAAATTAAATAGCTGATAAGAATGGAAAGAGATTAACTGATAGATAGTATGTTGAAAAGATTCAATTAATACTACTAAAATAATTATGAATTTGAAAATGAAGATGTTGAAGTAGAAGATAAAGGTGCAGACATATTGACAGATCAAATGAAAATTGGTAAAGCTGTTAGATGTAATGCAATACCTGCAGAATTTTTGAAAGTAATAGAAATTACTATCAACTTGAAAATGATGCTGAAATAAAAGATAACGGTGCAGACATATTGTCAGATAAAATAATAAAGTTAATTGCACATATGAAAATTAGTAAAGCTGTTGTATTTATATCAATATCTATAGAATTTTTGAAAGAAATAGAAGAAATTACTATGAAGGAATTTGATATATCATATTGAGTTTGACCTGAAGATTTTTTGAGAACTATAATGATCCAATTGCTAACCACGAAGCGTGCAGGACAATAAGTTAATTATCTTATACTTCTAATGTTTTATTGAGGATTTTAACACAAAGAATTTATGGGAAGGTAGGGTATTATATTGGAGAACAGTTTGGTTTTCAGAGAAAGAAAATTCCAAGAGATCTTATTGTTATTAGAACAATTGTAGAGAGATATATTGAAAAAAATAAAGAAATTGTTTGGAAAATGCATTTGATAGAGTAATCTGGAATAAACTTATAACCATCTTTGAAAAATGGAGTATTTTGGAAAGAAGATTGATTTGGAATATGTATAGTGGGCAAAGGATAAAAATTAGAAGAGACTGATGAAGTGAATAGAGAAAGAGCAGTTTTAGTTAGACAAGGATGCAGAATGTTACATGCACATTTTAATATTTATTTAGAAAGCATGTTAAATAATATTTAGACTGTGGAGGAGCAAATGTTGGAAGTAGAAAAATAAAATATATAAGATTTAAACCAAAATAGCATTAGCAAAGAAGGCATCTGCTAATAGAAAGAAAATATTTTGTGAACCTTTGAATAGAAAATTAAGGGAAAAATTAATTAAATACTATGTATGGGCTATATTATTATATGGTTATGAAATGTGATCAATTAGTAAAACAATTATGAATAGAAGATTAATTAAATGCTATGTGTGGAGTATACTATTGTATGGTTGTGACACATGGACAATTAGGAATAGAATGGAAATCTTTGAGATAAAATCATGGAGAAGAATGGAAAAAAAATTAGTGGAATGAATAAAATGGCAATTGATGTCTTGAAAAGGATAAATGAAAAAAGAAGATTGAAAAAATTAGAGATAGAAAGAGAAACAATTGTACATATTTTAAGAGGAAAGAATAGTCTAATTAAAGTTTTTTTGGAGGGAATAATGAGGGGAAACAAAAAGAAAGGTCAGAAGAAATTGACCTTGCTGGATGGTATGAGATATGTTGTATTGAAGAGCTGATCAATGAAGAGAATAGGTGGAAAAATGGATGAATTTGTAATGTGACTGTTCTTTAGAATTGTCCATAGGGCAGAATACTGTTGAATGACAATGGTAAAAAAATAAACTTTGGAATTCAAAGTCTGGATTACAGTTCCATTTCTGTCACTTCTGGTGCCTGACCTTTTGTGAATTCTCAGGCAATAAGCTTTCAATTATATTTTTTTAATCAATAGGTGAGAAAAAGTGATTTCAGCATTTTGTGGAATCTAATATTTTGAGCAGATGATATAGATCAATTTGCACAATAATAGACTGTAAATATATAAAATTTATTAATCATAAACAGATAATATTGTAATAATGTGAAAGCTAAAGCCTTCAACAGATATGCCGCAAACATGCTAACGTGACAGCCAATAAGATGGAATAATGACATCACATGGACCTCTCAATTCTCAAACCCAAGTCAGAACTTGTCCATCTTTTTCTTATAGTTCTGACTTGTGTTTGAGAATTGAGAGGTCCATGTGATATCATTATTCCATCTTATTGGCTGTCATGTTAGCATGTTTGAGGCATATCTGTTGAAGGATTTAGCTTTACAATAATAGACTGATGGAATTAAATGGTGGAATGAATCTCTTTGTTGCTCTAACATCAGTTCAGCTGTTTTTTTTTCTCTGAATGGTTTAGTTGAATGGGGAAGGATATGGAAAATGATGGATATATTAATAATCTTCACTCTACAATACATAAATAAAGACATTTTAGAAGACAAATGATCCCCAAGATGCATTTCAAGCTGAACCAGCAATCATCAGTTGGTCCAGGTCACAATCTCTTTACACATATCTTTATCATATATTCAGTATTTATTAATTAGTAAATTATTACCTTTTTAATTACAAGTGTCAAATTTACTTCACCCACAATTTTAACACTATTCGCTTCAGATAAATACATTAATGATAATCACTAATCATTTATTAAGCTAGAGATTGTCCCTAACCCAGATATACATTTTAAATCTCAGTTAATAATTATTATATCTGCTTTAATTAAACAAACATGGAATAATTCAGCTTGATTTCCCTTTTTTCCATATTTCATATTTGGAATTGAAAGTCTCAATTTTTTTAAGACTTTCAATTGATTTTGGACAATCTTAAACCTAGTAAATAATATCTAACATAGGATCAGTTGGTCTTGAAGCATCTGTCATGCTTTTTTAAATTGATTTATCTAGAACTGGTAGAGTGATAGATTCAAGAACTAAAGTTTCTAAATAAAGCTCAAAATGTCATTTCTAGAGTTCAGAATCACGATCTTTCAAACAATTACTAACTTGATTATTTATATCTTGATGGAGAAAATGATAGTTAGCAAGATAAGTAAAATGAAAAAATTGATAAAATTAGAGAAATTTAGTTGTGCATCTTAATTATGGGGTGGAGTGGATTGAAGCCTGTCCATTAAAGTATGAAAATTGGCTATCTTAATATAAGCTGAGCATTGATTGTATATATGATTGGAGATGATAATCTGGATCAACTGATGAGTGCTGGTTTAGCACGAAATCATATATTAGTGATTATTTATCTTTTCGACATGTGTGTGATCAAGTGCGTCAGCAGTATGAGATAGTGTGGATAGTTGAGGGTCGTATGAAAGTCTGAGTTCAACCCCTCTATATATTACATATTGGAGTGCAGGTATCAAAAAGGTTGTACTGTAGGAAAAAAATAATATATTAAACTAGTAATGTGTTTAATATTTTAAATTGATCAGATTTAATTTTTATTACCAATTTATGCGTAATTTTAATATTGCTTTATATCGGAACTGATATTTCCTTCCAAAAATATATACATATATTTTTAAATGCTGAGAAATTAAGGAATCAAATAAAATACTGCTATTAATATTCATTCACTTAAAAAATATATGTCCTACACTGATGGAAAATAAATAATTATAGGTTACGCTATTGTTGGAAATTTAAAATATATATATATATTTAATTGTTTGTCTTTGCTTTATTTTGATTTCCTTTTTTTTTTTTTTATCATTTCCTGCTCATTTTGAAACAACCAAATGGCAAAGTTATATTTTTCTATTAAAATCATGCTTGAAATAACTGGAGATTTATGAAAGTGGAAGATTACATTCATATAGAATATTTATCCATTTCGTCATTGGAATCAAAATCTTTCAATTTTCCAATGAATATCAATTGTTTCTGGACAATTTAAACTTAAGAAATATCTGATATAAGGTAGATAGTTTTCAAATATCTGATATGCTCAGTAATATAGCAATGGTTTCCTGGATATAAAGTACTTTTTGATTATTCAGTAAACTAAAGGATAATAATAAAAATATAATATGAACAATTATATGGTTCTATTGTTCAGGAGAATAAGTTTGAATCCTGAAAGTGATAAGGTTGCACATGATTCTAGCCCTGGAGCTCCAGAGCCTTCCAATATACCATTGTATTAGACCTCACAGTATTAAAGTATATGTTATAAATATTAAATATAATTTTATTTGAAATTTTGCATAAAGATTCAAATATTCTACTATACTATAATCATGCTTAAAAAATTAGTTTGTCCCAGTTACTGAACTCCGTATATAAAGAAAGATTTAAATCCTTTCGTTTTTCATGTATGCATTTAGCATGTTTAAACAATTTTATTTTAAAACAATTTCATTTTATATTGTAAACATTAAATTTCATTTAATTTAAAATTAAAGTACGACACAGATGCGATTGATTTCTCTCACTTTACAAGGAAGATACATCAAAGTTAATTATCTTTTTATTAATGAATCTTATGAAAATCAATCGTTAATCATAAGAAGAAAAAGTATTTTGATTATTAAAATTTGTAATAGAAAACAGTAATCAAATGTGGGTTGGGCAACAGTTTAAGGTCTTCTTTTTTAATATTGGACTTGATGTGACTTCCTTTGTAGATCTTCTCTTTATTTTAGCAACACTACTTGTGTTACTACCAAAACTTGAAATAAATTTGTTTTAAATAATTAATATATATGTATCAATGTTTGATGAAACAACCAATGAAATCACTGGTAATATACACTTGTCAACTTTTGCATCATACTAAAATAAGCAAGCGATCACACTATCCATTACAATTGTTTTGTGGCTTACAATACAATCTTCAGCTGGCTGACGGGCCAATTAATTAGTTCTTTCAATATAATGAATAAAGCTATTCCACATAAAGACTAATATCAAGACAGTTCAGACTTCATAGTATGAAATAATCATAATACCATCTAACGATTAGATATTAATGATGAAATTAGCTTAATTAAAGTAGAGCTGAAATCATTTGCACATCATAAAGCTTTAAATATTAATTAATATTAATCAATTCATTGTATTATAATGTCAAACATGCATATTGCTACACTTAAATAGTATACAAATTAACTACTCAAACATTTGATAATCCAGCTATTTCAATTGCTGGTAATATAAACTAACTTTGACATCAAGTTATTTAACCAGCTAGTAGGTGCACACAGTACAAATGTTTAATGTTTTATAATATCAGTCTTTAGAAGTGGTTAGTTGTCTTAGCAGCCAACTGCATATTGGTCTTGTAAATTATAAAGCAATTGTACTACATGGGCTGATCAACTGATAATTGAATTGATATAATTGTTAAAACTGAGGAGTTTAATTTACATATTATTTACAGTTTAGAAGCATGCATATTTGGGTTCATATATATTAAACTCTTTTATGCTCTCCTCATATACACCTTAATGCAACTTTTATTTATAATTACTCCTTTATTTTCCTTACAGTTTTGACTGTTCTGCAGTCTTCATCAGAGCTACAACATTTAAACATAAACTGTAAGGAAAATAAAAGAGTAATTATAAATAAAAGTTGCATAAAGGTGTATATGAGGAGAGCATAGAAGAGTTTAATACATGTGAATATATGAAAAAAGATGCAAAGAAAGGTAAAAGAGGAAATCATATTCGGGTTATATATATTCTGTATTGTGATGATTTGAAGATATGGAACAGTATATTGCCATAACTGGTAAATCAAATTGTAGCTAAGTTGTTGTTTTGATGAGATTGATGGTTTGATCATTTGTGGATTAAGCCACTGCAGTTAGTTTAGTATTTGGGATCTACTCATCAAATTAGCATTGAGCATGAGAAGTTGTAATTCAAATTTAGTAGCCATATTCCATCAATAATTCCTTAGTATAACAAAATTAACAAAGATGATAATTATATTTAAGTAGCTGATAGTTTTAAGTATATGTGTGTTTATGCTTGACACATTTTGTTATTGTAATCATTAGTTAAACTATGATCCTGCTTATGTGTGTTTGTATAAACCATAATGTATATAATATACAAATAATTCTACAAATATATGAGAAACAAATTTATCTGTTCTTCAATGTAGATTACTTCCATCATCCTCACTTGGCATTTTGCTCAATTTAATCTACCCATCTTTAACACCCTTATCTACTCTGTATAGCATCAATGTGTAAACCCATCTCAATCAGAAAATACACAGATCCTCCAGCCTAATCTTATTTCAGTCAACCCTGGATCTAGAATTAATCATCACATGATCACCATATCTTATACTAGCACTTCCATTGATTACTCTGGTTGGCACAGGGTGGCACTACTGTATGGAGAGTTTTGCCTTGTTTATCTAGAATTAATAATAAAGGCATTGCAAAAATTAAATAGAAAATCTGATTTATTTTCAAAACATAATTTTAAACAAAGATTTAATACAAACACAATTTTGATAAACATCTCCAATAACTCCATCTAAATTGTTACTGTAAAAATTTCAGCACGAGTTATTAACTCTTATTATTAATTTTTCACATACATTTCTTCACTGTTGTTTCTACCACCTCACTATTTTAATGCAAAGTAAAATTTTGATTTGCTTTCTTCATTCTATTATGGAGACTTTAATATTTTATCTTTTTGTCCTCCCATATGAATTTTTTTTAATGTTATTGCCCTTGTTGATTTCATATAATTGGGATCAGTGGTCTCTCTCTTGAATAGATTAGGCATCTTTAAAAATTATATTAGGAGATTATGGCAAATTGTTTTTGGCACATGTAGTTGAAATAATATAACACCATTTGAGATGAGAATCTCAGCACCTATTAATGCTATACAATAATATCAGATATAGGTTAAAGTGTATGTGTCCGCATACAAACTTTATCATATGTAGATAATAGTGTTTGTATTCGTATATGAGATGTGTGTGTTGATATCAGTTTTGATAGTATGTAAGAATAGGCATTGGCTCTAATTATTTTGCAATATTCAAACTCCTATTCTAAGATTTATATTAAGAAGTTTTTTTTAAAGCAATTTCATTTATATACAAGTTAATTAAACAAGACAAAACTCTCCATACAGTAGTGCCATCCTGTGCCAACCAGAATAATCAATGGATGCCTACTGTATAGAGAGTTTTGCCTTGTTTGGTGATCATGTGATGTTTAGTGGTTATACACAAGTTCTAAATCATTATTTGAAAAGACCTGTAGATAATGTAGCAAAAGCTTCTCATTTAGAAATATTAGCGATTTCTAGTCCATGAGAGCATGTGTAAACATAACTGAAGTTATTTCAATGATAAGACTATTTATAACTTTATCAAGAATGGTGTTATATCACCTCTAGTCATCATTGCGTGATGTTATATTTCTTATCCATTCTGTACATGGTTTTATAACAGCATACTACATAAATTTTAAAGTTTGGAATTGCTGTCTGCGATGTTATAGACCATTATTACCAGTATAGCTTTCTTCTTTACTTTATTTAAAAATAGTGATGAGATCAGTTGTAATCATTTTGCCTCCATTTTTGGAGCTCATATGAATATAACCCTCAAGACTCAGGCCACATCCAAATCATTTCTTTCTTACTAGTTGGTAGATCCATTATTATTTAGCCTCATATACTAGATTTATTAAAGTTATAAATATAACTTATATTTACCTTGCATACATAGCAATAATAAACTTATTATTTATTAATTTTGGATTTATTAATTTATCTATTTTCATTGTGTCTAACATATATCTTTGGTGTTGTAATGATCACATATCAATAATACATCACATGATATTAGAACACACATTGTTAATTCATTAGCAAATTCATCTATTCCCCCTACTCTTTTGCCATCCAATGGTAGAAACTAGTCTGAAGACATTTGGATATGACAACACTAGATAAGGATTTATTAAGCACTACTATCTAGTATATATTAATTACATAGAATGTGTAGAAGAGTTCTATCAAGAATTATATAACAATAAAGAACAAAGAAAAGTATTTCTTACAAATGCTGTATCTTTTGAATTGTCCCAGGAATTTAAATGAAGGAGTGAGATATGCAATTAAATTTATGAAGAAGAAAAAAATTCCAGGTAATGATGGAATTATAATCGATATCTTAAAAGAATCACGTAAAGAAATAAAAAAAAATTGGCAAAGTTATACAGCAAATGTTTAAATGATAAAGATGTGCCAGATGATTGGAAGAATGCAGTATTGACGTTAATATTTAAAAAAGATAAAGAAGATATTAGAAATGATAGACCTATCAGTCTTTTATCAGTTCTATACAAAAATTTTATCAAAATAGTTACAACTCATCTAAAGTGAACTTTAGATTTTAACCAACCAATAGAACAAGCTGCATTTAAAAATGGTTTTAGAGTAATGGATCATATTCAAGTACTGAGAGAAGTTATAAAAAGAACCAATGAATATGAATTACCATTATGCTTTGGATTTATAGAGTATGAAAATGCATTTGATTCTATAAGCATTTCTTCAATGATTTAAGCATTGGATCATCAAAAGTATAGACTTGGAATATTGTCATATTCTGAAGAATATTTATAAAGATGCAAAAGCAACAATTAGATTGCATAATGATCCTAAAAACATTACCACTGAGAAAGTTGTACATCAGTCCATATCTCCCAAGCTTTTTACAACAGTTTTGCAATAACTATTTTGTGGATTAAATGGGAAACTAAGGGAATAATAAATGGAGATTATTGAAGTCATCTAGATTTTTCAAATGATGAAGTTGTTTTTGCAAATAATGCTTTAGAGCTTCAGAAAATGTTGCAAGAGTTATTGTATGAAAGTAAAAAAAGTAGGACTAAAGATTTTAAAAAGACTAAAGTAATGTTCAATGGATTTTCTCAAAATAAGAAAATAAAGATTAATAAAGATGAATTGAAGGAAGTTAACAATTACTAATATCTTAATCAGATTATTACTATAGATGGAAGCATAATGGATAAAATTAAGCATAGAAAAGTTAATACTAAAATGAAATATGCCTATGTCTTTAAAAAAGGTTTTTAATAAATATGTTACTGGTTCTTATTTATGGATCTGAGACTTGGACACTTAACTGAAGAGCAATACAGATATTTCAGACCACCAACAAAGTATGGAGAAATGTATGTTGGGAGTAACAAGAGATTGAAAATGAAATACATGAGAGAAAACAAACAGGTATTATTGATATCATTAAAAGACTGAAGTGGAGTTGGGTTGCCCATATTTCTAGAAGAGATGATAGTAGATGGATAGTTAAAATCTTAAACTGCCTTCCAAGAGATTGTAAAAGAAAAAGACCATATGTGAGATGGATGAAATATGGTGGAATGATGAGAAGAAGAGAGGCTAAAAATCAGAGAAGATGGATTGAACTTGGGGAGACTTTCATCCTACAGTGGATCTTAATGTTAGAAAATGATGATGATAACATCGGATGGCAAAAGAGTAGGAATAATAGAATTTGGTAATAACTCTCACGTGTTTACACTTATCTAAAATGGTTCTATAACAGGATTATTAGTAATAATAAACAATTTGAATTCACCTCTTTTACCTATGGGTATTCAACATTTATCACTTTATTATTTTATACAAATGTTTATCCATGCTTTATTTATTTAAATGTTATCCCTTTTTACTAATATATATGAGGTTAAGAAATGTATGAGTTAATACAAGCTTGTCATTTGTGATTAATTTAGTTACATATGCTGATATTTTTAACTATGCACTCGCATTATAATCATGATATACATGAATATAATTTTTTCACATGCTGATACTTAGCATTCAGTATTTTCTTTGATGATTTTTTTTTTTCTTAAATCATTATGTTTCAGTTTTTGTAAATCTATCTTTTATTATAATTAGTCCTCTGAGTGATTTATTTGAGCAGCTTTAAAATAAATATACACTTTTCGATATTGGAGCAACATTTTAGTTTCTGAATCACATTCTCCAGGCACAATCCTTGGATGACACTAGGATGGGTGCACATCATTTCCAACTCTTTTTCTCCCCTACCTTTTCTTGACTATTAATCTTGGATACAGACCCATGCATTCATATCTATTTTAGCATGCCGTAGCATTTTACATGTTTATCCACTGGCTTGATGGATAGTTGAAAAAGTACTATTTTCCTTGACTCAGATATCATTTATATTAAGTAGAGTTGGAATATGCCCCAAATGTGCAGAGTAAAGTTCATAATTGTGAAACAAACTGAAGATTTTAGCTGCCCATGTTGAAAGATTTTTAAACATTTTATTTATTTATTCTTCTCTTAAAAAAAGATGATGGCACTTTATTCAGAAGGCCTTTCATGCATATCTCACACACACACTAATACTTATTAAAGCCATTTGACTTATCTGACCATTGATTCTTGATTGAGATAAAAATAAAAAAATGTTTTTTTTTTATATAAATTTCCAATTTTACCAAATACTTCATCCAGCTTTTGACAATAGATAAGACAACTAAAATTGCTTTAAAATTATTTTAAATACTAAATATGGTGAATAAAAAAAAGTCATATGCTAAAAAGAAGAAAACTGTTAAATGTGAAGAATACAGGACAATAATTCTCTCATGCTTCAAAAATATTATTGAGGATTTTAACTGAAAGAATTTATGGGAATTGGAGAATTGTTCGGTGTTTAGAAGAGGAAAAGTACAAGAGATGCTATTGATATTGTTAGAACAATTGCAGAGAGAGATATTAAAAAAGATAAAGGAATTGGTATATGGTTTGTGGATTTGAAAAAGCATTTGATAGAGTAATCTGGAATAAACTTATAACCATCTTAAAAATTAAAGGGATATTTTTGAAAGAAATAAAATTGATTTGGAATATGTATACTGGGCAAAGAATAAAAATCAAATCGGAGAACAATAAGACTGTTGAAATAAATATAGAAAAAGGAATTAGACAAGGATGCTGGATGAAATCTATATTTTATAATATTTATTTAGAAGATATATTAGATAAATATTTGGAATATGGAGGAATTAATGTTGGAGGTAGAGTAATAAAATGAATAACATTTGCAGATGATATGGTTTTTATAACTGAGGATGAAAAGAATCTTCAAAATATATTTGAATAAATTGGAGTAAGAATATATGGAATATTAATGTTGAGAAAACCAAGTGTTTATGGTTACGAAGGAATACAAAAAAGACTACAAATCGGAATATCATGATAATATAGTTCATAAACAAAGCAAAGCAAAACTCCATATAGTAGTGCCACCTGTGCTAAACAGAGTAAACAATTATGTGCTAGTATTGGAGATGTGATCATGTGATGCTTGTTGATAATATAGTTCAATAGGTAAATGGATTTCAATATTTAGGTAGTTGGGTGAGGATAGAAGAAACAAAGATGAAGTTAAAAGAACAATAGCACTGGCAAAGAAGACATTTATTAAGAGAAAGAAAATATCTTGTGGACCTTTGAAGAGAGAATTAAAGAAAGGATTAATTAAATGGTATGTGTAAAATTTACTGTTGTATGATTGTAAATGTGAACAATGACTAAAAAAAATTAAGAACAGACTGGAAGCCTTTGAAATGTGATCTCGAAGAAGGAAGGAAAAAATAGTTGGATGAATAAAATGATAAATGAAGAAATTTTGAAAAGAGTAAATGAAAAAAAAAAGATTAATTGAGGAAATTAAAGATAAAAGCGGAACTGGATTGGATATATATTAACAAGAAGGAACAGTTTAATGAACGATGTTTTGGACGGAATGGTAATAAAAAGAAAGGATGGAAAAGATTGATCTTGCTGGATGATATAAGAGATGGAAAAAGTTATGTAGAATTTAAGATCTGGACTATGAGAATGGATTAAAGAAATATGCTCTTTGGATCTGTCCATAGGACAATATTATTGATGATAATAATTTATAAAAATATTCAGCCATGTATTTTAATGTATCAAAATGATATAACTCTAAATTTATTGATTTAATTTTTGTATGTTCATTTTAATTAAAGCTTTATATTTATTTATGTGATACATTAATCTTGCACATATGCCCATACTACATGCATGGTCATGGATACTTTGACATGGTCATGGATTCTTTGATTATCTTCATTTTTGTTCAATAATATTTAAATTTTATAATAATTTTTTGCAAATATTACCAGTTTGTAATAACATGACTCTTTCCTAATGTGTGTCTTTCCTCCTTGTTACTCTCTCTGTATAGAAACTTCTACTAATTAGTCTTATCTATCATGTCTTTCATTTGGAACTCAGATTCCTTATTTTTCATTTCTCTTCTTTTCATCACATGGCTACTTCCTCCATTATCTTTTGATATATATAAATTTAAAATGTTTAATGTTATTCTTATTTAATATTTATAAAAAATTAAAATCTTTACAGCACTTGGATCAGTTGTTAATAGCTTACTATTAAGCAAAAACGTAAATAAATGCAATGAATTACTAAGGCCTCCTTTATTCCCAAAAATGTGGTGTGAAGACAGAATGCAATCTAAATATAAAATAATAATAAACGAATTTAGACAATATAAAAATGAAACTTATACAAAAATAACAATATAGTTCATTGCTCAAGAGGTCATGTGACATGAGTACTGTAAATTACACTTGTGTGTCAATCAGGATCTTTCTAAATGTAAAATAATAATAATAATAATAATAATAATAATAATAATAATAATAATAATAATAATAATAATAATAATAATAATAATAATAATAATAATAATAATAATAATAATAAAAAAAAGAATTTAGATAATATAAAAATGAAACTTATACAAAAATGAATAACAATACAAAAATAATTAGAGAACATGTGACATTCGTACTGGAAATTACAGTTGTGCATAAATCAGGATCTTTAGTTACTGAATACATCACTTTACTATTGCACTAATTCTTGCAAATAATACAAATAAACTAATTATATATTCTAATATATAAGAAATAAAAAATAATAATGCAAATTTTAAAAATACCTTATATTTAATTTAACTGTATACTTTATTTATATTAATGATATAAAATGATAATAAGGAATTGTTTCAAAATCTGAAAATTCATGAATATGTGTGAGCCCACAGACATATATGGTTGCCTTTCACTAATATAATAAAAAGTTTTCTTCAACTTGTATTAATGTTAGATGCAAGTATATAAAGGACAGTAGGTGATGCAAAATCATAAGATTTTGAATAATCTTACATTCTTTTGTGCATAATAAAAACATTGATAAATGTAAGGATTAGAAAAATAATTCAGTATGGGTTGGCCAATAGTTTTTTAAATCAACATGACTTTATTATCATTTGCATATTTACATACAGAAATGGGTATTTATGTTACATGCAAGAACAATTCTTTTTATCTTATTCTAAACCATGTATTGTAAGTTTGAGTAATTAAAAGAGACCAGATAATATAATGCTGTAATATTCCCAGATTGGTTTCTGGCTTTGAACTTTATCAGTAACAGCAATCTTTCTTATTTCATCCATTCATCTCACATAAAATATATTGCTAGGCTTTTTAAAATATCTTGGGATACAGTTTAAATGTTCACTTATCCATCCATTATCATCTCTTCTAATAATATATTCAGTCCAGATTATTTTAGTTTCTTAATTTTTTCAAAGGATTCAAGGTTGGAACTAATGCACTTACACAACAATCACCATTTATTTCTTACAATTATTCAAATTAATTGTCTAAAATAAAATTTAAAAAACTTAAAAGTTTCTAACTTAAGTTAAGAGAAAGTTAGGGAATGTTGTTGTTAATATTCGTTTTAATATAAAAAAAATATCTTATTTTAAAAAAAAGTATTCTTCTATGAAAGTGAAAAGGTTTTATTGCATACCCTACAAGATCATTATATGCATGTACAGTAAAGTGAACTATTGCTTATGATGATATGATAATAAGAAACTTCCCTTGATTACTATCATCACATGATCACTATTTCTTATGCTGGCACATAACTGTTATTAAAACAGACAAAACTTTCCATACAGTAGAGATAAAAGGTGGCTGTTGGAGAGTTGCATTAGTTCCTAAGTGGCTGTTGGAAGGTTGCATTAGATCCTAAGATCTAGGTGCAGTGCTCTCAGATCCAAAGCTCCTCACTAATGAAGGCCACAAGCCAAAAACTAGTCTGGGAATATTGGATGAGTAGGTACTAGATGGGGATTTTATGCACAAGCCTTCTGGCATCCATTGATTACTC
Source organism: Epiperipatus broadwayi (assembly GCA_028023455.1). NCBI lineage: Eukaryota > Metazoa > Onychophora > Udeonychophora > Euonychophora > Peripatidae > Epiperipatus > Epiperipatus broadwayi. The sequence continues at coordinate 319,372 of JAQFVV010012501.1, forward strand.
TGGTTGACCCTGAGTGGCAATACTGTATGGACAGTTTTGTCTGTTTTGATTACTATCAATAATAGTTTATTCCCATTTTCATCCTGACTTTTAAAAAAATTATTACATCATGTCTTGATTATGATTCATTACAAGACAATAATTCTAATATTATTTATGTTCTTTATTACTTTTTACAATGCTCTTTACAACCCATCTAGTGGGTTGTAAAAAGCATTGTAAAAGTAATAAACATAAATGATATTATTATTATATGGATTTGGCAATGGAATAAGAAAAATAAAAGACATATGACTTTATTGCTCAGGAGATCATGACAAGTTTGAGCACTAGACTTGCAAATGCCTGAATTGTTTTCGGGATTTCCCAATTCTAAATCAGATACTCTGCTAACAGCACCAAAATGTGCAGGGTATTATTAACATTTAAAAAAAAAAAATCTAAAAAAAAAATTGTGGTTGTAAGTTATATATTCTAAATGTTTAAATAAAAAAGATAAAATAACAAATGGATCAAAAATAAAGAAATAAGCAGTACCAGAAATGAATTTAAAATGTTTGTATAGATAAGAATAACGGAATATATATATATATATTGAACGAGGTGGGTAGTAAATCAAATAGGAAACATAATCTATAGCATAAAGTTTATTCTTTAATACAAATTGAAATTGTGAAAAGCAAAATTGTAAGACTTATATGTATATATATATATATATATATGGCTGCAGAAAGGAGTTTGCTATTAACTGAAAGGAGACCCTTTGATTCCTCTTGGAGGCCTTAAAGGAACCGAGCAGGGCAAATTCCTAATGTCCACTCCATACGTTCTTGTCGTTGCAGCTGTTATTACTATATGTTTATTCATATAGTATACGAACATGGATGGGCTGCTCACCAACATGCATTAGCCAGCATGGTGAGTTTATTGGCTTTTTACCTCTGAGTTTAAGATCAAGAAACACCATGGTCTTTCTTCTCAGTGCCTGATAAGGCAGAATGAATGTTTGTGTAAATGATAAAGATTTTTCCCAATTATACAATTATGACAGACAAAAATAAAGCATGGCCCTTAATCCCAGGAGGCTGTAAAGTCACCAACCAAGGCAGCGGTTGGTGGCCGAAGGCGGAGGGTGCTAAGAATATCCTGGAGGCGGACCCAGGCTGCCATTTGATGACGACTTTTTATTTAGGTACTTACAACTGCAGATCACTTTCAAGTGAAGGAAGATTGCAAGAATTAGAAGAAGAACTCTCTTATATTAAATGGGATATTATTGGACTTTGTGAAGTTAGAAGAAAAGGTGAAGAGACAATTGATTTAAAAAGTGGACATATGCTCTATTATAAAGGCACAAATATTGGAAATACAAGTGGAGTAGGATTCATTATAAATAAAAAGTGGAAGAACAATATTGTGGAGATTGATGGTGTATCAGACAGAGTGGCAAGATTAGTTATACAACTTAATAGCAGATATCAAATGCAGATAATTCAGGTTTATGCCCCAACAAGTTCTCATAGTGATGAATTTGTAGAAGATTTTTATATGGATGTACAAAAGGCTTTTGATCAGAGTAAACAACATTTTAAAATTGTTATGGGAGATTTTAATGCTAGAATTGGTAAACAAATGAAAGATGAAAGTGTTGTAGGTAATTTTGGTTATGGTAATAGAAATGAGAGAGGACATAGACTTGTGGAGTTTGCAGAGAAGGAAAAACTTTATATTATGAATTCTTTTTTTTGAGAAAAATGTTAGAAGGAAATGGACATGGAAGCATCCAAATGAAGGTACAGCAGAATTGGATTATATTTTGACTAACAGGAAATACATATTTCAAGATTGTAATGTTCTTAATAAATTTAACACAGGAAGTGATCATCGATTAGTAAGGGGTAAGATACATGTTAATGTAAAACTAGAGAGACAAAAATTATTAAGAAAAACTATATTTACAGTTGATATTCCTAATCTTCAGAAACATTCTAATGAATTTAAATTAGAACTTACAAATCGGTTTCAAGTATTAGTAGATTTTGAACATGATTCAGATTTGAATGAAATTAATATGAAAATAACTGATACACTTTTAAAAACTGCAACAAAGATAGCTGGTAGAAAAAAGCAGCAATTGACTAATAAAATTTCTACTGAGACTAGAGAACTTATGAAGAAAAGAAGGAATATGAAGATATGCAAGAATGATGCATTAAAAAGAATTGAATATCTCGAATTTTGTAAAATGGTGCGGAAAAGAGTTGAAAATGATATAAGAAAGTATAACTGTGAACTAGCAAGAAAAGCTGTAGAAGAAAATAAAAGTCTTAAGAATGTAAAACAACATTTTGGTATTGGTAGGAAATTTATATCTGCAATAAGGAAAAAAGATGGAATTATTACTAAAAAGAGGGATGACATTATGAAATTGGTAGAAGATTTTTATCAAGAATTATATAGTAATAAAGAACAAGTACCTCCTATATCTATTACATCTTCCGAATTGCCCAGAATTTTAAATGAAGAAGTGAGAAATGCAATTAAATGTATGAAAAAAGGAAAGGCTCCAGGTAATGATGGAATTATAATTGATATATTAAAAGAAGCAGGTGAAGAAACAGAAAAAATATTAGCAAAGTTATATACCAAATGTCTAAATGATAAAGATGTACCGGATGATTGGAAGAATGCAGTAATAATATTAATATTTAAAAAAGGTGATAAAGAAGATATTAGAAATTACAGACCTATCAGCCTTTTATCAGTTTTATATAAAAATTTTACCAAGATAATTACAACTCGTCTACAGAGAACCTTGGATTTTCACCAACCAAGAGAACAAGCTGGATTTAAAAGTGGTTTTAGTACAGTAGATCATATTCAAGTATTGAGAGAAGTTATAGAAAGGACAAATGAATATGAATTGCCATTATGCTTTGGATTTGTAGATTATGAAAAGGCATTTGATTCTATAAACATTTCTTCAGTGATTAAAGCATTGGATCATCAAGGTATAGATCCAGGATATTGTCATATTTTAAAGAATATTTATAAAAATGCAACAGCAACAATTAGATTACATAATGATACTGGGAAAGTCAACATTGAGAAAGGTGTAAGACAAGGTGACTCCATATCTCCAAAACTTTTTACAGCAGTGCTGCAAGAAGTATTTTGTGGATTAAAATGGGAAACTAAAGGAGTGAAAGTAAATGGAGATTATTTAAGTCATTTAGATTTCGCAGATGATGTAGTTGTTTTTGCAAATAATGCTTCCGAGCTGCAGGAAATGTTGCAGGAGTTATCAGATGAAAGTAGGAAAGTAGGACTAAAGATAAATGTTAAAAAGACTAAAGTAATGTTTAATCGATTTGCTCAAAATATGAAAATAAAGATTGATTATGATGAATTAGAAGAAGTTAAGAGTTACAAATACCTTGGTCAGATTATTAATACAGATGGAAACATAATAGAGGAAATTAATCATATAATTAAACTTGGTTGGAGTGCTTTTGGTAGAAATAACTTGATATTAAAAGGAAATATGCCTATGTGTTTGAAAAGAAAGGTTTTTAACAAATGTGTTTTACCAGTTCTTACTTATGGATCTGAGACTTGGACACTTAATAGAAGATCAATACAGAGACTTCAGACCACTCAAAGAAGTATGGAGAGATGTATGTTGGGAGTAACAAGAAGAGATCGAAAACGCAATGTATGGGTAAGAGAACAAACAGGTGTTACTGACCTCATTGAAAAAATTAAAAGATTGAAGTGGAGTTGGGCTGGACATATTGCTAGAAGAGATGATAATAGATGGACAATTGAAATTTTAAACTGGATTCCAAGAGATTGTAAAAGACCCAGAAGGAGACCACATGTAAGATGGATGGATGAAATAAGAAAATGTGTAGGGGTGATGTGGAGAAGAGAAGCTAAAGATCGGAGAAGATGGATTAAACTTGGAGAGACCTTCATCCTGCAGTGGATTGATAATGGTTGATAATGATGATATATATATATATATATATATATATATATATATATATATATATATATATATATATATATATATATATATATATATATATATATATATATATATATATATATATGATATTATAAAATTATAACATTATTTATTATAAATTTGATCTACTCCACTGCAATTCAAGTATTGCTCCACACTGGTCTCTTAAGCAGAGAAGAATAATACCCAGAGGGTACCTATGACCAAGTCAAAGCTATATATAAGATACATAATTACGACTATGTTTCAAGCCACAGATCTTCTCGGCTGCAAAATTCAACACATCATTCAAAGCACTTTTTTGTTTTGGAATAAACTCCAGGTGCCAGTTAATTACAAGAACTAACATGCCCTGAATGATGGCAAACTAATTCAGCACCTAAGAAATCCCAGCTTGTTCAATCAAAATGGTAATATAATAAATTACTGCCTTAATTAATGGTATAAGTAATGAATTGACCGACAAAATATTAATTTTCAAAGATAATTTATTTTAACTAAAATGCTTGCTAAAATTTGTAAACTAATTATAAAATTTCTTAATTAATCTAAACTATGATTTGTATATATAACCATACACATTCTTAATAAACTACATAATAAAATATAATATCATATAAAGCATTAAATAAATACAAGGCATTAAAACACGCACATCAGTAGTTCATTTTATGCAGTTACAGAGTTCATTTATTAACTGACTTTGGGAGGCTTCAAGATTGCAATGGCTACTTAAATTACTATCAGAATTGGAATAAGAAAATGTTATTACCTATAGGATTTTTGAACATGGTGACTTCAAATTATTTACTGCTGCATGTGTGTTTTACCAACCGGTTGGATTTAGGCTTCTATTGAGGTTCTAATGATTGCTATTCGGTGCTACTTTTATTTCTGGCAGTTAGACATTCCTAAAAGTTTCAAATTATTATATAAGCATTGCTTCTATTGGGAAATCTGCTGATGTTCTATCGGATTGAGGCTGGAGTTCATCGCATGTCCTGAAAACTGCTTAACACTGCATTACCTTTATTAACAAATACGTATAACAGGTGATTGACTTTAGATACATGAATGACTGACTCTAGATGTATGTATCACTGATAAAAAATTTTATATGATGGCCTTGTTGACATTTTTTTTAAAATTAGTTTTCAAACCCGCCAGCTATTTTCATTGTTGAAAATTCGTCCACTGCTTTTGATTAAATTCTTGTTGAGATGCCCTTTAATTAATCCTGTTGTTGGATTTTAATTAGCAATCTCTGAGGGAAATTTTTAACTTATACACTTTATTTTTTTTTATATTTAACTTTCATTTTCTTTAATTTTTCAACATACACACATTTTACTATTTCTTTATATTTAAACACAATCTTATTCATGCTCACATATTTATTTTATTTTAAATAAATGAAAAGAGAGATTTTTTTTTTTTGAGTTTTAAGATTACTTTTTTCTTCTTTTCTTTAATAGCTTAAATTTTCTCAGTTACACTCCCCCTCCTGCTGAATTACTCTTTAATTAATTTGTAAAACTTTACAAATGACCATTTAATAAACTGTTTTAAACTAATAATAAAACTCTTTAAACTTTTATAAGCAACAACTCTCTCAACTTATTCTGGCTTACATATTATTTATTTATTAAAACTTTTAATTATTTTTTTAGAGAACCCCTTCTTTCTTTAAAATCTTTGAGCTGCTTATGAATTATTTTTATCTTAATTTTTTAAATACATTTAATTTTGAAATCTTCACATTATTTATGAAATTTTTATTTTAATAACTTTTTAGACAACGATTATTATGAATGTACCTTGCCTAGCGGTACAGTATAATTTTAATATCACAATAATTACATATATTAAAAAGTAAGGCATAATAATAATTGCTATGATCAACACAATATAATTTTTTTAATAATTTTTATTTTTTTAATTTTACAAATAAAAATTTTTTAAAAATCTTTTCTTAATCTTTGCTTCAAATTAAAGTAGGGATTTTTATGTACTGAAACCAATCTAAAATGTTGATAATATTGGCATGTTTCTTTTCAAAATTTATCTTTACCTTTTCTCAGATTTAATTAGAAACAGTAGCAGTTTTAATAGAAAAGTGATCACACACTAATATAAGGTAATTAAAACATTACTATGGAGGTGGAAAGGTTGGAAGTGGGCTTTTTTATTAATTCTATGATTGATATTGTGGTTTCTTTTTGACAAGTATAAATAAACTTCAATTAACTTTCTCAATTAATAAGACCTTTTTAAAACTCCTAAATAAGATCCTGGACTTAAATGAAATTTGAAAGGTATTTATCAATAACAAATCATATTTTGGAAAAATTACAAAATTATTCTGTATGATTTTCAACTTATTATTTATAATTAGAATGTATGAAAATGTAATTGTTGGAATATTATTCAATGATGAAAAAACTAGTTATAATATATATTTGTAAGCATTCATATAATAGTAGTATTTGGATGTCATTTCCATTTTTTAAAAAACTTACATATCTAAGAAAAATATTGTATCATGTCAAGATTAGAATGTTACAAAATCATGGGGCCTAGAAAAAATATTATTTCTATAATGTTGACTTTGAGACCAACAGAAAAGATGAAAAATATAGGGAAATGATAGATATAGGAATAGTGCATTGAGGTTTCATTGTGGATAACAAATGAATTTGTTTATATATAAATAAATTATATAAAACTTACTAAGAATACTTTAAATACAAAAAGACTGAAACATTGATGATTATAAAAAATCAAGCTTTTAATAATAATAATAATAAAATGACTTTTTTGCTGGAAATGATGAAGATGATCATGATCCAAGGACCACAAGTTCCAGAATCTGCCATTCTCTCGCTGCACCAAACCATACAGGACAGAAATTTCTGTGATGATAATGATGATAATAATATAAAAGCAAAAAGTGCATATGATCAAAAGATTATTTAATATAATATCATTAAACAGGCAAAACTCTCCATACAGTAGTGCCACCCTGTGCCAACCAGAATAATCAATGGATGCCAGAAGGCTTGTGCATAAAATCCCCATTTAGTGCCTACTCATCCAATATCCCCAGACTAGTTTCTGGCTTGTGGCCTTACTACTGTATGGAGAGTTTTGCCTGTTTAATAACAATTATGTGCTAGCATAAGAGATGGTAATCATGTGATGTTTGTTGGTTTAATAATAATATCAATTAAAACAAATGTCAGATATTGCAAGTAAGAAATATGAATTAATATTTTAATAATTACATGATATAAAATAAATATGGCAATTGTTTCAAGGAAGAAATAAGAATGATTAGAATAGTTAGTAGTAAATTATTAAAACATAGTAAATAATATTATAAGATTCATAATAATTAATTCTACTTACAAAAATGTTCTAAGAATTTGCAAATTATTTTTTTTTTTAAAAAAATTCAACATACTATCTGTATTTAATATCCACATATAAAAAATGGTAACAGATAAAGAAGAGTGCAAATTAAAAGATCTAACAAAAGTTCAGAATGAATTCTAGAATGATTACCAACAACCAGATTTTTAACAGTAAGCCTGAGACTAAAAGGTTAATCACTACAAATAACGTTAGAAACCTCAAAATGGCTTTTAGTCGCAGATCTTTTATATTTTTTGATGGACTTCTAAATGTCCAGTCTTCCATCCCAAAGACAAAATTTCTCATTTTACCATTATATATTATTTAAATAAAGTTGACAGCACGTAAATCACAACCATCTTATTGGAATTTAAATGTTTTTAACTTTTAATTAAGAAATAAAATATGTCAAACCATAAATACAAGCCATTTTTGAAATTATTAGTGGTAGCTTACTAAATTAAGCATAAATGTGGAAAGAATGCAAAGATTTTAAGATAGCAAGTACATAATAATAATTCTTTTTTAAAAACACCTTTTATTGCGATAATAATAATAATTTAGAAATCATTGCAGTCTAATTAGTAAGCGAACATAGTGAGAAAATTATTTATACCTTATATCATTAAACCAAGTTTAAATTCATGTAAATTTGAATTGTACATAAGAATATAGAGATATAAAAAATGATAGAGATAGGATAAAAAGAACATAATGATATATGTATTTACATTTGTACATGTCTGAATATTTGGTAACTAAAAAAAATAAAAAATAGTAATCACTTTTTCTAATTCTAATACGAAAATGACCAAATGATATTCTTATAAGGATTATACTTTTTTTTTTTTTAGTGCACACGTTTTTAGAATTACGATAATAGTTTTGAACCCTTGACCTTGAACATTGAATTCTAACAATCTTTGGCGTATATGTATGAGTATATGTCTTTTTTACCAGTAACCAATTGGTAATTTAAATGTTTCCCATTAATTTGTATTATGATTGTACTTTTTAACACAAAAATTGATCGTTTTTAGGAAATATTTTACATTTTACCATTAAAAAGCTAAGCGATCTCCATAATTGTACAGTCTGAAATTGAGACGCTAGGTCAAATTGTCTTAACGAAAGTGATAAACAACGAGTCAAAATCTAAGATATTTAAGTTTTAACATTTAGGCACAGTACTTTTGTTATTGCCACACCAGATCTGATTTCGAACTTTGAAAAAAATATATGTATACATACCCATAAACACACAGACCTCGCTAATGTTATAATTAAAACATTTATCAATACTGTACAATAAAATAAACGGTGTATTAATGATTTCAAGTCAAGTTCGGCTGCAAATCGTTTTGAAATTGTTCTTTTTAGCGGGTCAAGCCATATTTATCTGTAGATTGTTTAAAATTTTTTAAATTGTTCTTTTGGCTTATCAAAGCGTTCGTACGCATTATAATTATCTAAGGAAGATATAATATAAACTTTACGGAAGGGCCACAAGTGAGGGTAACTTGATTTAGGAAGTAACTGATTGCAAAGAAAAATAGAGTAGCACGCTTGAGCAATTTCGATAAAACCTAAAGCTATTAAACTAACTCCAGACAGAACGGTCGCTTTACAGAAGTATGAATTATTTTCGTACCAAAAATTGACAGGAAATTTAGATACAAAGTAGGAAGCTATCCCCACTAGAATGACTGAGAACAACGAAGCTATAAAACTAAGTATCTTGAAACTGATCAAATAAATTTCGTTGAATCGCCATTTAGTTGCGGTTCCTACACACCCTGCAGCTATAAATATTAAACCACTCCAGATACCAGCTCCTAGAAATCCTAATTGATCCACTGCTGCGATTCCTTGCAATCCAAATATTACAGTTAAAGCACCAGTAATAATTTGAACTATTCCAAATCTATGAATTGATATTTTTAGTTTGTTTAATTCATACTGCTCGCCAAAAATATTAGGAGATTCAGAGTCATAATTCCTTGACATTTTTGGATTAATTATAGGCATTTACTCTTCATGAAGACTTGTTTTTTTTGTTTTGTTTTTTGACTACTAATTTCCGCTGTTATTATTTTTAAAATATAGTACGATGAATTCCGGCAAATGTAAAGATTTCCTTGAAAAACTAGTCATCCGATATCAATATTAATCGAAATGTTAATCTTCTTAACCCATAAACTGGAGATGGTTAAAACCACAGTTTTTTTTAACACAGTAATAAATTAACTTTGTTTTATAAACAAAAAAAAATCTAATAAAATTGCGTGTATAAATAAAGACAGATCTCATTTCCAACCTATTTAAAAAAAGAAATCAAGCGTAAATACAAGTTCGCTTTTCATTGGATCATGTTTTTGGCCCTAAAGGTAGGTTAAGACTTGAAAATCAAAGTTCATAATATTTAATAAGTCATAAAACTTGAACAATATTAACACCTTTTTAACACAATTTCAATTGCAATTTAAAACACTATCAAAGGAGTTATAATACAAAGATCTGCTTTTAATTAATTCTCAAAAACTCTCCCGTTAATAAAAATATTTTTTTCCATTATATGCACATAAAAGATTTTATTTAAAATACTAGATCTAGGTGTCATTTAATTTGCAACATACAAAAGCAACATTTAATTAACTTGTTAGATTTAATTCTTATAAAAGTAGTAATACACCACTTACAAAATGACAAACCGGTTAATACGGTAAATAATTTGGTGAGATCATATATTAATTTATATATTACAACGAACTTGTAATCTATTGTTATTTCAAGCGACTGAAGGAAATTAAACATTGATGTATAAAAATTATTGAAACGAATCCTAATTATAAATATAGATAAGAACAATCCAAAGATTATTTATTTAAATACTGGAGACTTAAATTGAAGTCGAAATTATTATTCTAAACATTTCCCAATTATTTGCCACACATGCTTACATATTTATACAACACAATATATGCTGTAACTTCAGAAAGGAGTTGGCCGGTAAGTGAAAGAAAACTCTTTGATTTCTTTTTGACGCCTTAAAGAAACTGAACAGGACAAATTCCTAATATCCATTCCATATATTATTGTTCTTGAAGCTATTATTACTACGTTATTATTCATATATTTAATAAACATGTTGGACTGCTCACCAAAACACATCAACCAGCATGGTCGGTACACTGTCTTATCTCTGAGTTTAAGATCAAAAAATTCGATTGTCTTCTTTTCAATTGTCTAGTAATTCTTAATTTAAGTATCAATTAGAGTTTTTTTTTAAAAAGCAGGACGAATGTGTGCTTGAGTAATGTTGGGTTTTTTTTTCTTATATATATTTACAATCTTGACAGACGAAATTAAATTAAGGATCTTATTACTAAGAGGCTATAAAATCATCAACCAAGACAGCAATTAATTGCCAAAGATAGATGATGCTAAGAATCCCCTGACTGTAGACCCAGGTTTCCATTAGATGATGATCTTTTATATAAACACCTACAACTCTGGTCAATTTCAAATGAAAACGGAACATTGATAGACTTTGTGAAATTAGGAAAAAGTGAGGAACGGCAATTGGTTTTAAAAGTGGACATGTATGTATTTTACTACAAAGATATAAATATCAGAAATACAAATGGAATGGTATTCGTTGTAAATAAAAATCAGAACCGTATCGTGGAAAATGATGATACATCAGACAGAGTAGTAAGATTAATCATGCAAATTAATGAAAGATACTAAATGCAAATAATTCAGGTTTGTGCCCCAACAAGTTCCTGTTATAATGAAGTAGAAAAATTTTATTTGGATGTACAAAGAGCTTTTGATCAGATCAAAAATAAATTATTATTTGAAGGTTAAAACAGTATAGATAATTTGATTTTGGTTGCAAAGATGCGAAAGGTCACATATTTAGAGAAGTTAGTAAAAAAGAAAAACAGTAAATTATAAATTCTTTCTTTGAGAAAAAAGCTAAATAGAAATGAGCATGAAAGAATCCAAATGAAAATACAGCAGAAGTGGTAATATTTTGACTAACAAAAACTTTTCATTTCAAAGATATAATTCTCTTACTAGTAGTAAGGTGTGTCTCAATGCAACACAAAAAAGATAAGAACTATTAAGAAAGTCAGTATTAAAAATTGATATTTCTAACAACCAAAAATACTTCAACTAATTTGAATTAGATTGTGTAAATCATTTTAAAATATTAACCGATTTTGAAGTTAGTTTAAATTTGGTTGAAATCAGTATGAAGCTAGTCTATTGAGAACGGGAAAAAAAATAAAGGGGGTGGGTGGGTAGTAATTTACTAGCAAACCTTCTACTGAGTCAAAACAATGTATGAAGAAAAGAAGAAGTATATATTTTTTAATGCTAAATTAAAAAAAAGTGAATACCCAGAGTTCTGTTAATGGTATGAAAAGGAGTTAAAAACAATATAAGAATTATTACTGTAGTTAAGCATTAGGGGTCGAGAGGTCAGCGACAGCTGCTTTACAAGCAGATGTCCCGGGTTAGCAGATTCACTTCCCGGCTGATGCTATGACATATGGAAAAAAAAAGAATTAAAACTGTAAATTGGCAAGGAAAGCTATAGAAAAGAATAAAAGTTTCAAATGTATAAAACCACATCTTGTTTTTGAAAGAAAAGTTGTTGCAGCAATAAGAAGAAAAGAACTAAAACAAGAGATGATATTCTTAAATGTGTGGAAGGGTTTTATAAAGAAGCAGATAATAAGAACAAAAAAAGAAAATATCTTCTACAGTTATTCCATATTCTGAATTGCCCAACATTTTAAATGAAGAAATAAGGCATGCAATTAAATCTATGAAGGGAAAAACTCCATGTTATGATGAAATTATAATTGGCATATTAAAAGAAGCAGATGAAGAAATATAAAATTATTTGCAAAGTTACATACCAAATACTAAATAATGAAGATATATCAATTGATTAAAAGAGTGCAATAGTAATATTAATACTTAAGAAAGATGATAAAGGATATTAGAAATTGTAGACATAATAGTCTATTATTACTACTTTACAAAAGTTTTATCGAGATTTGCATCTTGTCTACAATGAACTTTAAATTCTAACCAAACAATAGAATAAGCTACATTTAAAAGTGATTTTGGCCTAGAATAATACATCCAAGAATTGAAAAAAGTTGCAGAAAGGATTAATGAATATGAGATATGTTATTATGCTTTGGATTTGTAGATTAGGAAAGTCATTGATTTTATATGCATTTTTTATGGTGGTTAAAGTTTTTGATCACCAAGATATAGCCCTCTAAAATATTGTCTTATACTGAAGAACATTTATCAAACTATACAGCAAGGATTAATTACATGGTTCTATCAAGATTACCATTGAGAAGTTTGTTTGACAGAATGGTTCTGTTTTCAAAACTTTCTATAGCAGTTTTATAATAAATATTTCTTGAACTATAATAATAATAATCTCAGAAAGATCTAGATTTTTCAGATAAAATGTGTTTATTTTTATAAATAATGTTTGAGAACTTCAAAAATAGTGCAAGAGTTATCAGTTTAAAGTAAGAAAGCAGAACTAAAGATACATGTTAATGTTCAATTATTAACAGAGATGGAAGAATAATGGATGAAATTAATTAAAACAATTGTATTTGAATGGAGTGGTTTTGTTAAGAAAAAAAGCATTAAAAAGAAATACACTTATGTGTTTGAAAAATGGTTTTTAATAGCTCTGAGACTTGGATGTTTAACAAAAAAAAAAAATAATACAAAGATTTAGACAATTCATCAAAATATGGAGAGATGTATGATAGGAGTAACAAGAAGAGAGTGAAAAACAAATATGAGTGAGAGAAGAAACAGGTGTAAATGAGACCATTGAATAAATTAAGGGACTGTAGTGAAGCTGGGCAGGAACATTGTGCTAGAAGAAATGATGCTAGATAGACAAGAGAGAGATCACTTTGTAAGATGGATGGCTGAAATAAGGAAGTTATCTGATGTATTGAGGAGAAGAAAGAATATGGATAGGAGAAATTGGTGAGGCTTTCATCTATAGTGGCTTGATAATGTTTATTAATTGTGATGATATACTGTTATTGGTATACAGTACAATATATTTTTACACAAGAACCTCATAGTGCAGATACATCTACCTGCTATGTCTATGAACTGGAATCTAAATCCAGACCAATGAGAAGTTTAGGATTTTTCTCTTAAGTAGTTGCCCCATAAATAATCAAGTCAATCATTCATTATGTAAATGGTACTTAACTATCCCTTTAAAGATTAAAAACTAAACCAAATTAATTTACATACGCATTTGCATATATTATTATTTAGTAATATTACAGCAATGGTTTATAACCTATTTTGGCCATGAATATGAGGGGAAACCTCGAAAGTACTAGGCCTAGATTAATTTACTTTAATTGTTTTTGTTACTACTGACAGCCTCTTCTTCTTCAGCGTGTTACAGTGCTTATATATTGTAACGGTAAGAAACACGTGATTCGTTAACATAGTGCAGAATTCGACCACCACACAGAACTGCAGCACCATCTAGGTAGCGAAGCCACCCGTAGTATTAACTTCAAACATAGTTTATCGGTTCCACAATACAATCTACGAAACAACGCATCTGATGACATTAGTAAACATTTCTTTAGGCACGGTGGTCAGGGATGTTGCAAGAGATTCATGATTTTATTTTCGAGTTAGCCAATAATAACACTAATATTAATTAAACACTTATATTTACAAAATCGAGGAAATATTATATAGAATGGGTATCGAATAAATAAAACGTAACTGCAGACGTATAGTTTGAAATTATTTATTGAAACATTTTAATAATAAATCATTTATTAATAATATTTGGCAATATTTAAATTGAGTAACGGAATTTTCCGATACTGTTATATATTCAAGAAATACATTTATTTATTTAGTAACATTTATACGAAATCATTTTACCAATAATACTTTATATTTAAGACCTCAGTAGTGGTATTTTCCGATACTGTTATGTTTACAAAGAGAAATACATTTATTTGATGATGTAATCTAGCTAGCTAAAATTCTTGAGCAAGTATTTCTAAGGCATGCCTTTAGGGATTTATACCTTTGCAATGCAAGAGTCTAAAGTAAGATTTATAAGAGTAGCAGCGGACATATATTTATTTAATTAAAGATATTTACTAATAACTAGGGAGAAACATTTATTTGAGAGTGAATTATGTCACTAATGCAGGGACGAAGTTATACATAGAATAATAAAGTTAATAAAAGAAACACATGGTACGTTTTAAAAAGGCAATATGGAATGGCAGTATTGAAACTGCAAAGCCATGAATGAGTTTATAAGAACGACGGACTGGCATTTGCCGTCGGCCCAAAGAGGTAAGGTGTCACATAAGCATAACCAGGGACAAGTGGTTCATGCCACGATTGCCTGCTGGCTGCGTGACTTTCGTCAAGCCCTATGGGAGCATTTATTATGTCCGCTTGTGTAGGACGACTGGGGTTAATTTCAACCCTATAGAATCTGGAATATTCAAGGCTTGTAATGGGTCATCGCATCTCTAAAACATAACACATGTATAATGTACAGACGATTCTGTTAAGATTTAAATATATTTTATAACTCGGCCCTACATTATCAACATTTAATAAAGAACATTGCGACTCTCAAAGAAATGCGATTTATGGAATTATTAATTAAAATTTAATAAAATATAAAACAATATGTAACTGGGTGATTATTATAACTAATACGTCAGCCATTTGCTAAGCAGTAGACCCCTGCATTACAATAAATGAAGCATTGAATGCGTGTCGATTTATATGAAAATATTAAGTTATTTATGAAAGTAAATATTAATGAAAATTTGACACACATCCACTGTTTCAAGCGATCATAGATTTATACTTAGAAAATTATGAGCATGCGATAATTATATAATAAAACGTAGATTTTAGAAATACGTACCCAAGAAAGATAGAGTTAGGCAGGCTAGATTATTAAAGAAATTTACATATTAATTATTAAATTTATAGCATTACAAATGAGAATTTACAGTTTATAGTTTATAAGTTATATAAAGAATGAATAAGCTATAGCAGGATATTAGTAGAGTACTCTAGAGAATTTGGATACAGGTACCTGTTTTATGAGAAGTTTTCCGATTCAGTGATCAGTAGCAAATTGTTCATGATTCTAGCATTAGCAGTTCTTTACAGCATTTAGATGATTCATGTAATTTAACAGCAGCAGCTTTCAAATTATTTTAGGCAGCAGATCTTCGTGGTTGAATTTATGAAGGGCAATGGAAGGTTTGGCATACAATAGGCCACCTCCGGAAGGATAATAGTCTAGGCACTTTCTACTCGACCATACTGTGGTAGGCAAAATTAATTTAAGATCTTGGAGACTCTCAACTGATTGAGAGCACAGCTAAAGTTAAACTGAAAGTTTCTAGAAAGTCTAAAATGGCCTCCTTTCTTAGATCTTATCTTTTACATTTTTGTTAGTTTATTTTTGGATTCCAATTAATCTGCCCTGAGGATAATCAATGCATTTTTGTTAATTTTAATTATAGAGAAAGCTGCCTTTCTATTGTTTACATTTACATTTTACATTTACATTTTATAATTACATTTTAGGGAATTTTTCTTTTTAATTAATCTATTATCTCTCACCGGCCGTTGCTTTTAAAATTTCAAATACAAAAGGGAACATATGATTATTTTTACTTTTAATTAAATATTACAATCTATTTCTAAAATTATTACTAAATGAAATTTAGACAAAGCAATAAATAACGGATTTTACAATTCAAAATAAATAGTTAAAATTATATTTTTTTATATAACTAAAAGAAGAAATCTAAATTATATTATTTATCTTTATTTATTGTCTTAAAGTTGACATTGAAATGTGTGCATGTTTATGGTGAATTCTACATATATCTATACATTTTTAATATTGCTACACACACAATTCGATACCAAAAAGTTTAAATTTGGGTAGGATAGAGCGGTGAGTGAGAGACAATAGAAAAAAAGGTGAAACTTAACATTTGAATACGAATCTTACTGTTTCAATATATACTAACACAAATGATAGAAAAGTACTCAAATAAATAATTAAGTAGAAATTAGAAAACCCAGTATTATCTTATCAATCATTGTTTCTCTATGAGGGACCATTGAAGAGACTAGAAATTGATAAAAAAAGATTCATTGAAAAAATTTGTATCCTGCAGTGAACTATTTATTAAAAGTTTTTTTTTTATTGTTTCCATATGAATAATTTAAATATCAAAGTAATTAATTCCATATGTTTAAAAAATACAGAGTTAATAAGTTTACTTTTTAAAAATAATAAATCTTATCTAATCATTAATTTACTGTAAAAGTTTTAATTTTAAAATAATAAAAAATTTTTTAATTAATATTTATTTGCTTTGGACAAATTTTACATTGTAATTGATGTCTGAAAATGAAGGATTTGTAAGTAGTGTCAAGTAGTAGGTGAGAGCCATTAGTAATTTAATAAAAATATTTCAAAATAAATCCAACAGTATTTTATCCATTTTTATCTATAGTTTTCTATTAAGTAAATATTAAAGTGAATATGGTCTATCAGGGCACCACTAGGTTAGCTAAACCTAGACAAAGTTATATTTTATACCTACTTACAAATGTACTGGGTTTGAACCCCTTTTGGTACCTTATTTATAACCGAATGTAGGTATTAGTATTTTAGGACCATATCACATTTGCACTAACATTAAGAAAAACAAAAACATACCTATGCTTTAGTTGGGCATATAAAATTTATCAGACAACATCACAACTTAGATTTTAATATCATAAATGCATTTCAAAATTCTCATACGTCTTTCTAGTTCACATCAAACACTATCAATTTATGGTGGCAATTCAGCCATCCTTGAATGATGTGGATGATCAGAATGGTGATTATTATCTTATAATGATCACAAATGATGACCAAATACAGTGAAAATCATTATGTATCTATGGCCATTAAACACATTTATCTAGATCAGTAATTTAAAAACGATGATGATGATGACAATGGTACTTTCATCCACAGGTTTAAAACTAATGCCTAATATACAATTTAGCTTTTATAAATTCATAATTATTTGCCTAACTTTATTATATTTAAACTAGAACTTAACCATTAATATTCAACAGTGATGATGAATGATCATAATTAATAAAGCAATGAATACTCTTAATAAAGATATATGTCTTTTTTAATAAAACAAATTAACATTTATTACTGGACTAATAAAATATACATACTATTTAAATATATATATATGAAAATTTATCTGAATAACAATTATGAGTTGTTTATATTTAAATCATAATATTAATAATATTAAACTCTTCCCCCTTTTCCTTTAATGACAGTATCAATGTTTCTATCATAGTATAATGTTGAGCATCAATTTGGATTGTGAGTAACTAAAATTTTATATCCAAATGAAAAATATTTCATTAAAAATATAAACACTTTATGCACACACATACTTTTGTAACCTTATAAATTTAAACATAACATATAACAAGATAATTAATTAGAAAAAGGTTAGTTAGATTCTAGAGATGTAAAAGCATTTACAGAAACAAGTTTTAAATTACTTATCTCCTCTCTAAGCTATTGATGTCACTAATCCTTATTTTAAAAAAATCTAACTCCTCCAATGCTATTTCTCTCACTTTCAACATTCAGGCAACAGCTATACATATGGCAAGTATAATTATATTATTACATTTGTGTAAGTGTGGATCCCCATTATGGATAAAATATTATTAAATAAAAAAAATCTTTTAACATATAAACCTATTACATAATTTTGAATTGATCCACAATAATACATTTCACAAAATAAAATACATCAATAAGTGTATACATATAATTTTAAAATACATAAAATCATTAATAAAGCTCATAGCTATTAGTACTGAAACTTTGCTTTTTTACTCGATTTTGGTTTTAAAATTCAGAGATAATAAAAGATAAAGAATTTGTTATTAAAAATTTTGTTAATAGTCCCTGATATAATAAAAAGGAAAATATATAATTAAAATTCATATTACCAGTCCTTTTATTTTCTTGAGGCAGTACTTTCCAAGAGTTCAAATTCAGCTTGTTGAATGGTTATAAATTTTGCAGCAACCACATACACCAAGCAGTTTACTGAAACAGTTCTATTCTTTCTTGGCTTAGGCTTGTAATTCTTTCACAGTGATTATGATGGTGAAGGTACTTCCTTCCATAGAAACCATTTGGCATTAGAATTGATTTTTTATTTCCTTTCAGCATACTTATTTTAATAGATTAAGAATATCTGTTGTTTTATAATTTTATCACTTTTGCTGGGGTTTAAACTGTCACTGGCATAATTGAACTAGCATGGTTTAGCACTTTTCAGTAGTTTACTTATTTTCATTTTTGATTTAAAATACAGGTGAACAATCAGTGTCTTCTCTCTCATTTTTCACAATCAGTCACAAGATGTGTAATATCTTTTGCATGATTCTTCAGATATGCATTTTAATGGATGGTTGGATCAGCACAGATGAAACATATGTGTACTTAGCCTGCCATTGCTATCTGAAATTTTCCAAACAAAATTATATATAAAAAATGACAGAAATTCAGTCTGATTTCTTTCCCCCAATTTAACTTGTTCTCTTCACAGTTTTAGTATCTTTTTTCTAAGTGATTGCTAGCCTCTTATATCAGTGAATCTTGTACAAATCACCCAGATAGAAAACCTGATTTTTATTAGTTAAACCATCTAATTTAAAACTGATATTCAAATTTACTGTTGGTAAAAAAAATCCAGATGAATAGATTTCTTGATAATTAACATTAACTGGACTAAAAGGATGTTTTCACACCTTGGTCTCAAATCTAGATTTATAAAATTTAATCACTTTTTTCTCTAATTATCTCTGATTTAAAGACTTTCAGTTGGTCTACCAACTGAAATCCTAACCTTGTGAGTTTAATTAACACAACATAATTCTTTACACAATATAACTTTTGAAATCTTAAAATGATGTTAACAGAATTTACTTTTTAATAAATGTGTAGCTGTAAATTTATTTATGTAAAATATAAGCACACACTCAGATATTCAGACATTCAGAAAAACATGCCTATCAAAAATAAAAATATTCAAAACCAAAATTATTAAAACTATTAGACTTAAATTACAGTTATAGAAAAAATAAACATAGCAGAATTTAGCAAGTATAAATCAATTTTGAAAAAAGTTAATAATCAAAATTAGAAAATGAATAACTAAATAGTTTGTGTTCACAAACAACTGTTTATATGTGTTCTAATCCTAACTTTTAAAAAATAACTTAAATAATTCAAGGTATGTAATATTCTTTTTGGGTTTTATCAATACAAACAGACAAAGAGCATAATTATTTCCCCCACTCTCTTTCTAACCTAGGCTTTTGGGACTTGATCCTGTAGGGTTTAAACTTGGGGACCCTACAGCTTCCCTTCCTATATAAAAAATGTGATGATTTTTTTGTTTTCATTTTATGCACATTATCCACAGGCTAAATTGAAATGGGCACAATATATAATTTGAGTATTACATATAACAAGTTTACATTGTTAATCCAGACAATATATAGGATCCACAATGGGCAAATAGTGGAATGATTTTGAATTATACATCAATAAGCAATGTCTGATCTGCTACTTAATGAAGTAAGACTTAATCTCATCTAAGGTTAGGTATTGTTTTGATGCATTATAACCTCTCCTGTTCTTTTTCTCATCTTATCTACCTTCGCTTACTAACTGTAGCCACTAAAAATGGATAAAAAGCCTAGCCATCAGATGCTTCTCATCTCTCATTGACTATGAAATGTGATTGGGTATTTGTGAAACCACATGTCCTTTCTGTAATTATATCCATAGCAATACTGACTGGTCATATATGTATTTGTTTACTAGATAGTTTTAATACAAATATAATTTAAATATTATATTAATGATTTTAATGGATAATTAATTTTTTCTTTTTTTTAAAACATTTTTAATAATAATGGGATGGGGTGGGGGTGGAGAAGTTTGGTCTACTATTTTTTTAAACTATTTATGCTTATATATATAATAAAGAATGAAAATGAGGAGATAATATCCATGTAAATAAAAAATAATCTCTAGTTTATATTACCATGAAATTATCAATTACTACTAATCGACAATCCCTGAGGCCAAACAATGTTTTAATCAAACCTATAATATTATAGTAATTTATAATTCTTAGTAACATCAAAAGGTTATTTTCTGTTTACATGGATATTATTTTATCATTTCCACTCTTTGTTATAATAACAATCCATGGAAATCTTTAATTCAATATATATATATATTGAACTGGATGCTTTATCCATTTCAAAAGTTCCATTGCAAAATTAAAAAATTAACTTTTACTTTACAAAGTTTTAAAAAAAAAAACTATTTAAAAGTTTTGTATGTTATAGCACACATACACAGTTATATTTTTAAATTCCATCATTTTTACTTTTCAAAAGATTTTATTTTTAAAATAGTTTTCTTTTGTCACTTGTTTTTTTTTAATCAAAGTAATTAAAGACAAGCAAACTTTTAATCTTTTGAAAAAAAAGCAATTTAATTTTAAAAAGTTTTAATTGCATTCATGTTTCTTTTATTTTTAATTGTAATCTAATTTTAATTTAATTTTTAAAAAAAAGCAGAGACTTAATTTTTGCAATTAGTTTTTTTAAAATTAATTCTGAATAAGATAAGAGCCTTGGTCAGATGGTTTTCTAAATTAAGATTAAACAAGATAGATTTACCCTGGTCAAAAATTGCTAATTAAAATGATGTGGGAGATAAGACTGCACATAAATAGTCCTGAGATTTTGGACTAATTATTATTCAGCTATTTATTTTTATTCTGCTTGTTACATATTGATTCAGCTTTTAGTTTGCTAATAGTGATAGCTTTTTAAATTGCCATGCTGCCATAAATTTTCAAGATTGCTGTCTGAACCTGAGTACAGCCATTGAGAATATTACCTTTTGCTGTTTGCTATTAAGAAATCCTGCAGAAATTATATTACTGTCTTCCAATTGCTGAATAAGATTATGTCTGCAGAATGCCTGAACTACATGCCATTATGAATCTTATCTAAAACATGTAGTGCTAAACTTACCCAAAGATGGATCCTGGACTGTTCCTGCAATATCATGTCATAAAAGCTTAAACAAGAACTGATCCAGTGCTTGTCTCCGGACTCCTGAACATCTAATGGAAACCAAAATCTTCATGGAACTTTAAAGTAAAATAAATTGTGCACTGCTGAAGGACATTAGCAGACCTAATCTTATGCCTTGAGGTAAAACATTTACATATTATTACTAGGGTTAATGTCTCAGCTTAATCATAAAATAATTCAGTATTTATTAGAAGTTTTGAATATTCCTTCAACATTTTAATTATTTTCTGTATTTACTTATTAGTTTTAAACTGTGTATTGGGATCTTATTTTTAAGATTTCTTATTTTTAATTTATTTATCTGAAGGTGTATTGCGAGTTTATATTTGATATGCTTTGTATTCTTTTCTCTTTTTTTATATTACTAACCTTGATATTAGTAATTTTCTTTTAACTCACATGTGCCTCTTTATTATATGGTAATTCATTTGAATAAGTTTAGTTTGCATTTCCTGCAGACTGCAAATATTTTGGCTGGTGGTTTATCAAATATAGTGTTCTGTCTTTCCTAGATCAGAGATTTTATTTTTTCTCTTTAAGATTATGTAATATCGTAATCTTTTCTTGTTATATTTTCTTTTCTTCTATTGGGATCAATCTTGAAAAAACCTTGAATGTGGTTAATCATGATCTGTTTTGCAGATATATGACATTCTTGGTCCCATTACTTTTTTCTCTTATATGATGACAATGATATTTCAAACAGCTTGAATGAGTATTATTTTGTCTTTTAAAACTGATACAAGAATTAAGATGATGATTTTAAATGATATATCAGTTAATCATTTAGATTTGGACAAAGATATCCAGCTTAGGCTCTTTTTAATTTTAAAAATGGAAAAATTACAAGTCTAGTTGAGATACCTAGAGAAGTTATGATATGTTAGTTTCAAATACATTGTAATTGTTTAGGAATTTTTGCATTCTTGAAGTTATGCGACTTGATCTTACAGCAACTTCTATTGTTCTAATTGTTTACAATTATGGGAATAGACAAAAAATTGCAGTAATTTATCATGCATATCATTATAATCCATTGCAGCAAAGATAGTTTCAAGAATTTTCTTGAACATGTTGCTTTTAGTCATAGATAGTTATCAGAGACTAATGCGGCAAGTAGAGTGATTTATATATTGATTTTATTTACTTGATCATAGTATTTGACTCAATTAATTCAACAAATATAACATTATTTGAAATTAATTGTTTTTCCACCAATGTTTATTTATTTTAGATAGCTTCTATATAATAAAATGAGAAAGTGTTATTATTGCAATATAAAATTTATCGCATTTGAAATGAAACTTGGTATTAAACAAGAAACAATACTCTAATATTGCTTTTCATTTTTATGCTCTTTGGAATTGGTTATAACTAAATAAATAAATTAAAGATCAAGATATAATAGAGGAATTTTTAATTTGGATTAAAAATGAAGTCAAAAACCAATAACTTTATCTTTTTAGTTTCTGGTATTGCAGTGTACTAATGATCTTTTTATGTTTTCTAATTCAAAAGATGAACTACAAAATGTACTTACTAATCTTTAATACAGTATATAAAGATTTTGATTTAGTAATTAATACACAAAAAATGCAAATTCCTTATTAATCAAAGATGGAAGAAAAATCATCAGAAACTTTTAACCTGGTGGTTATCAATTTGAAAATGTAAGTTTATTTAAATACCTTCATGGTTTTCTAGGTAGAAAAGTGGTCTTAAATAAATTAAAAAGATATTTCATCACAGGGAAATGATTGCTGTAATTAAATTAGTTATGAGTATTGCTATTACTAATATATAACATAAAGCTACATACCTATGTATAGTGAGACTCTGCTAAATAAATGCAAAGAGAGCACTGCTATCATTTATCTGGCACAGACAGAAGTGACTGATAAGTGTCCAAAGATAAATAGTGAGGAGAACTGTTCTCTCTCTGTATTGTGCCCTGGTTTCCTCATGTAGTTTCATCTAATGCCTTGCATTAATATAAGACTCCAAGAAGAAGCCATAATGGAAATGGTAAAGTGAAATCTATGTATTGATTAACCTTTAAATAACTAGTTGAACTTTGCTAATGTTAATTCATGATGGATTATAAGTGTGTATTCGTATATGTAAATATTTTAGTGATTTGTTATATTTATACATTATTAAAATTGTATATAACTAAATTGTGTGCTTAAGTTATTTATGCTTTCTGACTGGTTTCTAAAAGAGAGAAACCCTCAGACATAGCAGGTATAGATTTTGCAGATGGTGTAGTTGTTTTTGAAAATAATGCTTTAAAACTGCAGGCAATGTTGCTAGAGTTATCAGATGAAAGTAAAAAACTAGGACTAAAGGTAAATGTTAAAAAGACTAAAGTAATGTTTAATGGATTTTCTCAAAGTATGAAATTAAAGATTGATTATGATGAGTTAGAAGAAGTTAACAGTTACAAATATCTTGGTCAGATTATTAATACAGTTGGAAACATAATGGATGAAATTAATCATAGAATTAAACTTGTTTGGAGTGCTTTTTGGTAGAAATAACTTGATACTAAAAGAAAATATGCCTATGTGTGTGAAAAGAAAAGTTTTTAATAAATGTACAGAGACTTCAAACCATTCAAAGAAGTATGGAGAGATGCACAAGAAGAGATCAAAAACACAACATATGGGTAAGAGAACAAATTAAACAGATGTTGCTGACCTTATTAAAAAAATTAAAAGACTGAAGTGGATTTGGGATGGATATATTGCTAGAAGAGATGATAATAGATGGTCAATTGAAATCTTAAACTGGATTCCAAGAGATTGTAAAAGACCCAGAAAGAGAGCACATGTGAGATGGATGGATGAAATAAGAAAGTGTGCAGGGATGATGTGAAGAAGAGAAGCTAAAGATCAGAGAAGATGGATTGAATTTGGAGAGACCTTCATCCTGCAGTGGATTGATAATGGTTTATTATGATGATGATGATTTAAAGAATCCATTATTTTAATTAATTCAGTGCATGGAAATGAGACTTGGATACCCTATTGACGTAATTTAAAGATATGAGAAAAGTTTCACTTAAAGATTCTTTCTTTAAAAATACATTGGCAAGATCATAAAAACAATCACTACATTCTGGATTAGACATCTTAAAAGACTGTTTAATGATAAACTTGAGAATGATTTACCTCTTCCTGTTTGTTATAAAAATTTATCTCAAAGACGTGAAAAAGTGTACTGTTGATAGTTTTCATTGGGAAGATATGGCAAAAAAATAGAATATAATGGAAAACAACAATAAGACACAATTTTTGAAAGCATTTCAGAAAATTTTTTTTTGTAAAATATGTTAAAAACAGCACTTCAAAATATCAAGTAAAGAGAATAATAAATCAAGTTTTATATATGGGGTATTTGTGTTTTATGGGATGATTGCATCTCTTATATGTTATTATTGTTTTAACTTTATATTTTTTCTCTTGGAGTTGGAAAAGCCATCACAAGTGAATGCTTCTGATAATAATATGAACTTACATTAAGGAAGATGTTAAAACAGGCAAAACTCAATATATATGTTGCAACACACAGCAAGCTAGAGTAATCAATGGATGCCAGTAGGCTTGTGCATAAAATCCCCATCTAGTGCCTACTCATCCAATATTCCCAGACTAGTTTCTGGCTTATGGCCTTCATCAGTGATGAGCCTTGGATCTGAGAGCACTGCATCTAGATCTTAGGATCTAATGCAACTCTCCAGCAACCACCTTTAATCTCCATTTAACTACAAAACACTGATGAAGTCCATAAGCCAGAAACTAGTCTGGGGATATTGGATGAGTAGGCACTAGATGGGGATTTTATGCACAAGCCTTCTGGCATCCATTGATTACTCTAGCTTGCTGTGTGTGGCAATATATATAGTGAGTTTTGCCTGTTTTAACAACAGTTATACACAAACATAAGAGGAGGTGGTCATGTGATATTTATTGGATTAAGGAAGATGCATATTCGATTATCAATCGATGAAATAGCTATCCAATTTGTGGAAATGGTTTGAATTTAATTCACCTCGTTTTTTCAAAGTTTAGCCCTATTTAATTTGTTAAATATACAGCAATAATCTGGAAAAACTTCCTCTTTAGATTTTGTTCTGTGAGCTTTCAGAATGGATAAAAATATTTATACATGATTTAGTATAGTTGGTAAAGTAAACTCTGGAGCTGAAAATCTATGGATTATAACGCTAGTCCTTTCACTTCTGATGCTCAAACTTAAACACTCTTGAACAATAAACTATTTATTTTATTTATCTAATGAAGTAGCTACATGTTAATTTGGTTATGTCTATCACAAAAATATTCTAGTCCACATTAATAATAAGCTGATGTGTTGTGATCAGACTTTTCTATATAATAATTTCTGTAGGCTTTCTGTATCATAATTTCTGCAGGCTAAGCAATTTCAGAGTTGTATTATTCCATAATCATAGACTCTTTAGATTATTAATGTATTTATATGCAAATGTATGCAAAACTATCTCCTATATTATCCATTTTCGGAACTTGGCAAAGCAAGTGTCTTTTCTATTTATTGAGTTGATATCACTGGTGATAAGACAAGCTTCCTTGACTTTCCTCTTGATGTCATTCCTTTCTGTGCATAATATATCAGCCTTGGAGGATTCAAATCTGTGGTTGAGTTCTTGGTTATGGTCAGCAAAAATGGAACTGCCTTATTTTTTGGCTATTGCTCATGTATATGTGTATTTGTGTTGAACTATTCTATTGCTAATTGTAGCATGAGTTTCACCATACTAAACAGCATCACACCTATTTGAGGGCACACAATTCTATATGCTACCTAGGGGGTTGCTTCAATATTTCTTTTATCTTTAGTATTATTAATAAGCCTATTGGTGTTTGGAGGGGTTCTAAATCCTAGTTTAAATTCTTTCTGTAAAGTTTTACTGAATTTTTTGCTACCGCAGGTATATATGGTACAGTCAGATGTTGTCTGTCTTCTTTTTTATTTTGCTGAAGTCTTTTATAAAAGCCTTCAATCCTGTTGGCTAGTGTTCTATTATTAAACCCCTGATGTAGCTGGTGATGTTGTTTTTCTTGTCTGACTCTAATTTGCATAGATGGTGATTACAAAATAAGAAAGCAGATATCCCTGCAAGTTTGTGTGATTTGGGGGGTTTTGAGAGTGGATGGAGATAACCTCTAATGCACAAGGGCTTGATCATCATAGAATAGTTGAGTACGTCATTCTTTCTATTGATTTTTAAGTCAAGGTACTTGACTTACATTTTGCTCATCTTCAATTGTACAATTAAAAATCAGGCTAGAAAGAGTGTGGAGTTCATAAAAAATATCTTTGGTTGTGTTTTCTGGTGCTGCTATAAATGTCATCCACATATCTGATATAAATAGAAAATATTCAAATCACTCTCCCAAACAATATATTTCAGCAACACTCTCCGCGAATAAAAATAGTCTGAAGTTCAGATATAGTCTATCATCAGAATAGTCTGTAAACATTTATCCAGATTCCAAAATCTTTTTGCACCACAATTCTCAAGTTTTTTTTGTAACTCCTCCAAAGTATTGTGGTACCAGAATAATAGATGTTCTACACTCCACATTTCAGTTTTTGCTTTTACTCACTATATACAGCCATTGAAGCCATATTGTGAAAACAATTCAACATTTTTTTGAAAATTTGATTCTCATAAAAGTGCATAATATTAAATGAAATACACAGGCTTATATATACCTGTGTCTATATATGTAATAGACAGGGTATGAGCACAGACTTTCACATGACTCACCACTCTTCACACTATCTTATAACATTGATACACCTAAATTATTTATCTTTTCAACATATGTGTGTTCAGGTGTATCAGGGTTATGAGAGTGGTGGGTCATGTGAAAGTCTGTGCTCATACCATGTCTATAATATTAAAGTATAAATGAATTGTAAAAAAAGAGAAGGGAGCATAGAGCACCTACTATACCAGTATTATTTCCACTATGTACATTTTTCATTTCTAGATTGATGCTTAATTTTTTCTGTACACATATCCTTTGCAATATTTGATGTGATGCACTGTGGCTTCTCCTTTATCAAAGTCAGGAATCTCTCATATGTCCAGAGAAACCTGCTAGCAATCTTACTTTCCCTTTTCATTCCCCACCCTGTTTTTCCCATATTCGTCTCTATCCTGCTCTATCCCATTTCCACAACATAATCTTTGTCAGCTCTATGACCTTTATATCTCAGTCCCCCATATAATTTCCCAATCCAGCATAAAAAACAATAACCCACTTTCTGTATAATCACTTTGATTATATTTATTCTCTTACAACTTCATTATTTGCACTCTTTCTGCTTGCAGGTATTTACATTCAATTAATAGATGCCTAATATTTTCTATGCCTTCCTAACATAACTTGCAGACTAAATCACCCATATTTTTCCATTTATGTTTGAGCCTTAAACAGCAAAGTACTTTCCTTGTTATTAAAAATTAACTCGCATCCAATATTCTGTTTACTTCTATATATATTCAAAATCTTTTTACTCCATATACTAGTTCTGCATCTCTCCAACTCCCTATTTTTTTTATTAATGCATCTTTTCTTTTTTCCCATTCCTTACCACTATAACACTCAACAATTCCTAACACAATCATCCCACTTTTTGTATAAGTATATTGCATAACTATTCAAAACAATTGGAGCACCCCACTGTTATTATTTGACTATTAAAAAAAAATATGTTAAAAATAAATCAAGATTGGATTAACTTACTTATATTTATATGCTCTCAAATTTTATCTAAAAAGATATAATCAAAATATGCATTCGAGTATTGTTATTAGTTATAAAATATCTTACAAAAGTCCAAATTGCCAGTAAATCAGTACAGTATTCGTTTATGATAACTATTTTCCCTTCTATTATTCATTGGCTATGTGTACTGAATAATAATTGTTGTATGCTTGAGATTGTGCATCAAATCTTGATTTTAGCTATGTTGCGGGTAGTCAAAAAGAAAGTTAATTTCACATAGTTAATTATAAATTTTGTAAATATTTTATAATGGTTTCAAATACTGTAATAACAAAAAAATTAACCATTAATATTATAATTACTATAATTAAAAATATACTTCAGGCGAATAATGCTTATAAAAATTTTTTTAAAATTTATATAAATAAAATAAAATTTAAATTAAAAAATGAAATTTTTTATAAAAATAATTTATTAAAATAATTAATTGTAATTAAGAATTTAAAATATCATCTCGGCTGTGTAGAATATTGAACCAGTTTTTTGATAGAGGGCGCTTAATACTAAAATATCACATCTCTTTATAAGTCCGGTTTTAAACCACTAAATTTCATATGATTTCCGGTGGTTTTTAATACTAGTAAGTGTAGTCCATAGAATTCTCTTAATTTATTGATAAAAGTTATAGAAGTTAGATCTATCATTTTAATATTTTTAGAAGTTTATTGCTATTTCTTATAAAATTCCACTTATATGAAAAGTTTTAACTGTTAGAGAATAGAAAATTCTTTATTGTAATTTTTAAACTTAATTATTATATATTTTAATGTATGCATAAATGTAAATATAATACAAATAAAATGTTCGTTAATGAAAAACTGTTGTAATAACAGTTACCATAGTTTTTCATTAACGGACATTTTATTTATTTATTTTAATATAATGGATTTAAGTGACGTTAAGAAACGATGGATCGTTAATGAGTGGCGGAAGCAATATAAAAAAGTTATTAAGCTTAAATTCAAACTTAGTTTTTTTAAGGATTGTAAAATCGTGTATTCCCGAATTATCGCAACGTAAAATTGAAGTTCTATACGTTTAGTACCAAAATTTATGAATAAGTTAAAATCAATAATTTTTAATGATTTAGTTAAGAAATGTAAAAAAGGAATGTATATATAATAATTTAATAAAGTTGTCTTGTATTTAGAAGTATTTAATTTACCAATGTGATAAAGATATCTTGTTTTATTTTGTTTTTGTCATATTTTTTAAATGTTTTTGATTGATAACGTTTCTTCAAGCCTAGGTTGCCACGCGTAACCCGGAATCTGAAACTGGTGTTATTAATTGCTGCGTTACATCTAATATAATTCATTGAACGTGGACCGACATTTGCTTAGTACAGTTGTTTTGTGAAGCGGTATTAAACATATAGAAAAGTTTGTTGATGATTAATTTTATTTCATCTTCACCGGTAGTATTCTTAAATGTTAATTTTTTAAATTCTCGTAAGAGGGCAGCAATCGTCATTCTAGAATCGAGAAGATTTGGATAAAGAATTTGTCAGTTTACTTATACTAATGATTGCGTTAGGAAAATTGTTGAGTCTTATATTGGCAAGGAATGGGATAGAAGAATGGATGCGTTAATAAAAAATAGGTAATTGGAGAGATGGAGAACTAGTATGGAGAGTAAAAAGATTAAATATATATAGAAGTAAACAGAATATTGGAAGCGAGTTAATTTATGATAATAACAAGGAAAGTAGTTTACTGTATAAGGCTCGAACAAGATCTTTAGCAAATATACACATAAATGGAAAAATGTGGGTGATTTAGTCTGCCAGTTATGTAAGGAAGGCATAGAAAATATTATGCAGAATGTAATGCCTGCAAGCAGAAAGCGTACAAATAATGAAGTTGTGGGAGATTAAATATAAACATGATTATACAGAAAATGGGTTCTTGGTTTTTATGCTGGATTTGGAAAAGATAAGGGGGATCTAGATGTAAAGGCCATAGAGTGGACAAAGATTATGTTGTGGAAATGAGATGAAGTAGGATAGAGAAGAATATGAAAAAAAAAAAAAACGGGGGAGAATGGAAAGGGAAGAGAGAGTTGCTAGCAGGTTTCTCTAGGCATAGTGACTGAGAGATTCCTGACTGATAAAGGAGAAGCCATAGTGTATCACATCACATATTAGGTATGAAAATTTGGATAAAGACTCAGTATACTTGTACAAAGGGTGGGATGATTGTGTTGGGAGGATTATTGAGTCTTATAGTAATAAAGACTAGGATAGAAGAATAAATGTATTAATAAAAAATAAGGAGATGGATAACTAGTATGGAGAGTAAAAAGAACTTAAATGTATAATATATATGTAAACAGAATATTGGATGTGAGTTAATTTTATGATAATAGCAGGGAAAATAGTTTACTATTTAAGGCTAGAACAGGATCTCTAACAACAAGGGAATATATACATAAAAGGAGAAATGTGGGTGATTTAGTCTACAGGTTATCTAAGGAAGCCATGAAAAATATTAGGCATTTGCTAATAAAATGTAAATGCTTACAAGCAGAAAGGTTACAAAGAATGAAGTTGTGGGAGAATAAATATAGAGCAAGTGATTAAACAGAAAGTGGGTTATTGGTCTTTTTGCTGAGGTTGGAAAAAGATAAGGGGATTTAGATACAAAGACCATGGAGTGGACAAAGATGATGTGGAAATGCAATAGAGCATGATAGAGAAGAACATGGGAAACATTTAGGCTGGGGATTGGAAAGGGAACATAACTAACAGGTTTTTCTTTGATATATTGGCTGAGAGATTCCTGACTTTGATAAAGGAGTAGCCTTATCACATCACATAGAAATGAAATAGATATTAATGCCATAATTTTAGAAATTATTTTGATTAACCACCGAAAAAATTATTTAGGTAATTTGGGAATAAAATTGTTAAATGATACCAAAAAAAGGAAAGGCAAATAGTGAAAAAAAAGCATTATTTTCATAGTAAATAAATTGAAGCAAAAATTTGTGAATTGCAATACTATATTCATCATATTTCGAATGGTTGATGATTTTGTAAAAAAAAAAAAATAAGTATTCTAGAGAGTCGTGCTTTGATTGCGAATATATGGACACTAAATGGATCAGATCAGGGGGAGACTGAATGGTTTAAGGCTTTATGTGAGTGATACAAAAACCACATTGAAAATGTATGGTAGATCACACTGATACAATAAAATAGTTTTTAATTAAAGAAAAAGCAATAGATAATAAGACATGAAAAAAAAAAAAAAATTGGATGATGATTATTTATATGTTTTTTATATTCTGAACATTGCATGAATGAATTGATAGATATCAGGCTCTGGAAAATAAGACTTGTGGATTATTTTCAATCCTGATGCTTGTGGTACTCAAACTTTTTACAAATTCTCGAGCAGTAAAGCCATTGAATTATTTTTTTGTGGTAAAGATAGGGACACAAAAAATAAAAGAGAAATGAAGAGCAGATATGAAACGTAAAAGTTTGAATATATATAAATAAGTAAGTTATCCAGAGCTAATCATTTTAAGATTATAATGAACTGATTAAAACTCAAAAAAAAAAAAATACTGACATTAAGAGAATGTATTAGTAAATGGAATAAGTTGAAGGATTTGTTTTATAAATTATTTTTAAAAAAGTAGAAATTATTAGTTATTACTAGAGAGACACTTAGTGTCAGAAAGGGATAAAAGTAATGAATTTATAAGTGGATTTTTGACTTTTTTGTTAAGTTTGGTATGAAAAGAGTGCTTTTAAGGCTAAGTTATTAAATGGATAAAGACGATGCCACAGAAATGAGTAAAAGTAAATTTGAAATTTTAGATGAAAAGTGATAAAGGGAAAAATATGAAGGATAACAGGTCATCTTAAAGGCTCAGATTCTTAACTTTGATAAAAGAGAATCCATGTTGCATTGGATTGCATGTAATGGATATTAGAGAGGATAAGATATGGATAGATTACTGAGATGCTTCAGAGGAAAAAATGTTTAATGTAGTTATCAGGATATTTTTGATTCTATCTAAGGATGAGCATTTTACATGATATCACACATAGAAATATTGTTATAAGGAAAGAATGGAAAAATATGATTATAGCTGTTGTAAGAGTTATAAAAATATATATATGAATATTTGTCAGTTAAATACTTGAATTTATGAAAATGAAATAGATCTGAAATAAGGATGTGGTTTTTGATTAGGAAATTGGATAAGATTATATACTCTTAAAGGTTTTTTTTTTTTTAGTCAATATTATTCTTTTTGCAGAAACTGCAATACATTTAGATAAATGTCAGGGATTTTGTAAGAATAAATGATGTTACATTTTATTAAGGATAAATAAAGTTATTGTTAGTAAATTAAGAGAGGAATAACTAATAAATAGATTTTGTGATGTTCAAGTACAGAAATTGTAACATATTCACTTATTTAGTAGTTGTGATAAGAAAGATGAGAAAATATTAGCGGAAATGGGAAAAATATTAAAGTTATTTCAGGTAACTTATGGTAATGAGGTAGCATTTTTGGAATAAGGAAAAATGATTTCTTATGAAAAAAACTCAAAGCAAAATTGGATACTATATGCTGTGAGGAAAGATGGAAACTGAAGTTCATTTAGAGAAAACTGAATTGATCAAGTTTTTATATGAGAAAGATGGAGGGGTAAATTTATATTATATGAATCCAGATAAAATCAAAAAAAAAAAAAATATTACAAAGGTAACAAAATTGATAAAAGAATAATAAAGCTTACTAGTTTATTTAGTAATGATTTCTTTTTCTGTGTGTGTATTTATAAAGTTGAAGGGGCAAAGAAAATTTTGAGATTACATAATGACCGGAGCTAAATTGGATGATAGTTAGCTAAGAAGAAATAACCACTAAACATCACATGATCACCATTTCTTATGCTTTCTCAAACCGTTAAAGCAGGCAAAACTCTCCATACAGTAGTGCCAATCAGTGCAATTCAGAGTAATCAATGTACAAACCTTCTTACATCCATTGATTACTCTGGTTTGCACTGAGTGGCACTATTATATGGAGAGTTTTGCCTATTTTAAAGAAGAAATATGGAAGAAAAATATAAAGTATGAGAATATATTGTAATTATATAAAAAGTAAAAAATGTATTAGGAGAAATAATTTAAGGCAAGGACATAAACTAGTTAGAAGGGTGAAAGATGAAGTTTGTGTATTACGTGTGAATAATAGAAAATGTGGATATAATTATGAATTATATGTTTTTAAAAAGAGAGCATATATTGCATATCTGGATTCTGTAAGGATGTGATAAAAATAGAGATTGAAGAAAAGTTTTGAAATAAGTTAGAATTTAAGATGAAATCAGGTAAGAGGAGGAAAAAATATAACTATGAAAGTTAGATTTAAAAAAATAAAAGGAGCAAATCAGTATAATGATTATTATTTCTGAATTGATCTAATGAAGAGAGATTAAACAAACTCTAGAAGAAGTCAGCTAAATATAGCGTTAAGATAAATTACTAAATAATTGCAACAGAAGAGATCAAACTACAATGAAAATAGGATATAAGACATAATCTATTTAAAATATAAGTCCATTGATTGGTTATAAGCCAATGATTTTTAAAGTCAACCTTTGTTTTTTCAATTTTCTTTTTTTTTTTTTAGCTATAAGTGAATAGATAAATTTGAAGTTGATTCTTAATCTAACTGTAAATTAGAAATTAACAGAAGTTATTGTTTTCTGTAGTCATTGGTTATCTTAAACAAATTTGGATTATGTAATTTTAGAAGTAGTTTAGCTATCTGTGGACAGGAAATTATATTGTGCATATTTATTAAATCTGTTCACTGTCATTGCTGCATAATAGTCATCAATATATTGTAGCAGCTAATACTGAACTTTTGTCTCTAAGTATACCAGTTCAAGATAACAAAACATTAGTAAAAATAATAGGCAGGCATAAACTTAACTTTTTTTTTATAGCTCTAATAGTGTTTTATTTTGCTCTCATCCTCAGATCTATTCTTAATAATATTGTTAGATATATATAGAAGAATAATGCTTTTATATTGTAACCTAAAAAATGGAATCATGGTGATGAATAATAATCATCGAATCAGTAATCACGAAGATAAAATAAACAATGTTAATGTGTAAGTTAAAGAATCTCATAAGCTAAGCTCAGCGGGTTTATAAAATATATGCTACAATAATAAGAGATACACGAGTAAGCAGTTACAATTAAATATTAAAATACAAAGCAATATTTAAACAACTTAAGGAGGAGAACTGTCGATTCTCTAGTACAAATAAGAGAGTAATATTGCAAAGATATGCCATTGAGATTACATTTAAAAATCCTTTTACCAATACTATCTTATCAGCATCATAAGCATCTTTTAAGTATATCATTGCTATAATCAGATGAAACATTGTTTAATTTTAGAATATGTAAATGTTCTCTTAAATCTTTGCCACTAAAGATTATCATCTTTGAAAATAGCTTCTTTAACAAAATCTTTAAGATGGTTAATGAAATAAATTAGTGTATCTCAGTGTAATATGATTGATTTTAATCATAAAATAAATTCTCTCTCTAATTCTTAAGATCTATTCAACATTAAATAAAATTCTAGTAAATAAGTTAATTTCTTATAACAATTATAATATTAATTTAAAATAATCACATGATCTCTTAATTTAGAATAAAATAAGTAATAAATTCCTAGAATGACATTCAGATATTAAGCATTGGTAAGGGGTTTTATAGTCATTCTAAATACCATAGAATAAATCTACTTACATATCTTAAATTTGAAGTAAGTCCTTTCATAATCTAAATGTATTATGGAATAACAAATATGATTTAATATTTATGGACAATAATTTTAAAATAAATAAACACTTTTCTTTTAATAAGCAAACCAAATTGGCTGAAATAATCTCGAATAATAATATGCAATTATAATTTTTGTTAAGCAAAATACATCTTTCTTAGATATAATTCTAATACTTAACTATAATTCAATAAAGTAAGTTATATTTCAATGTTCATGTACTGTTATAACAAACTCTTAAAATAATTTATAATACTTTTATTATTATTTAGATTTCTGATTAATGAGTGGATGATGTGGAAAATGCCTATAAGAAATTTTTTTACAGAAAACAAATAATAACTCCCAAATATAACATATTCTTTAAGTCCACAAATCCAAGGACTTTCACAAATATTATACTTTCTTTCAAAAATATATCAGAAGGTTAAAGTTACAAATGGATTTGTGAAAAATAAATTTGACTAGGTAAAAATTATCTAGGAGGACAAAATTAAATTGAGAGACTACAAATCTCTCAAGCGCTTATGACTATCACCAGCCAATCAGATCGCAAGCACTGAGACAGAGAATTTAACAAGAAAAGGGTGGTTCCACCCTCTTCTTTACTTGTCTTTCTATATATCCAAGCCAGTCTAAAGTACTTAGATCTGAAAGTGTGAATCTTAAATACTTTCACACTCAACTCACTGAGTTCATATTACAAACATACAGCATGAAATCTTTCGATTTACTACGCAGTAGTTTTTCGATGTTATAACTTGCAGCAATATATGTAAATAATATTTATTTTATAAAGCGGAGATGGTATTGAAATTAAATTGAGAGAAATAACTTTAAATTCTTAAAAGTTTCCACATATTTAAGTATTCACATAATGATAGTGTCCTTTTCATGAATAGTTTCCCTTTTGTGAATATTTAACATTACTTAAGAATGCAAGCTTGACAGTCTAGCAGCAAAGGAGTGATATACCTAAGATACAATTTAAAATTTTAAGGTTAATTATTTATTGTATTTATGTCCTAATTCAGTAAAGTTTAAATATAAGATCTACTCATCAGCAATATATAATTTATATCTAAATAGCCAAAAATGGTACAAGAGGTAAAGGTGGCCATGATAAAATATTACATATGCTTTACAAAATACATTTCCAACAACAGACTAGATTCATATTGAGATAACTGAGAAATGGTAAAGTAAACATGATGGCATAGCTCATAAATAAGTGCACCTACTTTTGAGGGCAATAATAAAATGATCTAGGACTTTGTCAGTAGTCAAGAAATGAGAATGCACATCAGGGACAAAAATACTAAATAGGGTTGTCTTAAAAACAGCATCATGTGCTTTGAATAGAGTAAGATCAATAAAATTCATACAAAATATCTATAAACTGATGAGAAACTAAAGCTGCAATCTCTACTATAATTAACAGGTAATGCTAAACATAGCTTAGTTAAAATGATGCAATAAACAAGCGGTAAAATAAAATAATAGAAACATATTGCATTCAGCATAATAATATACTTTATAAATAAATACAGTAATTCATATGAAAAAGGGACCATATACTATTTTAAAATATGAAAATATACACTGATATTCTGAGAAAGAATCCAAAAATTATTTCTAAAAATAGCATATAAAACAGGTAAAATAATATGCATCTGAAATAAAAACGTACGCAAAATTATAAATCAAATGACTTGCCATTTAAAATAAATAGAATAAAATCCTTCTGTTCTTTCACTATTAAAAAGAACAGTCTATTAGGCAATAAAGTTCTGTGGACAGCAAAGATATCCAACAGATGAATATAATGTAATGATGCAATTATTTAACTTTATACTCTTTTCATATCCAAATGAAATACTCCAAAAACTTTAGCTGAGTCAAGGCATTATGAAAAGGTATTTTTAAACCAAATATATACTAACTTAATAGCATTGAGTTAACTTTCAGCAACTTTTCACCAGAATCTTAGTACAAAATTAATTAACTAACAATGCCAGGAACAAGCTGAATATATAGTTGATAAATTATTGCAACAAGAAAGTCAGATGTTCCATTTTTTTGACAAAGAGATATTTTTTTATGTTGATTGAATTTGGGTCTCTTACAATAACCCATTCCTCCTTGAACTTTCTCTTATGATCATTCCTCTCTGTGCAGATGGTCTTAAATAATAGAAGAGGAAAACGTCCTGTAGCAAGCTCATGCTCCAGGAAACCTGACTTTTATTGCCGGTCTTGTTTTACCTTTTCATAGTGGCTTGATTCAGCTTAAGTTTTTGGAGTATTAAATATAATGTAATTAAAATATAAAAGTGCTTCATGATTATCTTTAAATAAGATTTAAAATAAATTATGCTAGCAAACTTATATAAGGTACATCCATTCATTGAATAAATTTCCATTGATTTAAATAATGATAAATATTTATTAAGTTGCAATAAAATGTTTCTTAGTATTTAAAATTAGGTATCCAACACAATCCTTTAAGACCATTATATTAATTAGCGGTAATAAGAGTATTCATTAGGAGAAATGAAATACTTCTTTTCAAATATCACATTTTAAAACTGTAGCAGTGGTTTCCATAGCAACACTAAGAATATGTAGGTTTTCACAAAATTAATAATACAGGCAAAGTCCATTTAAAGTCTATTCAAATATAATTTCAAAATTATTTTATAGCTTCAATTATACTGTAAGTAATTTATTTTAATATTTTAAAAACTTTTGTTAGGAATTCTTCAAATAATCGAGTTAATTATTTCCTTGTGATCTAAGAAAATTGATTTCTTTCCTCTTTGGGAAAAACAGTCATAATAAATAAATTCCATTTATGCTGCCGTAAAAATTCTATAATATTTTGTTATATTAATAGCACAAATAATTGTCTATTTAAGCAATAATATACAATGAATTTAAAGATTTTTCTTGTAGATATAAGAATGATTTTATAGATGATTGATAAAATATACTTGTCATAAATAAGTCTTTATTAAATGAAATTTTAAAGTTCTTTACACATGTAAATTAATTCCAGATAATAGTTTATAAATAAGTATTTTAGTAAAAACATCCTAAAGTTATTCAAGACATTTAAAAATATTGCTGCTGATGATAATTTTCAGTATTTTGCAAAAAATTTAAATATTAGACAGACATTTAAATATGTTTTGAAATTGATAACAGTTCGTACGTCTTTATGGTGACGATAATAATGTCTATTAAAGTTTTCTAATGTGTGAAAAGTTAAACATTGTAACAACTAATTTTACAAATAAAGCTGGCTGAAATGGAGATTTCTTGTTCCTTGACATTTAAATTTAGATAAGCCCAGATAAGTTAAGTTCTAGCCTAACATTACTTACTTTAAGCTAAGAAAATAAAAATAGTTTAAATAAAATTACACTTTTATTAAAATTGAAGTTTAAAATATGATCGCATTAAACAAAAATGATTAAAAATGAAGTGAAGTATTTAGAGAGTGTGTACAGGTATGACTACTTTAAAACACTGGCTGTTGACATTTAAATCTATGCCCCCTTCTCTTTATTGGTTTAAATCTACATTCTTCTGAAACCAAAGAAGGTTACTAACAAAAAATTTAATATGTAGCTTTTAAAATAAATTAATTTCTGTCTAGACAACAAAATTAAATATTTCTTGTTACGATAATTATTTACAAATTTAAACACTATAACAAAATAAAATATGATTCATAATTAAAATTTACATTTTTTTTAAAATAAAGATATTACCCATAATATTTAAATTTACATTGTTTTAAAATAAAGATATTAACCCATAATATTTAACACATTTAATTTATTAATTTTTACCTATAAAAGTTGCTCAAAACATATTTTAAATTGTCTTTTAGAATTAGATATTTAATAAATATTTTAACAACTAAATGTTAAAAGTTAAACGCTACATTTATTCATTCATCTAGGCCAGTGCTTTTCAAAGTGGTCAATATAGACTCCCAGGGATCGTTTACCACTTTTAGGGAATCCGTGTCAGTGACAAAAAAAAATATGACGGTCCATGATATGTAAATGGGGGTCCACCCACCAAAATTATTATTTCCGTCATTTCGTTAACTTTTAAGTAGATATTTTAAATTTGAAATAATTATCTGAATAGGTATGATAAATTTTGAATTTTATTATTCTAATTCTTGCAAATCACAAAAATTACAATATAGCTTTTAAAATTAAAAATAATAGTAATTTTTCCAATGTATTTTATTGAAAATTATAATTTTTTGAATTATCATAGTATTTCTTGCTGATATTTAAACCTAATTTTTCCTGCATATTATTAAAATATGACAAAATCAAATAATTATTGGTTCACAAGATTATTTAGGTATTTACTTCGTAGTAATGTTCTATGATTACGTACAAGTTTCTACAAGTTTTCATACCAGCATCGCATCAAGCAACCACGCATAGTGAATAAAGTTTGTTTAGACCAAAACTTTTGCACGGACATGTTAATTAGGCAATTATAAATAGGAGGGTTAGAATCAAACATTGATTATTTCTATTCTGAATTTTGAGAAGAAAAGTAGTTGAAAAATATTAACTTTATTTAGTGTAAAATACAGATGCAATGTGAATCAAAAACATCTTGTTTAGGAGTATATAAAAAAAGTAAATGCAAACTTTTAGTTAGTTAGTCATCCAGATTGTGAACTAGGCCACATTTTTTTAGTTAAATATTTCATATAAAGATAATACCTGCTAAAGCATATGACCCAAAACTAATTGTATACTCGAACAAAAAATTAAATATCTAAACAAAAAAATAGTCAATGCTTTAGTTATAGTAAAAAATAATTATTTCCTACTTTTGATTGTTTGTTTTTGTTTGTGTAGGTGTTTTTTTAAAGGTTTTGTATTAAAGAAGTCGGAATTCTTTGGATACTTTTTCAATTTTCATAATACTTAGTTTTAATGTAACTGCCTCAATAGAAGTCTTACTCCAGTCAATTAATTTAAATTTTTTTATCTTATGAGATTTAAATAGCTTGTTTTTTGTCGACAGATATCTTCTACTCAACATGGTAGAGGCTAAAAAAAAAATGTAGGCAGTATAGCATTGATTATTTGAAGTTTGGTTTATTCCATCACTATCAGACAAGCATTTGCCCATGTGTCTTTTGTGCAACAAAGTTTTAAGAAACAATGCTATGAAACTATCTTAAGCTGGAGGATCATCTGAGAAGGTTGCATCCTGATAAAACAGGTAAAGATTTGATATACTTTAAAATACTGAAAGAAAAACTTCATAATCACATTAGGCAGCATGTTTACTTCAATGCCAAAAAAAGATGACGATGGTTTGCTGGCATCTTACAATATTTTATTACTCATAACAAAATCAGGAAAGCCTCATACTATTGGAGAACACTTGATTTTTCCAGCCATTGAGGAAGTTTTAAAAACTGTTCTATCTAAACCTACATATGATATAATGAAAAAAATTCTTTTGAGTGACAACACAGTTCAAAGACATATTGATGAAATGAGTCACAATGTGGAAAGCTTCTTGTGTAATTATCTAAAAACAAACGATTTTCCCCTTCAAGTCAATGAGTCAACTTTAACTGGTAATGAAGCACTATCAAAGGCATGTGTTCATTTTGTTATGGACCAAGAAATCCATCAAGAATTGCTTTTTGTGAAAACTTTCACAATAGAAACTAAAGGTGAATCAATATTTAATGTTTTAAAAGACTATTTCATGGAAAAAGTGATCCCCTTAACAAATATAATATTGGTAGCAGCAGTTAGAGCACCAGCCATGTTTGGTCACTAGCGCAGTTTTATTAAAAACAAAAAATACCTGGTATATTTGCAATTCACTACATCATTCACTGACAACATTTAGTAGCTAAAAATCTAAGGTCAGATTGCATCAATCTCCAATTCGGCATAACAGCAGTAAACAAGATTTATACCAACATGTTAAATTCTAAGTTGTTTGAGCAGTTATATGAAGAAAATGATGAGGATTTTTATCAATTACTTTTTCACACTGAATTACATGGCCTCTCAAAAGGCTTATGTTTAAAAAGATTTTTTTTCACTTTTTGAACTCATTTTAGAGTTTTTGGATGAAAAAATCCCATTTTGAAAAAAAATTTAATAAAATGGAAACCAGATATTGCTTATTTAACAGATTTATTTGTTAAATTTAATAAGGTTAACTTGCAGTTACAAGGAGACAGCCTGAATTTAATAAAAACCAAAATCCATAATTTCAGCTTTTTTTGCCAGAATTAACCTATTCAAACAAAACATTAGAAGGTGCAAATTTTCGCAGTTCCACAACTTATCATTGACAAACGTTCAGCATGATGACATTTTGGAATATGTTCAACATTTAAATGCCCTCCAGACTTTAATACCATATTTGATGATGTTTTAACTATGGAAATACT
The DNA here is from genome assembly GCA_028023455.1 of Epiperipatus broadwayi. Classification (NCBI taxonomy): domain Eukaryota; kingdom Metazoa; phylum Onychophora; class Udeonychophora; order Euonychophora; family Peripatidae; genus Epiperipatus; species Epiperipatus broadwayi. The sequence goes on from JAQFVV010012501.1 coordinate 361,285, forward strand.
GCACTGGGTTATCGATCTGTACAGTGCAATTGAAAAATCGGATATTGTACAAGAAAAACTCATTGAAATAAGCACTAACGAAGAACTTGAAGTGCACTTCAAAAAGGAATATCAGCAGTTCTGAGTTTAAAAAAATATAGCTAATACTTATTTTACTTTATGGCGAATTACAAGAAAATTATTGATAGGTTTTTCATCTTCATACTTCATGGAAATGTGTTTTAGCGCAATAACTAATCTGCTGACAAAAAAAAAAGAAATCGTATGCAAATAACTGAATGAGGAGATTCAAGGCTATATCTCAGTCATTTGACTCCAAATATTAAGCAATTGCTATCAGAGTATTGAAGCAGTCAATCTTAGCTTAAGATTGAGCTTCATGTTTCCACCTACTAACCTGTATTTAAACCCTATATCCCATCCCGCTCCTTTTGTCGTATATATATATATTTTATGTATATATTTGAGATGCGCTCCTAAGTTTAATTATTAGTTCTTTTTTATTAAAGTACATAGGTGCGGCTCAAATATATATATAGGAGCAAAAAACTTACAAAATATTGATTTTTTTTTTGTAAATATTTTATTATATGTCATTTGTACAACTTTTTATTTTTAAAGTATTTTTTCTTTTAAACTGTATACTGTATTTTGTAAAATCCAATATGGAAGATGCTACAGTGGATTGTCTAAAAATAATTAAAGGGTTGGAAACACTATTGTTTTAATTTGGGGAAGGTATTTGTAATTAAAGTTTTTACTTAAAATGGGGATTAACATTTTCTTTTATTATAAACATTTTTCTCAAATCTATTTCTAATCTGGAAATAGATTTGAATTTATTTTTGGACGTTATCTTACTGTTGCATCTACAAAAACAATCGATAAAGAAAAGTAAGAATTTTAAGATCACAGATTAGATTAGCTACTCTAGTGAGAACTGATTATTAACATCGCTGTGAAATTGAAAATGATGTAGCAGTAAGTCCACCACCGTTCTCGGCCCTGTTGGGTCATCATCTTCTGCTGCCATACCATTCTGCTGCCCAAGAGTGAAATAAAAGCCTGACCTGAGAACTTTAGAATGCTAATAGAAGTTTGCTGCCACCGAAGAACTTGCATTTCAATTTCCATGCACGAGCTGGACTTTTTAATATGAACTCTTAAAATTGTGCAAGGTAAATTATTTCAAACCGCTACCATTGAAATTAAATCTAGCTTGCCTCACTAGTCTCAAACTCTATCTCTCCTAATATATAATTTAATTTTGTAACTTTTCTAAAATGTAATTTGCTTAAATAATCTGTAAATGTAATTTTCCTCATATGCTCTAACTTTCTTTAATTTTGGTGCGGACTTTTATTTATAGTTATTCATTACTTGATTTTATATGTCTATTTTGTTTATTAATATGCCAATCTCACACAATCTGACGAGTTGAATTTTCTAAAATCCTTTTTTTTTAAGTAAGCCTTCATTAATTAAGTTTAATAACGTTCCCTTAAAATATAACGTATTGTTAATTAATACACTCGCCAGATTGTTTTACGAGCCAACATTTTATTTATGTTTTAGTATAAAAAAATATATTTGTTTAACTCAGGATTTTCTACTCGAGGTGAATCCAGAACTCAAGCCAATTAATGCTTTGAAACCTTAGTTATTTTATAAATGTTATTCAATTCTGAAAAAGGTGACCGATTATTTGTTTTTTATATAACTTCTAGTCTTTTTTATTTACTCTTAAAATATCAAATACAGTACTTATATATTCCATTTATTGTAATACATTAAAGATCAGCCTTTTCAAGCTATTGCGCTATAAAAATAAATGCATATTCCAGTTATTGTAAAATCAACGAAGGTGGGATTGAATTATTTTAAATAGTCGAAAGGGAAGGGGGTAAATCTTCATGTTTCTTTTACTAAATAAAATTTTAACGTATTAGGGAAATTTTAATATTTTACTATTTTAGTTACTAAGTAAAATCTCTGTCTATATATATATAACTGCATAGCGTATTATTTGTTTAAATTAGGGTATTCAAATTAGGGTCATTTATTTTTTAAAGCAGTAAATCTTATTCAATATCGTTAGTGACATTCGTTCGTACTGCGTTACTGACATTTAGCCTGTCTTCGTATATATATATTACGTGCTTCTAGTCTTCTAATCTGGGGGTTGCGACAAGTTCGAACCCATAGATTTCTTCTCATATCTCGTTCTGTAGATAGTTGAGCTATCTGGAACCACATTTATTTCGTATAAAAGTGCCTCTGGCGGTGATCCCTAAGTCTGTTACACGCTATGCATATCTACTTTCTTCGTATAAAAAGGCCTCTGGTGGTGATCCCTAAGTCTGGCACACGCTATGCCTATTCACTTCGTATCAAAGCCCTGCACGTCGGCGATGACCATGGCATGCCTATCCACTTCGTTTTTGTCCAGAAGCACGACGTTTCCTGTTATTTTTAGGCTATTATGTCAGCAACGCAAACTTATTCGTATTATTTCTTTTTGCTTCATGACCCAGTTTTAATGCTCTAATATTAAAAGTGCGCTCTGCTCAAAATATATATATATGCCAAATATTACTAGCTAGATTAATTACTAATATTATTTTAGTTTTCTTATACAATCCCATCATCGTATTTTGTTATTTATCTATTTAAGAGTATTTGCATTGGGAAAAATAAAGCGTTCTTCTTACCAGCGCTAATTAACAGAAGTTTCATTAAATATTTTGTCATATAATCAAATGTCATTTTCAAATATGTTTTTCAAATGTATTTTATTTATTTTCACGACCTCAGTGGCGTGAAAATAGTTTGTATTATATCTGTAATGAATTTTAGAACATTCCCCGAAGTAATAATGTTAGTCACCACGTTTCAGAACTATAATCCAAAGCGTTAATAGCAATATTATGTAATTCTTTCTAATAATCGATTGGCATCTTAATATTGGACTCACCAAAGATATGTGTTTATGTTTAGTATATATTATTTAATTTATAAAAGAGCATATGAGAAATAATAGCGTGAATGACAATATATAATTATCTATCGTTGGTAGACCACTTGCTCATTCACGCACACACTAATGTACTTAATTTATAAATGTATGTAAATAATTTGTCATTATATTAATTTTTATTATCCAACTTGTCTGAGTAGTTCGAATTCCTCTTTTCTCCACTTCCAAACATACATCCATGCTTGTATATATTTTAATTTAGTCATAGTTAATAGATGTCTCATTGTTTTGCTCAGTTTTGCTAGTCGTTTTGGATTTAAAATTAATTCTCATATGCCATCATTGTTATGTTATCCATTAGGTGTTTGATCTAGGGCTTAGAGAGTGGGTTCGAATCCAGGCTGGTCCCTGACCTAAATCTCGGACTTGACTGGGTTTGAAGTACATTTTATGAGTTCCAGCTCATGTTAGATGGATAAACATATTTTGACCGGTACAGTATCATGTTCATCCCTCCCATTAACACCATTAATTATTGCATTTTTAGTTTTGATCCTTAGCTTCATTTTACGGTTTTATTACTAAATTCTGATTTTTGTCCAAAATCTAAATATTTACAGTTTTATGCTAAATTTTAAAAAGAATTTTAATTTAGCCTTTTTTTTTTATTTTGAGCTATTATTGTTTAATTTTGTTTTATTTCACATAAAAATAAGATTTTTAATTTAATTTTTTCAATAAAGGTCTGAATAAAAAATTTAAGTTGGTTTTTTAAATTTACAAAATCCTATTAAAGTGAACAGCACTATGTCATCTGGAAAAACATATTTGATGATATAAAGTTTGGAAATTTAATATTAGTCAGGCAGGGGTCTACTGCAAAAAAATATTTCGGAAAGTGGTCCACAGGACAAAAAAAGTTTGGCGACCTCTGATCTAGGTAGTCTTTTATCTACCATTTTAAATCCTGTCTTATTATTATTATTAGCTTTAATATAACTTTTAGTGAACAAATAAGTTGAAATATTTAACTATAATATTTTGTGCTAAAATTAACATTAGATTGATACACTACAAATTTAATTTAATTACTAGCAAACCCAAATATAGAGGTTGAACTCGGATTTTCAAGCTTAAAATGAGTATTTAATTTTTTAAAACATTTTAGTGGTTAAATTTTGACTACGTTAACACTATTAACTTTGAAAATACATTAATGATTATTTTAAGCTATCAGATATTTAAGATTTAAATATTTTAATATGATAAGCATTTATTTATAATACTAAAAATATTGTAACTCAAACTGTTAAAATTATTTTATAGCTATAACATTACAAAAATATTTATATATTGATTTTTTATATACAGAATTATAGCACTATTAAGGCAACAACAAAATCTCTTTATTACTAAATTAATTTTTTTTTAGACACTTTGGGATGAAATATGATCTGGCATTTAGCTTCAAGAAAAGCTAAAGGTCACAATATATATAAATAAATAATTATATTTATTCATTGCAGAATAATTCTTTATTTAAATACTTGTGAAAAATAGTGAAGGAAAAGACAATTTTTGTCAGGCTAGTTATCTAGTGGGTAGTGTTTTAGCAAGTTCTTTTACCACCAAGCTTGGGGTAATCTCATAGAACTCTTAATAGGGGCTTATTAACTCTAGAGATTTTAATTAGTACAAAATTCTCCACATTGAATTGACTTTCTCTCAATATCTTATTTTGTACAAATAGATATTGATTTACATTTGATTGCTACCTGGTCATTATTCCCTTTTTGAGTTGCTAGCAGAGGAGTCTTAGTCAAAATTTGGCTATGGCATTTGAAGTATAACCATATAGATGAAAATTCTTTGAGCTCTTTGTAGTTCCAATTAATATAATTTATTATTTGGCCAATGTGGTTGACGCAGCCATAATGATCAACTGATAGGTATATGTGGTATTATCTATTAGATAATAATAGGTAGATATCCATTTATTGATTATTACTGAATCACCAGATAAGTTTAGCTAAGGCTAAGTACTTAATAAAATTCCCAAAGTTTTTAACCAGATTTAAACCACTTTGTTTAGTTCAATTCATGCCATATTAAAGGTATAAAATGCTCTAAAAAGAACCTATAGATTTTCCTATCAATGCTGAAAACATAAATTACTTCCTGATATTGCATTTAAATACTAGTATGCTCTATTATTAAAATATCCAATAGTCAGAATTTTATGTTAGTTATAGTATTTAGAGGTTATCATTGATTACTGTTTGTCAGGGTGTTAACATTTTTTTGTGTATAATGAAAGTGGCTTATACCTTCAGTATGAATTAGTTACCCTTATGTAAGTGTTAATTTAATTTCATTATTACATATATTAATTTTTTTTCTCTTGACTTTCCTATCAGTATCTTCAGATATTTACTTATATATTGGATAAGTAGCCAAAGTACTTTTGATATTTGCATATTGCCATAAGTGAGAATTAGGATTTAGACAGCTTTTTATATTCGTTATATTGCTTCTAAATAAGTGTTTTTGTGCTTCTTCTAACTTGTATTATCGTTTTGTATCTATATAAAAAAAGAATCATTTCATCATAAATATACATTGTATTATTAATAGCCTTAATTAATGTTGACTACTTAAAAGTAAAAAATAAACTTTAATAATATTTTTCAGTTATTATATTTATTGTTTTAGTTTCAGTTATCTATTTATATATTTTAATGCAGTTCTTAATAAGAATCTTTATTTAATATTAATAGTTTATCAAAATCATTTGTGGTATTATACTAGTAAATCAAATTAAAGATTATGATGACAAAAAAATAATAAATTGAGTCTTAAAAATTAGAATCCTAATTTTTTTTAGCTGTAAATCACTATTTATTAACTTTATTACTTGGAATAAGAAGCAAAATTGTGTTAGGCAATTCGAGGCCCCTACCCTGTATGTTCTGTGTGCTAACACAGAAACAGCGCCTCTAGCGGCCATCGTGTACGTGGAGTTAGAGTACCGGCAAAATTTATATTTTCTATAGAAATCTGTGATTCTATGTTGTAATGAAAAAGAGATAAATTCGATTGAATTTGAGCTTTTCATCTCTTAGCAAAAATTTAATTGCAAATATTTAAATAAATAAATTATTCACTGAAACTAATCTATTACATTATATTTTTGAATGAAATAAGGAAGCTTTCTTATATAATACTCAAACTAGAATTAAATGCTAAACGTCACCATTTAAAAATAATAAAAATATTCGTGAATAGTGTTGATATATTAATAAATAAAAATCACAATCTTATTAAAATATATAAAAAGTTAATGGAATTGTCAGACAAATCATATATGATCAAAAGTTCATACAACGGTATCTTCTATTGCACTATAATTTCTCATTTACTTTAAACAAAGAAATGAATACTGAAAAATATACTGCACCACACCAGTGTAGCTTGTTCAAATGTTAAAAAAAAAAATTCCAATTGTAAAATATAAAGTTCATTCAATCACTATTTTTCTACTTTAGTAATTTTATATTTCAGTGTCATCTTCAACCATTAATAATAATGAATTATCAGTTGTTATCACACAGTGCTTTTGCAGTGAATAGTAATTCAAACTTAAGTGTGTAATTGTTTTTAAAGACAAAAAAAGAAAAGAAAAAACGATTATTATATAGTTATATGAATCGATTATAAGACAATAAAACCAGTTACTCAAGGTTTATGAATATTAGATTATAAATATTACAAAGCTGTTAAATATTACAAAAAATGAATCTTCGTTAGAGCTGAATATATTATTATTAGATACTGACAAGTTGAAGGCAATTGATTTCATTCTCCCATAATGTCCTATCATCTGTTTGCTTTTTAACTGCATATTTATTATTGTTATGGTCATTCTTGTAATTTTTTTTACTGTCAATATTTTTTATCATTTTACAGTCTACTAATGAATTATTTTATAATATGACCAAATAAGATAATTTCTACCTAGGCATTTTTGCTTAAAGTGGAAGTTCAAGAGTGATGTAATAAAATTGCACTTGTTGGTTTTCTTACTGTTCACAGTAATCTCAGAAATATTTACCTTTTACCAAAACTACAATTCAAAAGCATCTGTTCTTATCCTGCTTCTTAGATATCCAATTTTAACATACTTAGCTAGTCCAGAAGTTATAGATTGAAAAAATTTTTTATTTTTTTTTTAAAAGATATTATTACATACAAAGTTATTTTTTGCAGGCATGTCATTGCAACTCTCACTATCATTTTCCATTTTTAATATTCAAATCTCTTACTAAGAATGCTACTTTTTTACTTAAATAAACATTTTCTAACAATTCCTTATCTATTTGGGGATCCAGCTCTTACTACTTCTTATTATTAGGTCAGATTATAGTTTTGTACAATAATCTTTCTATAATTATTTTACAGGAAGCATTACGAACTACTCATTATATTGAATTGCTACCTATTTCCTTTTGTACTAGCTGTTCAAAACTGTACATTATTGCTTTATTTTTTAAGTTGAATTTCTCTTATAAGAAATTTTTTAAGGATATATTTATATTAATATAGATTCATGAATTTCTTAAAACTTGTTTTGTTTTTCTTTTAGCTTATTTTTGCATAGGAATAGCTTCTTCCACTCATTCACACCAGCCCATGTAATAAATCTTTTGGATGACTCGTAAAAAATTTTTTAATTATCATCATCCTACTATCATATGCAGAAATCCTTAATTTACATTTTCTAATTTTACTATTTCTTTCTGTCAACTTGCTCATAAATCCTCTCTACCCCTTAAATGATGACTTTAATGCTATTTATATATGCCATGGACTAATTCCTGCTCCGATTCTTTATAGATCTTCAATCCACTATTCTAAATTTAAATACATATATGGTTTAATATTCAAGATTGCTGGGAGAGATAATTATTCAATAAACAAATATTGTTCTACTTTAATTTTTATTAAAAATTAAGATATACTTCATTTCTCCTACAATATCCTTTTCGACTAATTGTATGTAATATTCTGTTTATAATAAAAACTTTTTTTGTTTTATTCTGGATAAATTGGACAAAATTTTCCCAATATATATTAAAAAATTTAATAATATATCAATTATTAAAAAAAAAAAAAATCATATTACATGCGATTAAAATTAAAAAAAAAATTTTTGCTATATTAATTAATATAAATATATATAGCTACAGTTTATAATAATTGATACTTAATTAGGAAAAAAACCAATATATTGAAACTGTATAAATATCACAATTTATTCTTTTCTTTATTTGGTTTCAATTTTATTTCTAGACCTTGACAACTTTATACAAGACTAGTATATAATTGTGTAATTGAAACAAATGCATATTACTATAAGTAGCTCAAATTTTATATAATCCAATATTGTCTTCACGTCATGTTGCCTCTTCTTTATAGAAATCTTTTAAAGTTCTTATTAGATTCATGTTTTCATAATCGCCCAAAAATTAAATCAACATTGTCACATTTTATTTACCGATGTCCATCCATTTAACATTTCTAATTATGAGTATTCATTATTTTTCAAACTCTTTACTTTTAGTTGATGCAATATCATACAGCCTGGATGATAACATCACTCGTATTACTTTTTCCCCTTCTTTTATAGCATCAGATATATTTTAAGATTACAGCTTTCTCAAGAAGTAAAATATCTCAAATTGAGTACTATTTTATTCTGCATATCCTCATTCTAATTTTTCATTATTTAGGATATTTTTGCTGATCTTAATTTGCAGTTCATTAATTTTCTGACTTTATTGAATTCTTATATGCAAAAGAGTGTTTCTATTAGCCTAATATAAACAAAAGAGTTATTATTTTTCTTTAAGATTACAGAAAATAATTAAAAACAACAAAACTTGATTTAATTGCTTTTCCAAATTTTCAAATTCAAAAACATTTAAAATTATTAAATAAATCTGATTTTATCTTCTTTAATTATTTTGAAATAAAATTGCAATACTCTGTAAATATGCAGGTTAATCTAGAGATATTACTTGATTTTATCTAGATTTTATTGTATTCACAATTTTGTTACATATATCCTATAATATATATATATATATATTGTATATTTTCAGAAGTGAACATGAGCAGTATGTCAAATTCATTATATATTTTACCTAATGATACGGACATTGTTTTATTGGATTGCAAAAAAGCATTTATAAATTTAACCAATCAGGAAAAACTTTATGCTCATTATCTTTCTCAGGCATCGTGGTATGGCAGCCTTATCGTTTTGCTACAAGTAAGCTTACATATTTCTTATGCTTGTTTATGGTTTTATAAACAAATATTGTATAATGATTTGTATATGTTTTTCTCATTTTTTAGACTTCTCCAGAATCGCCATTAATTTTTGTCCTCCTTCAAAAATTATATCGAACACAATCTGTAACAGAATTACAAAATTTAGCGATTGAACAATGCGGATTTAGTGAAACTGAATTTCAAGTAAGTATTTGTTTCTCACTGTACATAAAGCTACACTATTTAATTAGAATTTGGAACATTTTTATTTTGATTTATCAGAATATACTTTTTTGACTAATTTTTAAAATTGTTATACTTTTTGGTTGCATTTGTAAATCATTATCATTAGTTTTATGCCAAAATGCAGGTTTCACCAAATCTGACCACTTTCTCCTAGAGCTCTTTTTATCACTTTCTCTACACCTTATATATTTATAAGATCATTTGTAAATATCTTTTTTTCTGCTATTGCTTTTATTGTTACAGACCTAATAAATTTTTTATAATTTTTTTAATTGCCTTTTTAGGTTCATGTTTAATTCAATTTTTCTTTCTCATCATAATTTCCTTCCATAAATCTTTTTTTACTTTTTTCGTAAACTCTTTTATTGTTAATCTTACTTCCCTTTTATTCTTCTCCAAATCTGAAGCTCTAAAACTTTCACTCTTTTCCCATTGACCAGGTGTACCATATAAAATGATAGCCTATTCAAAGCATTTAACAAATCTTTCTCTTAAATCTAATTTTAATGAACCACAAAATGATTTCTGTAATGTTTTTATTATTGCTATCATCATTAGTTAATTTAATTATTCAAATATTATAATAAATCTAAAAAATTCACATCTTGCATTTTTTTAATGTTTTTATTAAATTATCTGACAGTTTTGACTGTCTCTAATAATCTTCTTTTGATGTATGAAAATATTAAAGAAAATTTATTGCATATTTGTGTAGATAAGCAAGAAATAACATAATGCAGTTGTATTTTATAGTTCTGAAGAAGATACGTTATTGGGTATTAAAAGTTTGTTGACATGCTGATATCTTTTCTTTATTTTTTTGTTTTGTATGTTTTGTTGATAGTATATCCTTTCTGGAGAGGGTTTTCTCTTTTCGAAAGTGGCGTGTAATGGCAAGGTTAAAATTCTGCCTTTCAAAGATATGTTACGACCAATCTCATGATAACAATTAGCACATGGCAATAGTTTGGTAAGGGAGAGATCAGGAAATAGAACCAGCTTTGGTTTGATCTCTCTCATTTTAAAACTTCAATTAAATAGCTTTAATTTATTCATTCTAGAGCTTAATATTGATTTTATTAGGATGTCGTATTCTGATGCGTGACAGTAACCTCGTTTGATTCTTTGCACTGGTATGAATCCTCAGGGTAGATGTCGATCGGTACAATATATACTGTAAATAAGTTTTTTGTTTTTTTAAACTTTTACTAATATGTATAAAATATATATGTGAATATGTTTTCAATATAACTAATATGTTATTTTGTTTTTTCTTTCTCCTATAGGCTCTCTTAATTTATTCAGCAGGAATTTATTGCAATATGGGAAATTATAAATCATTTGGTGATACTAAATTTATTCCTAATTTACCTAAAGTAAGTTGATTAATTTAAAATATATTGTGTTTTATAAAAAATATTTTAAATGCACATATATACTTAAAAATCGATTCACGAACATACAAATCCTAATACCAAAATAAGATAATTTTATAAACAAGATTTCTAAAGAATCATTTATTATATAAAACCTGCAAATACCTCTCCTCCTTTATTTTATTAAAAGATGGGTTTTAATTAAATGATTCTTTAGAAATTTTGTCTGTAAAATTATCTTAGTTACGCCTTCAGACTTGTATGTTTTGTAAATTGATTTATATTCTTAACTTTACATATTTGGTAGCTGTAAAATTATTTATGCGCAATTAAAATTATTAATATTTATAAATATATATATTTTGAAAGAGCTTTATTTTTTAAAAATGGCTCAGTTTAAATTTTTTTTGAAAGACAACAAGTATTTGCAAATTACTTCCTTTAGTCCAGGGGTCCCCAACCCTATGCCCGCAGGCACCATGGCGCCCGCAGACCATATTACGTGTGCCCGCCGCTATCCGAACACGATAAAAAATTATTTATCTGATATAAATAAATTTAATTTTTAAAATTTCTTATAAATTATTGTATTATATTGTAATCAAATTGTAGGGCATACTATACTTTTACAGCGTAAAAATATAAACGTTAATTATATGTTAAAATTTTATTTTTGAAATAAATATTTTTTTGTACATTATGTGTATTATTAACAATATCCAACTATAAATTTACATTGAAAAAATAAATGGTGCCCGCCATCGGTTGAAAAAATAATTGGTGCCCGCCACCTGGCCAGTATTATAGAATGTGCTCTTAAGTGCAAAAAGGTTGGGGACCCCTGCTTTAGTCTAATTTCAACTATTATTTTAGCTAAAATAAATTAATATTTGAGAAGTATCTTTAAAATTTATTTTTATTCATAGAAAATATATTAAGAGTTTTATTTGTTTACTGTCTTGTTATTTTGTTTAGTAGGTCAAGTGATCTTTGAATACCATTGTGAATATGATGATTCATTTATTAATTGAACAAGTTGAGATTTTTTTTTAAACATTCTTCAGTTACATTTAAATCCAAAAACCTTTAGTTTTTGAATCTGCTATTCTTAGCATTGGGCTAAAATATTTGGAACATTAATCAATAGTGTACCACATTTCCAATTATTATTTTATCAAATAAAATTTGAACTATTCCTCCTAATAAAGCATTTAAATTGTTCATAGATATAATATGAAAGTGGAGTAATAAACTCAAAGTTGAAGAATATTACAATACAGGAAATAATTTTAGACTAATGTTTGAGGAAAATATGCATTTAAGAAAAAATATTGAGCACAATTCGAAAAGTTTTCAAACAATTTTTTCGATTTTCAATCTTTCTAGCCTTAAATAATTCAATTTAGAACAAGTTTTTATAGATTTCTTGATCATTATAATATATTGTCATAAATATTGGACTAAGTGAATAGCTTTCTTATTCAGAATCAGATTGTAATTTGATGATAAAGTAAAAATTGTTAAGCACAACAATAGCCTCGTCATCTCTATATGTGATTGGTTTGTTGTTTTTATAAGATTCAAAAGTTTCCAAGTATTTTATATATATAGACTATAAATTGACCCAAATTTTATTATAAGTTTGTTAATGTTTTGATATTTTTTGTTACAATAGGAAAAGTTTAAAACATTAATCAATGCTAGTTCTGCATATAAAAATAATTCACAAGAAATGGAATCCTTATGGAATTTCTGTTCATCAGCAATGTATTCTTTAAATGAGAAAGAATTACAATTAGGTCTCGGTGATAAGGTAAATTTCTTTTCATATATTTCTATTTTTATGTATTGTTTTGTTGGTTTCCATTATCTATAAATGTATTTTTTTAAAATTTCAAAACACAAGTTTGAGTTTGTATGTATAATGTGTGTGTGAATATGTATGTGTGCCTATAAAGTGTGTACATATATATCATTAAAAGCCAGTCAACACTTTGACAATCCCATTATCAATAACAATCAACAATATCAAAATGTTGTCAAGACAATCTCTTTTTAATAATAAAGATGGAACATATATATATAGGTAAAATAGGTCTTTGTTCAATGGTATTTCTCAGGAATTTTATTGAATTATTCTAGAATAACGTGATAAAAAATTTTGCTGCTTTATAAATGGAAACTAGTGTTTCATAAGCTAGCAAAACTATTTTGTAATGTACAGGCTCAAAAACAAACATATGTGCAAAAGATTTAAAAAATATGATGGCTAATTTTACCATTATCCTATTAGTTACTTACATGCAGTTGCTATAATATATTTCCTACATCAGTGGTATCTTCTAAACTTTAAATGTTATATTTTCAATGTAAATGTAAAACAGAAGTTGTCAAAGATAAAAATTATTAAATATCGCCTTATATTTGAAGATACTATATAATACGTAAGACCTCTATTAAAACTTGCATAAGAATTAATGATCAACTGACAATAAAAGTTATACTTCAAAGTCTAATGATTTAAAAATGCAAGTGTAATGCAAATAAAAATTTATCCAGATGAAATAAACCTTTGATTGTGATTGCATTTGAAAGTGTTTAATTTTGACATCATCAGAGGAAAATAAAAAAAAAAGTTTCCTGTGTTAAAGCACTAAAAGAGTACATAATTTGGTTCAGATGGGTATACAGTGATTAAAAAAAATAAAAGCAATTTTAGTTGCTAAAAATAAAAATTCTGAAAATATTATCAAATGATCATTACTGATTTGAGCTTGTTGTGATGGTGATAATGATTATTTAATCACATTTTTAGTTTATAAAAAAAAAAATTATATTGCTTTTTTATTATTATTAATTAATTGCTATATATAATTTTTCTACTTTTGTTATTATTTAATATTCAGTTTTATTATTGTTGTGTTTTCAAATGCAGGCACTCAGAATTCCAACAAATAAATCAATAAATGAAATTTAGATACAGACTGAAATAATGATGAAATATTAATAATAGCAAAAAGTTATTAATACACTCCAACCCAATATATATGGTTCACTTATGGTTCAATTCCCATGATGCACATACAGCTTGCTACTTTCTGTACAGTTTCCTTTGGCCTCAGTTTCCAAAACATTTTGGCTCGACTCCTCAAACTAAAGGTCTTCTTTGGCTTTGTTCAGTTGCTACTCACGATAAATTGGCTCCACACTAGAGCACTGCCCTGTCTCTTAAGCTTCTTTCAGCTACTGTCCATTAAAATCTCCCACTAACAGTTCACTTAATAAATCCACTGGAATCAGAACCACGCACTTGGCTGCACATGGCCTCTGGCAATCCAGGGTTCTTCCTTGATTGTTATCAATTTTGTTTTCCTCTTGGTCTTTTTTCAATTTCTACTGTATCAAGAAATATTTATAATTAGCAAATATTTCTTGGCATTTACCAAAAGCAATTTTCTTATCACAAATTACGTAAATAGTCTATTTATTGTTAAATCCTATGCAAAATTAATCATTAATTAAACCTTTTTATCTTCCACAACGTTCGCTTTTCTTGAATTACTTTACCCAAACATTCATTAATTTTTTTCATCAGTTAGTGATTTAAAAAATATATTTCTAATATATTTTCCTTACTTTTTCTAGAGTACCAAAAGACTTATAATTTATAATTATTGCATTTCAATTTACATATTTTTACAAACACGACACCTTCCCCTACTCCAGAAAAAAAAACCTCTTGTTCAGACTAATAAATGTAATCTTGAAAATTATTTAGACTTCTTTTCCCTTGTCGGTTTGGGTGACTTTTTCTCTCATTTGGAAAAACTCTGGGTTTTTTTTGTTCTTAGGTTTGTGCATCTGACAGTTCACTAGCTACAATTTGCTCTTCTAGTCTTTAAAATTATCCATTTCATATCAGCCATTTTTTCTTGTAGCTCCATTTCATATTACTGCCAAAACACTACTTGTTGTGATAATTCTTTTACCGTTTCATTCCACTCTTCTGCTTCTTTAAGCAGATGATTATTATGCATTAAATGCTGATTTTCTTGTAATTTCTGCTCCAACTCATTACATAATTCACCATTTCTGGATTTCAACTACTGTGATTTCTTTTCTAGTACTTCACAATTGATTCAGACTCTTGCGATTTGTTCTGCAGTGATGCATTCATTTCATTTTTATGTTCCATGTTACAGGTCATTTTGTTCAAACGATGTTTTTGGTGTTGTAACTAGATCTGAAAACTATTCACCATTTCTTTTAAATCCTTATTTTATGCTTGCAATTTAGTCATATCTATTTGACATAATCTAAAATTATTCTGTTTTCTCATCTCGTCTTTGGGGTGTCGTCCTTGCAAATTGGTTCTATCCTCACACTAATGCTTATTTCTATATGCTTGAACTAGTTGCATCCTATTAATTGACTGACATTTTTTCATGCTATAAGCTCATCATTTTATTGCAGGATTTTATCAGTACTACATCGGAGCCTACTATTTCTACTATGTTGCCACTTACATCTGCCACCCTGATTGATGTTTTATACATTTCAATGTTTGCACGGTCTCTAATATTTTCCACAGTTTCTCTGAGATTATTGATACTCCCGACCCACTGTCAATTTCCATATCTATTTTTTTGTTAACAAATTGTAGTTTCAACATAAATTTGCTCTGCCTCTTGATTGATGCATAGTTAATATTGTAAATGCTATCATTTTTGCCTGGATTAGCTTGCCTTTCCTGACTATCACTTTCTGTTGATTCCTACACATTCTCACTAGGTAGCCTTTTCACTTACAGATATGGCATCATTTGTCTTTAAATATAGTCTTTTTTGATGTACCCTGGTTTTCCACAGCAAAAACATTCATTTTTTTTCTAATACCTTTGTTTGCAAAAAATCTATTTTTAATTTGTGTTTCACACTTCATCTTATAAACTATTGTTTTACTGTAATTAACATTACTAGAGAGTGCTGCTTGTTCCACGATGAGTTCATGGGCCACTCCCTTTTTAATCGCTTCTTTGAAATTTAATTCTGCATCGGCAAGCAGATTTTATTGGAGATCTATCCTCCAACATGCTCCAGATTAATTGGTCTAACAGAATTTCATTTATATAACCGCCATATCCACAGTCTTTAGCCAGTTATTTTAATGCTATTCCATATTGTTTTATCGATTCGCCCTTCCATTGCCTCCTGTTTCTTAATGCTAATCTGGCTATGTGTCTTGATAGTCTGGGGTTAAAATGTTCGCTTAGCTTGCTGATTATTTCTTCATATACTATTCCGTCTGCTATGGGTATGTCAAAATACTTATTTATAATGTCAATGACTTTTAGTCCCGACATACACATAAAGCGGCTATCTTTCTCTTATTTCTTTTAATTCCATTTAATAAAAAGAAATTTTCCACATGTGTGGCATACCATGGTCAATAACTTCCATTACTAATGTCAAATTCCGTTATTACCGACATTTTTCCTATCTCTAACATTATTAACTTTTTAAACTTATTTGCTATTCACAGGTTCGATCCTGTCGACAGTGCCAGCTTGTTGTGGCACTCAGAATAACAACAAATAAATCAATAAATGAAATTTAGATATGGACTGGAATAATGATGGAAATAATAATAGCGAAAAGTTATTGATACACTCCAACACATTATATATAGTTCACTTATGGATCAATTCCCATGACGCACGTACGGCTTGCTGCTTTCTGGACGGTTTTCTTTGGCCTCAGTTTCCAAAACACTTTGAGTTGGCTTCTCAAACTAACGGAGTTCTTTGACTTTGTTCAGCTGCTACTTACGATCATGTTGGCTCCGCACTAGAGTGCTGCCCCATCACTTAAGCTTCTTTCAGCTACTGTCCATTAAAATCTCCCACCAACAGTTCCCGTAGTAAATCCACTGGAATCATAACTACGCAATTTGCTGCACACATTCTTTATTCACACAGTTTTGCCTTTGGCAATCCAGGGTTCATTCTTGATTGTTATTAGTCTTGTTTTTCTCTTGGTATTTTTAATTAGTCGGTTCAACTTCTATTGTATCAAGAAATCTTCATAATTAGCAAATATTTCTTGGCATTAACCAATCACAATTTTCCTATCACAAATTACATAAATATTCTCTATTGTTAAATCCTATGCAAAATTAATCATTAATTATACCATTTTACTTTCTATCTGATTTAATTGTACAACATTCACTTTTCTTAAATTACTTTATCCAAACATTCATTAATTTTATTTTCCTTACTTTTTCAGGAGTACAAAAAGACTTATAATTTATAATTATTGCTTTGCAATGTACATATTTTTACAAACATCACAATTATTATTATTTTTTACTATTATATCTGTTAATTTTTTTTTGTATATTAGGGAACAAAATATTAATTGAAGGCAATGTTTTTAGTAGTCTGATTGCATATATTAATAAGATTTTAATGTGCAGTATATTTTATTAAGTGCTGGTGAAAGAAGAATGACTACAAAGGTAGAACCTATGTTTATGCATAAAGCAAATTATTTAAAACACCAGACGAAGAAAAAAAAACATACAGGACTATTTTTCTTACTGTTATGTCTCTTCAGAGTTTCTAATTACACTATGGATTTAATGCTTAATTTCTATCTTGTAGAGATTTTATATAAATATTCTTTTTCTAAATGCCATTATATGTTTGCTTATATATGATTTTGCCATATTGTAATGGTCAGATTTGTACATTCACGTAACAAAACCTAGAGTCCAGGTAAAATATACTAAACCTGATCGAAATGGGATATGAAGGTCCCGGGTCCAACCAAACTTCAATCTATTTATCAGTGCTCCGTGATTTAACACCCTATGAATGACATTTCTGAGATTGCTTACAGGCCTTGTTTTAATTCGTGATCCATCTCCGAACAGGGAGAGAAATGAGACTCATAATCCTACCACACATGAATGGCTAAAGTTAACTAATAAAAGAGGCTAGATCAATATTCTAATTAAAACGTATTGTAACGGAATATAATATCCCGTCACATTATTTTAAAATGAAAATAAAACGATCGTAAATAAAATTGATTTATTAAAAAGAAAAAAACTTAAAAACTGAAAATTAAAAGTTGTTTAATGTATATGTCGCGCAGATGGAAAACTTAAACTATTTTAAGAAAACGTGGCATGATCTTTTAATAAACCACGAGTGCCCTGAGAATTTTAAAAAAATAAATCATGCCAGTAAGATTTTTCTTTAAAAATGAGTATATATATTTTTGTATTAATGTAATGTCCGATAATTAATAAACCACGAGTACCTATGGAGCCAGTAATATTTTTTTGAAATAAGTATATATTTTTTCTATTAACATATAGTTATAGTCCGATATTTAATAAACCACGAGTACCTTGAAAATGAAGCCCGTAATATTTTTTTTCTGAAATGAGTATAGATATATGTTTTGTATTAACGTAAAGTTATAGTTTGAATTTTGTGTAAAAAGTACTGCCAGTAAGAAAATTGCGCATATGTAGAAATAAATGCGAGGAATAAAAACGTAATAGTTAATATAAATGTTTTTTTTTTTTTTTTGAAAAAAAGTCTTATTCGAAATCCAACCGTTTAACTTGCCTAAGTTAATAATGAAATGTAGGGAAAAGGGAATTCTTGAGGGAGGAGGTGTAATCTCAGCTGGGGTGAAAAGGAAAGAATAGTCAGCATTTTTTTTTCTTGTAATTACTAACCAAAGTTATGACTTTTCATTAATAACCAAAGTTTTGTCTTTTTAAAAAAATTTTTAGTATAATCAATTTGTGTAACATCATTACTAACACTAAGTAAATTCTTTTTTTTTTTTTTATGTTTTTGCTTTTTGAAGAAGTTTACTGATATGTAATGGAATATAATATCCTGTCACATTATTTTAAAATGAAAATAAAAAGATCGTAAATAAAATTGATTTATTAAAAAGAAAAAAACTTAAAAACTGAAAATTAAAAGTTGTTTAATGTATATGTCGCGCAGATGGAAAACTTAAACTATTTTAAGAAAAAGTATTTGAAAGTATTTTTTGTTGTAAAAAAAGTAAAAATATAATAAAGATTGATATGTTAAAAATAGAAATAATGTTGATTTCTATAATCTTAGAAAATGGAAATGATTGTCTTATTAATTAAATGATTGTTCAAAAGCAAACTAGCCCTTGAAGCATTTAAAATAAATTAAATGGTCAGATAAGAGAGTACAAAGAAATTAAATGACCAATGCAAACACCAGAAATGTTAGCACGGACCGTAATTGAAACACCAGAGGATTAGTGACGTCTTGCCGATTGAATCCAAAGATTGGATGATAAGAGACTAATAAAAATATAAAAGCCAAATTATTATTATAATTAGGATCTGAGAGCTGACTATGAAGATGTCGTTATAACTAGCTATATTGCAGATTTTCACGATGTGGAAGTCTGCAATAAATTTAATTTTCGGACAACCAGCTGAGACCTCTCTATGACAGTTAGGGACCAAAAAGGAATGGCAAGTAGCGGCTTCGTTTTTAAAAAGGAAGAACAAACAATCTAAATAAGTGATCACGAAGATGGACCTCAAAATCAGAATCCGTAAAGTATAAACTTTTACCAATTGAACTTTCTGTTAAATAATTACCTTATAACGTCAATAAGTAATCAATCCAAAAAAAAAAAAGAAATATAAATGAATGTACTCTTATCTGACAAAGAATAGAACTCTAAATCAATTATAAATATTTGTTTTTATATACGTTTGCTATTTCAATCATTTCCATTTTTTTTAATTTAATTATTTATGTTTGTATTTAACTAGGTTATTTATTTCTATTCTGTTTTAACTAAAATGTATTAAATTTAAAATTGGGTGTAGATAGCTGCATGGATAAGGATTAATAACTATATTTAAATTCGTTTATGTTTAGTTTAAGGGATTTTAATTTCAGGCTATTTGTTTCGTAGTTGGAGCGATGCTGGTGGAAGGATATATGGGTGTTTATATTAATGTAGTGTGAAGCGTGTTTAGCATACAGGGCAACGTGCCCACCTGAATGCATGA
The DNA here is from genome assembly GCA_028023455.1 of Epiperipatus broadwayi. NCBI lineage: Eukaryota > Metazoa > Onychophora > Udeonychophora > Euonychophora > Peripatidae > Epiperipatus > Epiperipatus broadwayi. The sequence goes on from JAQFVV010012501.1 coordinate 381,313, forward strand.
CCCCAAAGAGGCAGTCATATCGTTGCAATGTTTGCAGATGTATTTCCTGCACCATTAACTCCTTCTAGCTCTATGGACAGGGATTTATAAGTCGGCAGAAAGACTGCTCTTCCCCATATGTAGCACTCTTTAAAAAAAAATTATATACATGATTCCTTAGTCAGGAGATGTACTTTCCTGTTCTGGACACGGATCATTTCCTTCAAATAATATCACACTGTCAGATGCACATTCCTGTCAGCGTGGTTTATGTTAGCCTCTTCATATTACATTGGTTGCAAATACATATCTGGAAGCTGACATTAGGTTGGCTATGAACTTTTAGTCTGAGATTGAATGAATGTTTTGATAAGTTTTTAAGTGGGAAAAAATCTATGTAGACTATCTATACTCGACATGCTAAAGTAACATATAATTTAAATATCCATCTGTGCGGTCTATTTAAATATTTGAAATAGTAATTTAAATTTTAAAAAATATTAATGTTAAAATCTAAAAATAAATTTATTCCTCAATTTTAAATGTGCGTTAATAAAAATCTATTTGTGTGTTAATTACTGGCAGTGGCTTCTTTTATTTTATTGTTCTAAATATTTAACATATACTTTGAGAATAGAAATCTATTAAAACTTATAAAAATGTTTAAAATCTCTGCTACTCTATGAGCTAGTGACCTTGGGCAAACGGTCAGAATAATATAAAAAGTTTTTTTTGAATCTTAACTTACGTATCTGCCTACTATATAAATTTTTCTAGGTTCAAACGCCTAGATGGAGCCCGTGTACTGCAGATACGTTTAAGGCTCCGTTGCACTGACTGTTATAGTGGCGCCCAATGTGGGGTGCAAAAAATTTCGTTTCTATACCGGTTAACTTTTACTCTGTTGATATGAGCATGCGCATAAACCGAACATGAGGGAAAATATGGCGACATGCCGAAGTAAGAAGAGATTTAAACTCTAACCGTAACAGTGTTACGGACACAGAAGATACTTATGGAAAGGTTGACTCTTACATACCTTTGGGGGATGACTAAATCAACCTCTCACGCCTCTCCCAGGAGGAAACTCTCCTCCTGAAAGGATATGCAAGTTCAAATGATATTAGGGCATGTGTGCCGATAAATAATTATTCATAAAAAAATAATAAATAAGTATTCTCGTGCTAAATAGAGATTTAAAACCCAGTAAGATGATTTCCCATTTGCTAGCTCAGCGTACTCTTTTCTCAGTTAAAGAATGGGGATCGGAAAACTCGCATAATTAACTAATATGGGGTTAGAGAGAGTAAATGACAGAATAAAGAAAAATTATGGCAGTAGTCGCTTTAGAATTATAATATAAATATTTTTTTAACCCATTACCCATACCATTTATAATATGAATACATTCCCAGATCGATTAGATATACGAAACAAATGTTACACTACATAAATCCTATTAATACAACAAAATCATAATCATAAAGAAATACTTAATAAAGCAATAATTAAATTAAATAAAGGAAAATTTCTTTCTTAATAAGAAAATAAATCAACTAATTATACGTGACAGAGTGATCTGTGGATTATAAATAAACTCACACATATGCATAACGCAGATAAAGAAAAATTAACAAGTTATATACTGGTGGGTTTATATACGTATATACATGAAATATATATTTATGAAATGGATATTAAATTTAAAATAAAATAAACACAAAAAAATAGTCTACCCGATAAAGTCTATGAGCTTCATTCTTGTATGGGTTTTGAGTGGGCTATACATTCATCTACTGCATCAAGGGCTGGACTTGACTGCATTATAAGTTCATAGAATTGATCATCATCACCTTGGTGCTTGAATCTCGGGGGTTTACATTCTGTTGGGACAGCAGGAGCAGAGCTGGACGGACGCGCTGAAGTCGGCTTCTATTCCATGATCATTTTGTCTTCAAGCATATGCTTGAGTTGCATCTTTAAGTTGGAGAATGGATATTCAACAGGATTTTAAATGATGTCAATTGTCCTTTATTAGTTTAAGGATCTTAGGTTAAACCACTAAATATCACATGATCACTATCTCATACTAATTGTTATTAAACAATTCAAAATATGGAGAGTTTTGCTGGATCTTAGGTTAACTGCAGGCTTCGATGGCATGTTGTAGTTATGCTTCCATCAGAATCAACTGACTGGTTAACTGCTAGGTTATTTCAATGATGGCAAGGTATTAGAATCATCATGATTAAAACAGTTGCATGACTTCGCATTTTTCAGAATAGCATTAGCTTCCCAATAAGATTTGCAAACGTGAACTGCTCTCTTTAACAAGAAAAAGTTAGACTGTCTTCTTTGAAAAGCAAAGGTGAACTGCCTTCTTTGAAAATCAAAAGTCAACTTCCCTCACACAATTTCAGAACAGATATCCCACCTCCATACACAAAAAAAATTAATCAAATCTCATTGAATTGGTTTTACTAATTGTTTTCAGAATTTTATTTCCAATTAGTTTTTTCTCATTTTTTTTTATATCTCCATTCAGATCACAATGAAATGATAACATCTTTTTACTCTTAATTAATTTCATTATCAGAATCGAAGTTTTTTCTGTTTTAATTAAAAGATTATTTCATATAACTTGAACATTCCTCTCTCCACGCATTATCGCAAGTCTAATTAAATTCTTTTGTCCTGTTAAAATTATTTTAGCGTCGACAGGAAGTCACAATGCCTTTAGGCTTTTCTTAAATTTAAGACAACGACTTGCTCAAATCCAACTGAAGAGAAAATGACCATTAAAACCTCGATTTTGAAATTATTCTTAAATATTTTTAATCAACATTAATATTTAAAATTTTCCTTTTTACATTTTTGTAAACCCTCAAAAAATATAAATAGAGAATAACAATTTGTTAAATAAAAGCTGTTTCTTCAACAAACAAAAATATTTCAAATTATAAATACATTTTGGAGTTATCTTTTTTTTAAAAAAAAAAAATAAAAAACAAAAATCAAAATTGCAAATACATATTTCTACGCCTTTAAACATTGGCTTTAAACATATGTGTGTGTGAGTTTATACTATAGCCACAGCTCTCTCTCTTAATTTATAACAAAGTTTAATTATATAAATAGTATACCCACCCCCCATTTAATGGCTTTTTATGTATTTTTGACCATTAATTTATCTGACCTTATCTTGTGCTTGGCCACATCAAACGTGCCTGGCACAGTATATTAAATATATTTAATCAATAATTTAATTGGATTGGAATATGTTAAAAATGATAATGGAGACAATAAATTTAAATAAGTTTATTATAATTAATAATAATGAAAACAAAATAAAGTAGGTTCCACTCAAAAATCAGAATACACCTAATTTAACGCGTTCAGGTGTTATACGGTAAGATGAGATTAATTGAAAGCAATACAGTGCATGATCTCATTTAAATGTAACAAATAACTCCTGTGCCCAGTGAATCATTTATGCCTATGACAATTTTAATATGACAAATAATATTTATTTCTATGCCAGAGTTTTCCAACTGATAAAGTAACAATGCTAGTCAAAGATATATATTAGTGACTACAGCATTAATATTGTGGCTGTTTACTTTGAACTAAGTAAGGTTTGAGCCCAGTCTTCAAGTTTGAGAATGATGGAAATCACAATCCATCAAACCAGAGATTCTCATGGTTTCTGATAAATCATAAATATATATATATATTACACTAAGGGAGAATGGACTAAATTAGCATTACCTATAGTTCGCTGTAGGCATGTACTAAACTTCACTAAAGAAGTGGCATTGCAGATGAGCAATTATTTCCATATATAAACTGTGCTGTACCTTTAAACCGAGATGCTTGCCTAATGAATGAGTTAATTAAAATACAAGAGGTTCGGAAATCGGATAGGCTTCACAACAGTCCTGGGTCCTTACCCCAGTAACATGTTTGGTGCTATTACCCGAACAATTTGGCCCCTGGGTGGGACTTGTACCCACCTTTAAGCAGGCAGCCAATAAATGGGATGGTCTTTGCCGTTGGCCCATGAGGATTAGCAAGACAAGGATATATCTGTACAGATATCAAAAATACACACCCTCAATACACAAAGGCAAAATAACAAATATGATAAAATAATTAATTGTGCTTTAATTAAAATGGTTAGCTAATATCTGCGTTGCTAACGAAAGACAATTCATAAATTAAGCATCTAAACTTAATGCTATGATAAAAAGGGGCTAAATTAATAAACTAACAATCCAGTTTATTAAACAATTGATCTACATTACCGAACCAATATTACTAGAATACTAGAGGATGGTATGTCCTAATAGGGTGGAATTAACTAAGAAATATTATCTTCATAACATATGCCAAAATAACTATTTATTAAAGACAAATTTAAAATCAATTTGGATTATTAGAACAATCACAAGGCAATCAAATATTATTAATTAATCTAATTTCAAAACAGCGAGGCAGGTTAGGATAACTAAATATTGTTATACTAGATTTATTAGATTGAAGACAGAAATAATATCTTCGGCATAAACTTATTATAATTAATACTCTTGCTGTTTCGAGTGACATTTGGCATATTATCACACATATCGGAAGATAAAATCTTCTAAAATTTGTAAAGTAGCATAGGCATCACCGCAAGCACGAAAGCAAAAGATAGGTTTACAATAAGAATAATAATATGATCATTAATTTTATATTTTAGCTTATGTAAAATCAAAGATTTTACAGATATTAAAATTTCTAGAGAATAAGGCAAGGATTAAGTGGTGACTACATTTTACTTAGACAAAGATTTTAGAGATTAAAATTAACTTTGAACATTCAGTTAGATTTATAATAGCTATAGCTTTAGATTTAAGAATTTAAAGTTCATTTTAGGGCTCTTTGCAGTGTCATTAGGAATTTTACCTAAGACTTGATGGTGGAAGCATATCTGTTGGTAGCATTATTCTTGGTAACGGGTACGTAGTGGCAATTATCCTTAGTATAGGCAGCATCTCTTCATAGATTAAACATCAGCACAATAGTTCTATTACAGGAACGTCTTCCATCCCTATAATGGCTAGTTGCCTTCAGCACTTAGGATGGAGACAGAGATCACCATTCTCTATGCCTGGAAAACAGCAACTCCTGCCTGTCCTACTCAGCAGTATTAAAAATTAAACTGGCATGGATTCAGTTAGCAAACATTTTCAAGATTTAACGGAGTATTTTTCACATGGAAAAAGTTGACCTATTTATACTTGCCTTTCATTAAATTATATTTTTAATAACAGAATTTTCTTCCAGCAAAACAAACCATTAACATCTTTAAATTTTATATTTTTAAGTACCAGAATAACTCCTGTCTTTTGTATTATTCCTTGAACAGGATGTTTTCCAAGATTTGATCATTTACTTTTCCACAAGATTTTAGCAGTTGACACTGTGAGTTAGTTAATTTTTGTTTATGAGATAAAATATATTTTTGACAAATATTTATTGTTTTAATAATATTTAGATTTAGTCATAACGCCATCCCCAAAACAGATTTAAATCGCTCTATATTTTTAATAAGTTTTTTTTTTTCAAAAATAAATACTGATTTTAAAATCTTAGAATTGACAAAAACAAAATACATCTACTATATATATCATGGTGATATGTATAATACACATATATACATGCAATTTAAGCAAATTGAAATTAGGTTACAGATGTCATTTGCATATATATAAGTGATCATACTTATAGACCCATATAGACGTCTTTTGAGATAGTTGCAAGGTTTAAACCTGGCACAGAGTGGACTGTAGGATGTAACTAGGTGAAACAGATATGACAGGGTAACTATTCTCTTTCATTATGACTCACAAACTTAGGATTGTGAGACATCAGATTATATCAATATATCCCACATTTTACTAAACAATAATAGTATAATTGAAAGATTACTCTGCATTTCTAATTAAAATTTTTTTTTCTTTGTAAATATTTTTAAAAAGCTTCCTAGTCTTCGAATCAAGTTTAATAGCATCTTTTTTTTCATTTTTCATTATGTCTTTGCGTCTTATTGATTATCATAATCTTTTTCATATACTTTGATAATTATTTACATGAAAGAGAAATATAAAGATTGTTTGATGTATTTTGGAGAATACAATCTAAGTGTTAAAAAATTTCAGTTTTTATATTTTAATCAATTCTTTTATATATATATTATACTATAAAAAACATACAGAATCCAAATTTCTTTTATTATTTAGCAGTTTATTGTATATGTGTATAGGTTATATAAAGTATATGTTTAGTAACATTTATTTGCATTCGTTCTGTTAATAAATATATAGTGCACATTATGTGTAGAAGCATCTATCTATAGCTATATTTGAATGTGTGGAATTTAAAAAGATAATTGCAAATGACACTTCATTTTTTTAGAAGAATTTACAAATAGTTATAAAGAAAATGTAATTAATTATATATGCATTAATAAGCAGTTGTAAATAGGCTTTGTTAAATAATATTGCTTATGTGTATATTCAAATTTTGGTATTAAACAGATCATAGTGGTGGAATCTGCCCTTTAGAGATTTATCAATTTTATATATATATATGTATGTAAAGAAATCTAGAGAAGTGCCAATTCCATCATTGTGCATTAATCATTCATTATTCAGATGCTAAATATAAGTGAAAAAAATCGAAAATCTACTCAGACCATCATTGGCTGCTTTGGAATGAAGACAATCATCCATGCAAATATAATACTGGTTCTTCTTATATTAATACCAGTAAATCAACTGACATTATTTTAAAATATGTCTGTTTGGCATTGTAGTCATTTTCCGTAAAGTAACCCAATTCCAATATAACTATACATTAATTTGTATTAATACACATTTTAGTGTTATGTTTCATGTTGAAAGCTAATTAATAAAATAGGCCTCTGATTCGGTATTGATTAATATATTGTAACATCCACTGCTCTATTAAGGTTTTTTATGAGTTAATTACTCATACTGGGTGACCAAAGTACGTCCTATCAAATTTTTTTCGTCAGAAAATTCAGTAAGATTTAATGGACGCAATTATCTTTCCTGGTCACACAATACCCTTTCAACTAATGTAACTACTAAAATAATGGGATCATGTAAGCCGGCTTTTAATTTATTTGAAAGGCGCCAGGATTCTGTATCGGAATCCACTGGCTAAACCCCTTTTATTTATTTAGTTACGACAAAATTATCTCGAAATTCCGGAGAATTGAGTTTCAGTACAGCGTTGGCAAAAGTAAATTATATTTTCAAATCTTAATAATTAACATTAATAAATTTATTAATAATCATTAATAATGTACAATGAATAGTTGGTATTAGAAATAAATATTTTTATTTTAATAAATTAAAATATAAAAATAAAAAAAACACATTATTAATTGATTGGAAAGATGACACGCATGCTAATCCAGATATGAATCAATTAATAAAAAAAAACTGTTCAACAATTATAGTTCTTAGTTAAACAAGAGTCTCTTGATAATAGAATTTGAAGTCTTTATCGGGATTATTTTAAGCTTATGTTAAGAATTGTCTGCAAACTTTATGTCTCAATCGGACAACTTCGATCTAGGTCTTCTCTTTACCTTCTAGTTACATGTCTGAGAGTTGGAGGTTTCCGTGAGCATAACCTGTGACAGTAATATATTTCTGCAAAGGTACGCCACTTGCTGTACCAAGCTGTCACGCAAGCATGGAAATGGGCCTTGTGAAGACCGCTTTTTGCAATGATAGGGTCACTACAACCGTGCCTTTTCTCCAGCTATAGAACGGAACAATAATGGAAGACACCAGCAGGAGAGAACAATGGAAATTCTTATGAGCTCTGGATCCCATAAACCTACACCAACTTACCGGTAAGTTAAGAGTAACTTTTCCCGATTGTGACAAAGTTTGCAAACAATTCTTAAAATAAGCTTGAAATAATCCCGATAAAGACTTTAAATTTTATTCTCCAAGAGTCTCTTGTTTACCTAAGAACTATAATTGTTGAACTGTTTTTTTTTATTAATTGATTCATATCTGGATTAGCGTCCGTGTCATCTTTCCAATTAATTAATTCATAATTGGTTTTTTTATTTTTATATTTTAATTTGTTGAATAAAAATATTTATTTCTAATACCAACAATTCATTGTACGTTATTAATGATTATTAATAATTTTATTAATGTTAATTATTAAGATTTGAAAATATAATTTACCTTTGCCAATGCTATACTGAAACTCAATCCTCCGGAGTTTCCAGATAATTTTGTCGTAACTAAATAAATAAAAGGGGGTTTAGCCAGTGGATTCCAATACAGAATCCTGGCGTCTTTCAAATAAATTAAAAGCTGGCTTACTTGATCCCATTATTTTAGTAGTTACATTAGTTGAAAGGGTGTTGTGTGACCAGGAAAGATAATTGTGTCCATTAAATCTTACTGAATTTTCTGAAAAAAAAAATTTAATAGGATGTAATTTGGTCACCGAGTATGGGTAGTTAACTCGTAAAAAAAAACCCCTAATAGAGCAGTGGATGTTATAGATATATTGGAATTAGCTAATTTAAAGAAAATGACTGCAACACCAAATGTTTGTGCTTTGAGATAAAGTTCTTCAATTTTGCTGGTAGTATGATAAAATGTGAATAGTTATATTAGCTTTGTTCCAAGGTAGTTGATAATGATTTGTTACTTGAAACATATACATACTTAAAGAATATTTTTTTTTTTATGTGTATGGCAACTGAAGTAATGGATGTTTAATGCACAATGATTGTAGCTAAAATCTATCCAATTATGTATTAAGAGTATGTTTATTTAATATATATATTATAACCTTAGTAGCAGCAGTGTAACCGCTACATAATCAGGTTTGAAGCTTAACATTTGTGCACCTATGCATACATATATACGATAAAGAAAATATGCAGTTCATTAATTAAAGGGCATTTTAAGATCTTTTAGATTTCACCTATTTTGAATCATGTTATATTGATTTCTATAGAAAATAGAATAGTAAGTTCAAATCCAAGAAAAAAAATTATGAATTAACAATATTTTTTTAATTATAAATTAAATAAAGCCAGCAAAGAATTTATCTCTTATAATGCGTATTAGATAAAGAAAAGAAAGCAAACAGCTATTTCTTTCTATTGTTGAAAAATACACTGGAATATTTTTCTCTAGTTTCCAAGATGGTAAAATATTTTACATTAAGATATGGTCAATAGCTAATGATGCAGTCAGTAAGCAGTTATTCATTCAGAGGTCAACTTCGTTCTAATGTAGATTTACGAATTCCAAGCTGCAAGATATACTTTAAAGCAATTGAAATGAGCCGTGCGGAGAACAATGCCATTGCTGCTAATTGAAATTGCAATGCTTATATTAGAAGCTATAAGAATCTTTTATTATAGTAGTAAATCTTTTGACATATTGGACCAGGCAAAAAACAAGTAGCATGTCAGACGAAAGACCCTGACTGTCCAATCTAATCCAGTAAATGACACAGTGTATGAAGTTATATCACTACCTCTTATAATCTGCAAATAAAAGAAAAAAAACAGAATATGCAGCCAAATTGTCAAAGACTTATGTCATTTATATGCACTATATTAATATAAAGCTAAATTATGTATTCACTTTGTGAAGAGAAGAAATATACGCTTCAATAAAATTTATGAAAGTGATTAACTGTAATTGCGGAGAATAAAATTGATATCTAAAATATAGGATGTAGGACATTAAGTGTTTGTTTTACCATATGATATTAATTAAGCTATTCCTTCTATAATATTGAAAAGAGACTTTAAATGTAGAAAGATTGAAAAAAAATAATTATTGTGTGATGTTATCCTGTATTTTTACATTTGAATTACGAGTATAAACCCAAACTGAAATATATTAAATGAGGTGTTATGTTTTCTTTCATATATATATTGTACCGGACCATACTCCCTGCGGAATTCTTTTCCTAATCTTGCACTGAGCATGAAGTGACCAAGATCTAACAGGTAAAGAAATGGATATCAATTTAGCCGATTTCTATACTCATATATATCAGTACTTCCGGCTAAACTGATAGAAAGAGTGGGTTGACAGGAATCTTCCAGTTAAAACACCCTTTAGTTGATCTCTTATTTTAATGCCCGAATATTTAGAACAATGGCAAGTACACACCTTTGAAAAATCTATTTACAAAATAGACCTTTGCGCGCCACTTCTAGAAAAGAATCAAAAAATGAATTTTTCACCCTCTTAGAAGGGTGTGCAATACCATATGTTCAGCGGAGCATAAGAATAAGATTTAACACCCCGGTAGAGCGATATCCCGTGTGGCTAGCTCAAGTCACTCTACATCTAGGGTCTTCAAATGGGTAAGTTAAATGATTATTACAGGTATGTGGTTGATAAGGAAAGAACACATTTTATCGATATAACTAATACTATAAAAACGAAACAAGTTTAATAATGTGATTAAATATTTATTTAGTCCCAAATACCCATTACCGTTTCATATAAATGATGATATAATAACAAAATACTAAATAATTAATTATCCCAATATATATAGATTTTCAAAGCGTTTAAATAGATAAAATCCAAATTTAAATAAGAACAATAATAATTCCCTAAAACTATTGACAATGTTTATAAGTAATGGAAATGGTCTGAGCTCTTTTTACCCAATAGAAATAAATTTTAAGTTGTGTGATTTGATATACAGATATGAGATTTTCGGTCATACAGGCATACGCTTTTACTGATAACTTTAAAACCTTTTTATTGATAGGAAATATAATAATAAAAACTATGCATATTTGCACAATGAAATATATCACTAATTTCATATTTTCAACAAGTCAATATGTTTCATTGGCTCAGATACCATATCGTACTCACCATAAGGTACTGTATCTATTTCCGTTTTGCCAAAGATAAATTTCTATACATGTATATACGTGCAGCCCAATTATACACCTACTATTATTTTAAATATAAAGTTATTAGAGTACTTGCTTATAGGGAATCTATAATAAATCAATCCCTTCTTACACTCATCGTGAGGTGTAGCAGTCACAAAAAAAATAACTTAAAAAGGATATACGGTTAAATACATTTTTTTTTGATATTCAGCATGAGATATCATATTTACCGAATATAATAAGCGTATGTACGCATACATATTGTAACAAGGTGCGGACTGAGGAGAGCGATGGTCGGCCTAAAGTTACAAAAGAAATGGGTATATATATATTACTAATACTATTAGCTAATAAAGTTACCAATAATCGGAAATATTAATATTTAATGGTGATGGGAATATTTTGATATTAACCGTATATTATTCATATATTTATTTAGAGGTAGTTGTTAGACTATAAAAGAAAGAAAGAAAAAAAATAAATAAATAAACATCGTAGAACTCGTGTTTTGTTGGGGTGTTTGTGGCATGCGAATGTATATATGTGCGTGATTAATGTATTTCGAGAGGATAGCAAATTGGAACAAAACGAGATCCGTCTGAAATGCGAATGTATTTTGATGTGATGGCGACCGCAATGACGCAGTCATGGTCTATTCGGATGACGCAACCAGGGAATTTCGCCGGAGGGATCACGAAAATGGAGGAGAAAGGACGAGAAGAAAAGGGATATAAAAGAAAATAGAGAGGGGATAAGAGTCTTCTTGCACGGGTCCAGAAAGTAATCAGAATAAAAGTGTATCATGCATCGAGTGGGGTAAAAACCTCAACTTGACAGGCGATGAAGGCCTGCCCCACAGTCCAGAAGGTGCTGCAAGGAAGAAAATCAAAGAACGCCGAATTCCGGTCATCGACGGCAAAGAATAGTGATCGCTACGAAGAAATGAACCATGAGATCATCCAGCTATAGAGCCTTTATCATCGTAACCCATGCTTTTGGAATATTGAGGTAACGTGAACTTTATCAATTGCCTATTGAATTGCTATTACCACACAATCCGAGTGTCAAACGGATTGTGTCATCCATTGGAACTTTGGAATAATTTAATTTTCTATGATTAAAATCTGTTTTAATAAAACGTACCAACTACAAAGTCCGTGGAGGCAGTTTAATAGACGAACAATATTGATGTGTCTTGTGGGGCCTATCAAAATCCAAAGAATACTTTACTTAATCCGTACATGTATGCGTATGCTATAACATTCAATGAAACACGAGTTATAAATAATGGGGGGGGGTCAACTAAATGAACTTTAATATTTTCTTTTTGTTGTATAATAAATTGTTTTACATTAAAAATATCTTTGGAATATTTTTCTTTCGCTTTGTATTTATAGTATGTCAATCAAATTCATAGTTAGGGGGCCAAAATGTCATAATTAAAATAAAACGTATGCTCTACCTTGAATAACCAGCTTATAGAACTTTAGTATAGGGTAGGAGGCACTCCTCCGAAATTAGACGAGAACTTCACTCTGCGAGGAAAACTAATCGATAAGATTGGATTTTTAAATCGATTTAGTTATTAAATATACAATTGATTAAGGATATTAATCCACTTCCAATTAAAGACAGTAGTGTCGGAATCCCTAATTCCCGTCCACGGTCTATTGACCACCACTCCCTGAGATGAGCTAGGCCAATGAACCCCACCCCTTTTCTTATTTACCGCGAAGGTAAAACGATAGCAAATATTTATTGAGTCGCTATCGGGGTTTATTCTGCATTTATAAAGTCCCGCGGTGTAATTCTTATTTGCTCATCGCGAATAGGTTTGGCGCTTGGAAGTAAACACGCTATCCATAAATATGCCTGGGAACCATGCAGAGACAAAATGAATTCATATATTTATAAGGTTAAATCTTAAGTTAACTAGAGCCAATCCTATGAATTTATTAATACGACCCTTCAGCGGGCGAAGCGGTTCGTTATAATATATATATACATGCATATTTATATTTGACGAATTTCAGGAATAACAACAACAGCAAAACGAATAGCAACAACAACAACAAAAAAAAAATCTCATTGCAATCTTTGTTGAAAATACTAATTTGAAATAGAAACATTCACTCAAAGGATTTAAGTAAAAGCTTTACCATTTATGACCGCAATAACCGTCAATTTATACATATGCGAGAGACTCTCATTTTTAAATGATAAATAATAATAACAAAAAAAAAATATATCTAATCAGAAATAGAAAAGTTAATTATTTCAATGTTAATAAATATCTTAAAATAAACTTATATCTGCGTCTTCATTCTTCTCCTCTGGGCTGAGTGGGCTTCAAGTTAACTGGCTGTGTGGTGACGATTTCTTCCATTTAGTAAGGCGGCACTGGTCATCCTCCTGGGCGGTTGGAATTGGCGTGGTCACATCTGGGCGGCTTAGGACAGAGAAAGGGCGGTGCACTGGCTAGTTGTCTACCCCACGGTCATTTTGCCGGAATCTCTAGTATATTGCTTCATATCCTCTTTTTTTTTTTTATATATATATCTAAATAGTAACGAGGATTATTTAATAAATTTTCCTAGGCTGTCTCCAATAGTTATTCGAATCCACAAAGACAAGAGTTCTTAAAAGAACTGTATAAAGGATTTGTTCTAACGAATGTCACTAATAGTACTATTCATAAATGACTCTCTAAGTAGCTGATCGCTTGGAGAATTCTGGAGCAACGAAAAGAATGACTTGCCCAGAATGGCTGCCAACGAAAGACTGAATCCCACAGCACTATCCATCCCACTAATAAGAACCAATTCAGATATCCCTCTGAGAAGAATGAATCAGCCAATCCTTTTAATCTGGCTTATCACTTAGATTGCAAACATTCCTTTATATTTTTCCGATTAAATTCTACATTTTAAGTTTGACATCCATCTTGAATGCTCAGACCACTTGATTACAGCTATTCATTTCAAAAGAATTTCTATTTAAAAAAAAAAAAATAATAACATTTTAATTATAGCCTTATCAAACATTTTGCTTTTGGTCAGATTTTTGCAAAAGCAATTAACATTCTTTGTTTATAGAATAAAATTAGTTTTTAGAGGCAGTAATTAACAAAATGAAAAATGTACAAGTATGTTGGAACAATTGCTTTAATTATTTATTTTACTACTATGTTCCAACATTTGATTCACTTGTTTAATAAGTTTGCCTTTCTCTATTTGAATTTTTCAGAGAAAAGCCCAATACATAAAGTGATATAAAAAATATACAAAATAGAAAAATAAAAAAAATACATGAGCTTATTTTACAATATTTTCCATGTCAATTTCATATTATTTAAATTAGTGTGTGTGGGTATTTTAATGCTCAGACCACTCCATTATCAATATAGCACATTTATATATTTGTTGTGCTTAATCCATACTTTGTGCAAGGCCATTTGATAATGCCTGGCACAATGAGATAAGTTAAGGCAGTCGCATCTCACTATAGTCAGATTTAAAGTCTTCATATAGGATGCCACGAATGATGTGATTTAATTTTGATATAAAACTATATCTGTTCCCAATACATAATTTATTATTAATAAATCATTATATCTAAACCACATCAAATCAATTTCACCTTAATTGATTTAACCGTTATGCTCAGATTTCGAACTCAGGGAAGTTTAACAATTGACTCTCTTCAGGGGTTCCTATCAATATACTAGAGTAATATTAACAACAAATCTCACTAACTCTTTAAAATGGGTTTCATGAAGTTAATATAATAATCAATAAAGATTATTATATTAAATGTTTGTTCTTATCTTATAAAATCAAATAAATAAATAAAACAAGATTGAAGACTTCATTTAGTTTAATATAAAAAACATAATTATTTATTTAACAAATAATAACTTAAACTTTATAATTTATAAAAATTATTTATATATCTACTTTCTTATATTAAAAATATAAATATTCTATCTATCTACGGTAGATATATTTTCTAACTTATAACACTACATGATTTTATAATGTTTATAAAATATAAGTATCCAAATATTAAGACTTCTACATTAACACTATTATATATTAATTAGATTATACAAATAATAATCCAATCATTTATATATAATGTTTTCATTCGTTAAAATGATTGTACGTAATTTATGTTTATTAATAGAAAAATATATATTTCATATCAATGTTAGTCATTTATCCACTTATCATACATAATGGTTATTAGACTATTTGGTTTAATATAAACAAAGTAGTGTCATGTCATAAAAATAATAGTATGTGAATTGAAAAATAATTTAATGTCTTACCTCCAAGTTCACTTTATCCCTTTATATTTTTACTTGCCTTTCCTATATTAATATTTCTTAACCTATATCTAAATTTTTATTAATCATAAATAAAAACAAAAATGTTTTAAATTATTAATTCTCTCTTATTATTCATTTCTTTAATGAAATGAACTCGATAATAAAGGAAATGAAATTAATGTTTCCCAATTGTAATTTTTAAAAATTAAATGGTATTTATAAAAGTTAATACAATAGTCTTAGATGTTCCTGGAATTTGCAAATGAAAATCCTTCGAAGATGCGATTTTTAATTCCTTCATTGTTATACATTGAAGAAAATAATAGGATATCCCAAGTTGACATTTAGTTTTCTCTTTGTATGTAGATGTCATCTTCGTTAATACACAAATCCTTTATTAACAATTATAATTCCATTTTGAAGATATAACTCCTATATAATTTTATAGGCATTTGCAAAAGTTGTTATTCACATATATATATTTGACTAAGCAAATGCATTTTATATATCCTACGATAAATCTGTGTTCTATTCATTTTGCATTGTCCTTATAATGTAAAGTACATTAATTTAACTTAGTTGAAGTTTTTATAAACATATTCTTTTTAAAACAAAGTTTCCATTTTAGAACTCCAATTAGAATGACTTTTATAGAACACGAAAATATGTTCAAATTACTTTCTTTAAAAAAAATATTAGAAATTTCTTCTAATAAGTATTAAATCGTTCAAAATATAGATTTTATCTTATACACTGTTCTTTTAAATCGAACACAGTATAAGTCTTTGTGAGGATATAGCTGAAAGAATAGAATCCTTAATCTTCTAATAAAAAAAATAATATTTTTTTTATATATAACTGCATGAGCTTGCTGAAGCATATCACATTCTGTATTGTTACATTACAATTTGATATGAAATCACTAAGTTAATTTCATTTCCTTTAATTCGATAAACTGTATGTGAACTCAGAGGTCATCACCTTGTCACCTGTCTTTTCCAACAATGATTTTTCATTTTAAAGAATGAAAAATATTAATTTACTAAATTATATATTTATTTTTATAAATATAATAGGAATACAAATATAATGTATACATATTGATTATATGTATGTATGAGTATATATATACTCCTACAATATATATGTATGTGGCATTACTAGGAGTAAAACTAAATATGTGAACTGTTTGTTTTTATTTGTCTCCTTTTAGTTTCTTTGCATTTCTTCATATATTCATATATATTGTAACGATATATAAATATGTCGTTACATTAAATTGAAATAAAAACTTTTAAGTTCGCATATAAAAATAAGTGTATTAAAAATAAAAAAAAACTAAACGCTAAAATTAAAATGTTTGTTAAATGTATATATATTCGCACAGATGCTAAACTTTAAAAATATTTTTTTTTCAATAAATAAAAAAAGGTATTTGAATGTATTTTTTTTATAAAAAAAGATTTAAATATAAAAATCGTTTAAAAAAGAAATAACGTAAGTAAAAGTAAAAACAGGTATTAATTAATTCCTGTAATCTGTAAATGGAAATGATTGTTTATTAATTATCCAAAAGCTGTCTAATTAAAAAGTCAGAGAGTAAATTAGATAAGAGAATAAAGAGATTTTAGCTTGACCAATGGAAGCACTAAGCCTTGGCTCGGACCCTAACGAAAGTGATGGATTAGTGACGTTTTGTTGATTGAATCCGTGTGGATTAATATAAAAAGGGAAATACAGTTTTTTCGGACAGTTCCAGCGGGGGTGTTTGAGAATTGTGGTAGGACGCACATACCACACTCTCTAGTTAAAAAAATTATAAAATGAAAAGACTGTGAAACAAGAATGGAACCAGCTAATGCTACCTCCAGAACATTATCTTCCAATGGAGACGTCGCGGGAATTAAAAAACAGGAACCTGGACTCTTCTACCGTAAACTATATTGACATGAACTCTAAATTTAAAAATAACTAAGAACTTTCGTTCAAGCTTATGAACTTCCATCTGACTTTTTTAAGTTTAAAATCAAATTAATAATGTTTAATTTTATATGTTTTCCGATTGATAAAAATCATTTCCATTTTTTTTTTTTTTCTTATTGTATAAAGTGTTTATTGTTTAAATTTTAAATGATGAAATTTAGGTTGGGTATAGACGTTGCATAGATTCTTTAGCGGTTGATTGTGTTGTGGTTTTCACATTCGATTAGAATATATGGGTCAACGATATCACTGCAGCATCTTACGATGAATGCTAATGGGATTTGTTTATTCCCTATGCAAGTGACGTTTATCGATGACTTTGTATTTTGATCGGTTGTGTTGAATTTGGAATGTTTTTGACCATGGAATCTGTGCAGCTGATCTGTACTCAACATTTTAAAACAAATTTTATAAAATGCATTTGTGCGAACGTATCTAAATGTTAAATTTAAGTCGGGCGTGAATGGCTATATAGTTTTGTAAAGTTATATTAAGGGAGGGTAATCTTAGGTTATTCGTTTCGTAGTTGAATTGGCTCAATGGATTGGATATATTTGTGTAATTAGTAGATGTAGTATGAGATCCGCTTCGGGCAGGATTGCATATATACGCCACACACCTTCTGTTTGCCTATGGATGGGTTTGTAAGTCGGCAGAAGACCGCAGTCCATTCCTATGGAGTTTTTTGTTTATTGTTCTACTTGCCAACAGATGTCACATTCCTGTTGGTGGAGAGTCAATGTCTTTTCTATTTCTACTTATTGTTCAGATGTACTTTCCTGACAGTATAGTATTTTGTGTTGTCGTATCATGCTACATTGAATACATGAATGTATCAGATGGATTGGCGCCAGTTGATTGCGAAATTTGTTGCCTAAGGTTAAATCAGGGAAGAATATTTTCTTTTCAAATGCAGATCTATGTAGTCTATTCATACTTGACTATCTAAATAAAATATTAAACTCATTGAAACTTAGTTAAATGTAAAATTAAAAGTTAATATAAAAATCTAAAATGTTAAACTTATTCCTCAAAATTTAAATGTTGTTTTATATGTGCGTAAATAAATATTTTTATGTGTTAATTTCTGGCAGTGGCTTTTATTTATTGATATTTAAGATATAAATTAAGATATAGGTTTTTATCTCTGCGTCTCCGCTGAGCTAGTGACTTGGGCTAACGATCGGAATATTTAAATAAAGTGGAATCTTAACAGCGCGTATCTGCCTACTTTATAAATTTTTCTAGGCTCAAATGCCTAGATGGCGCCTTGTAGAGCAGATATTGGTTTTGCGGTTAGATTCGATCTTCACTTTCATTTCGATCGTTATAATATATTGGTTTAACTCCCCTCATATACACTTTAATGCAAACATTTTTTTAATGATTTCTTTATTTTACTGACAGTTTCGACTGTCCTGCAGTCTTCATCAGAACGATCTTAATCTTTAAAAGGTAGAGGAAATTAAGATCGCTTTGATGAAGATTTCAGGACAGTCAAAACTGTCAGGAAAATGAAGAAATCGTTAAAAAAAATTTTGCATTAAAGTGTATATGAGGGGAGTTAAAGCAATATATATATGAACTGTTTGTTTAAGACAAGATTAAATATTGTGTGTTTCATTTTATATTTATGTATGAAAGTACTAAATGAAAAGAAAATGAAATCTATGAATTTTTTATTAAAATTATATTAATTATTATATGTCCACCACCAAACTGTATATGTTTTATTCTATTAATAAATGATTATATTGTTTTATTAATCCGGTTCATTTGCTTTTCATAATATTAAATATTATAACTTCAACACACATACTAGTTCATAAAAATATCCACAACTCTGAGAACATGTGAATTGCTGAGAGATGTGCTGGGTGTTACGGCAAATATTTGTAAATGATGATCATTATCTTACCTAATTCTAAGTAAATGTTCTCTTTTGAAGAGGTTTGGCTCTGGGAATTTTTTCCATTAGAAACCAAAAACAAATAAAATACTTTAGAGTGATTGTGATCATAAAACCATCTTCATCATTCCCCTGTAGTTGCTTTTAATGATATTAAATTAAACCATGATTTATATAATTCACAGATATATATAAATATTCTTATATTTATAATTATATATTTATGCTTATGAAACATGGAAAATTTTATATATATTGTGTATATATCATGATTTTGAATTCAAATTCAAACTATTGAAGTATTTATGAGAATAACCAAGAGGGGAGTATATTACTGGTGCAATTTATCTATATGTTTGTTATACATATAAATATATAAATACATATGCTATACTGATCTTCAATAATTGCTTTATTTTACAGGGTATTACAACTTATTTTTCTGAAAACTGTGATATGAAAGATGCAGAAATTGTTCAGAAATTTATTACTGAATATGTAAGCTTTTTTTTTTTTTTTTTAATTTGTCTAATACGAAAAGGCAAAATATTAATGGATTTTGTATTTTATATATTAATTTTAGAATATTGGTTCTTATAATAGTAGAATGTTTAAAAGAAAAGAAAGTGATGGCTCAGTAGTATATGAAATTCGTCTTGCATCTGAACATCCCTCAGGTAAAATAAATTTGTTTGAATAAATATGACTGTGTGTGTATTAAATTATAAATTGCCAATAGCTCGTTGGAATCCATTTTTTATCTGTAGAATTGCTTTGACAACAGATTGTAGATTCTATGGTTTATTTAAATTTTGACTCTTATTGTATGATATATATATATCGAAAGTTGTCTAAGCAGATATCATGAAACATACAATGCCAGAAAATGCATTAAGAGGTATATTTGTGCATTTTTGTTGCCGCAAGGAATTTTTTTTTTAAATTTTTTTTAGAAAAAAAAAGAAAAAATAGGGAGAATATATGATTTGTATTTGAAATAAAACAATCCCTTTTGTATTAGTTGAAAAAAAAAATATTTAGACAAAGATAAAAAAAAAATTATGCAATAATGAAACTACAAATGAGACGAGGATTGGCATAAAGCATAGAAAATTGTTTAGTTTCATATTGATTTACTTAAGGCTATGGATTAGGGTATGGCTTGAGAGGATTAGTTATGTGATGATTTCATTTAGAATTTTAGATTAAGTAGTTTAATATTATATATTACCAAGATAGTTGATAAGAATCATGAATAAACATAGTTTTAATATATTTAATAAAGGGCAGGGGAAAAAGATGGAATGGGAATGGGTGGTATCAATAGGTTTTGTGTATTTTATGGTTCTGATGGACAGTCAAAACGGTCTATTTTGTAAATTTAAATATAATAAAAGATTATTTTGCTTTGTGTTTGTTTTATTCATTTATAGTAAAAATTTAATGTCGAAAGAGATACAGAGAAAGAGAGAAGGTGGGAGAGGTTAATTTTTATTGAACTTGAAAAAAACATTTGATACAGTAAATTTTTGTAGGAAAGAAAGTTGATTATTAGGAAATTTATACATAAAGAATTATAGAAAGTTCAGAATTAACACCTAAAATTGAAGCAATAAATTGAATGATTAAAAGATTGTGAGTGTTAGTTAGGAAGGAAGTTACAGATGGTTGGAAAAATGTTTGAGTAATAATGATTGTAATGATTAAGAAATTAGAATGAGAACTGCAGTGGCTAAATGATTATTGCTTTTTAATATTAGATTAAAAAAAGAAGCTTCTTAAATGTTTTATATGTAATGTGGTTAGAGATATTCATTTGCATATGAATGAGAAATGATAAGTTACAAGGATAAAATTAGAAATGAAGACTTGAATAAAGAGTATTAAATTAAAAACATAAGATGAATTTAGATTGCTTTACACATTAGAGATAATTACAATGGATATTTTCTGAAAAATCAGCGGAGAATGAGAAGAAGAATGAAGTTGTTAGATGATTTTAATGTAAGATATTTTCAAAGTAGAACAAGGGGAAAAAGACCCAGCGAAGTTGATCAAAGATTATGCATGGACCTGCATTTTGAAAATAACTAGTGGTCTAATATAAATAAAAATAGAAGAATAGACTTGAATCATAACTTTAAAAAAAAGACTATTGTAAAGCTACATTATCTAATTGCCCCTAAATGATCAGGCTAATTCTCACAAGTTTAAAATTTAATTACAGAGAACTCTGGGCTGAAGAAAATAAATGAAAGATATGTAAAAACAATAAAATCGAAGGCTATTAAAAATTATAGATAAGAAGCAGTTTAATGATTATTCGTTGAACAAAACTACTGTACATATAAAGTACAATTTAACCATTATCTTTAAGTGTGTTTCAGAAATTATAATTCAAACTTTCTATTCTTATTAGTATTTATGTGTTGGACTGTTTCCATCATCTATTATTAAATGTTTTAAAAAAGTTCAAACTATTTAAACTTTTCCAATATATTTAACTGTTAGTAATAGCATACAAGTTAGTATATTACACGTTTCAAGTGGTATTATTCTCTTCTTTTGTTTGCTAGTTTGACCAGTAACAATATCTTTAGATTTTTAAATATTGAATTTAAGGTGATGTTCTAACTAAGTAGGTTATTTCTTCAAAGGCAATAGTCTATTTTCTCTCCTTTTACCTAAGGAACAAAGTTAATTAGGATTGCAGACATCTATTTTCATTCTAGGTTGACTTATGGTATTACTTGCCATTGTCATATGAGAAGCTTCTTTGAATTCTTTTCTTTGTATTTTTTCTTTCCAATATTTTTGTATTTTCCCAATCGAAATATGTTCATTGGTACATATATGGTCTGTTAATTTGGATGTCTGTTTTTTCTTTTCTAATCATCAGTTTGTGCTATTTAGGTAATTTTTAGATAATTTTTCAATGAAGCAACTGATCTCACCAATATACATTCTTTCATTATCAGTTGAATATATTTGAAAAGTTTATCTAAAAGCATTCAACATTTATATTAGATGATGAAAATAGTCCAACATATAATTG
The DNA here is from genome assembly GCA_028023455.1 of Epiperipatus broadwayi. Taxonomy (NCBI): domain Eukaryota; kingdom Metazoa; phylum Onychophora; class Udeonychophora; order Euonychophora; family Peripatidae; genus Epiperipatus; species Epiperipatus broadwayi. The sequence continues at coordinate 403,556 of JAQFVV010012501.1, forward strand.
TTACTTAAATACCAGCTCCTCACTGATTTCAGCTTTAATGTCCTTTGATTCACTATCTGCATAATATTCATTTCCGAGTTTTTTCTGTTAATAATTTCTGTTTTTATTTATTAAAATTGTCCATTTCCCTGAACCATACTCCAATGAAGCGGTTTTTAATGGAGCTTCCCATTTTTCTCTATCTCTGAAGTCCTGCGTTGCCGATATACTACAAGTTTCATCTACCTGGAAAAATCCGATTCCACTACTAAAAAATTTTTTCATTTTTTTACAAAAATATAAGTTAAGCCCTCTAAGATAAAATGTTTTCTCATTCTTTGCTTCACCCTCATACAAATATTATACACACATAAAGCACTGGTATCCAAAATGCCACAACAAAATCATATTAAAAGCATAATTATAACTTCTTTTTTTTTTTAAAAAAAGGTTCATTTAATCTCAGGGGTTTATGGTTTAAGTTCAAGCCTCATGTTGACAGCGCTATACTTCCAAAAATATATATATATGTATGTCAGCAAAATGACCACTACGGTGACCGCAACCACCACAACTCATTCCAACCTACGTACTACTTCATTTTAATTAAGCTCGGTGATCAGGGAGAGGTAGAAACTCTTAAAACTAGATTATTAACTATATGACCTCCTTTTGGCAAACAAGACACCGAATGGAATGTATGTATAAAATATAATGCTTTATTAGTATTAAAATTACAAACAAATAAACAAAAGAAATTCCTACTGCCTAATTTGGTTGCTAGACCTATAAGATAGTGGATTACATTAATTGTGATTACATATGTAAAAGTTTCACTGTATAACATATATAAATAAGGGACCTCGAGTGATGTATCTATTTTGATCTTTGCCGCAGATATCCCTCAAGCAGGTACATAATAATAAAGAAAGAAAGATAAGTTTAACTTTAGAAAATATGTTTAAATAGATAAATGCATAACTCTCATGATCATGACCAATAAATGCGGATATATCAAGCTTTAACATACATAAGGGAGGCAGTAATGGGTTGCTAAAGTAATAAACAGTTCAACAAGAAGACAATGACAACAATATATTAGCTTTTGCAAAATTAGATCCAAAATTTTATAGAATAAATGGGTCATGGAATGAAGGAATGAGCATCTTCATATAATCCTAAATAACTCATTAACAGGTAGGAACGATCCACTACAATGGTAACAAGACAATGAAAGAATGTTCCTGCATTTGTGTGAAACTTAGACAAATGGAACCCATCAAATTAAATCTCCCGAAACAGGGTTATATGCCTGCTGAACAAACGCAGTAAGATAATCATGAAATTAGACAACTCAGCAATAAAATTTATATAAAGTAATAAACATTTGGTCTTATATCTATATAAAATATTGTAAATGGTCATGTCATAAGTTTATAATATGCGGACATCTATTATATGAGGCTAAATCAGGGCCTACACTGCTATTATATATATTATAAAAAAAAAAAATTATAAAGAGATTATTCACTGCTTAATTAGAGATCTTTCCCATAGGTATTACATATATAAGGAATTATTGATACAATAGCCAACAATGATAATATTAAACTAAATTGTATTAAAAGTTTTATAGAATAAACTATCACATCATATATTTCATTATTTATAACAAGTTTTATAGAATTAAAAGCGTATCTGCAGTATATATATATCCCTTTTAAAAACAGAAACAAAGTTTTAACTTTGAATACTAAATTTTATTTTAGAATTGAAAGTGGTTTATAAATCAAATATACATAATATACGTTCCAAAACAGAAAATAAAATTTACTTTTAACACTCGATTTTAATTTTAAAAGTCATATATAAATCATTGTAATTGTGTTAATGACTAAATGATATTTTGAAAGAACCGATTTTAAACAGACAAGTTTAAAATCGCAAATTATAAAAAAATAAATTAGAATCTGTGAGAAGGGATTTAAATATCTTTTATTTAATTACTGGACTTTTCGTTAGATATGTCAAATATTTTAATCATTGAAATATTTTATTAAATTTATCTCCGTCTGATTCTTAATCAATACTAGCAAATTTAAGAAAGATCAAGTATATATTGCCATAGTCGCCTGTGTTAAGAAAATATTTAAATAATGCAATAAAATATCTAAATAATATGGTAAAAAACATATTTTACAAAATGATTAATATAATTATTTAAACAAGGAAAGAGAATAATAAAGAAGCTTTAGTTGTTTACTGGATACTTTCAACGGTTTTTGGCATTATATACTGGTGGCAGGGTCTATGTCAGCAATTTTGAATAGTCAATCATAGGCAGGGACTTTAACGGCATTGCATGCTATAGTACCAGGGAAGTCCATACTCAGCTTCGTGAAGATGGCCAGAGAAATTGCAGCGGTGTACTCAAGAATCATAGCCTAATGTAATTTAACAGCTTAAAAAACGATTCTACAAGAAGTTTACTATAATTAATATTATTTTTTTCTTGCCCCTATATACCTCTCAAAAAAACAAAGCCATCCATATCTTTCCCAATTGATGAATTAATTTCCAAAAGAGAAAATTATTTATTTTACTATCTAAAAAAATCTCGCTGATCACAATTTCGATGTAGTTTAATTTTAAAATTTTTACTAATTGTATTTCGTAATTAAATTCCAAATGTCTTTGATTTTATCTAATCTCCACAGTAAATATACATTTCTTGTCACCCTTTTCCCTAAAATAATTACATAATTAGAATTTAATTTATATATTCTTTTATCATCAATTGATTTTAATTAATTATTTACATAGCAAAATCAAATATTATAATAAAATTAAATTTCTTTTATACATTATTTTTTTTAAAAAATGCCTTAGAATTGCAACTTAAAGTCAACAATATGTACACACGAAGCACATATATATGAATGTATATATATGACTGCTTCAGTATATATAAAATTAAATTGACATTTTTTGACTTGGAATAAATTTTAAGCTTCAGATGATATCATACTTTTAAAATTTTGAAAGGCAAAAATTGCAAACAGACAAAGCAAAAATTTTCTTTTCTTAAAGAAAGAATAGCAAAATGAGAAAAGATTGGGGGTGAAGTTAATCATTTCTAATTTTTTAAAAAAAGATAAATTATTTCTGAGTTGCAAAAAAAAAGAGAAAAGATATGATTATTACTATTTTTTCCCCCCAAAATAATAAAAATGTTCCAAATAAAAAAAAAAAACCAACTATCTACGCTGAAAAATATTACATTAGGATATGATTTATCGGTAACATTTATAATAAAAAAATGGCAGTGTGAAAGTTTATGGACCTGTGAAGAAGTAATGTGTATTTCTTAGGCACTGATTTTCAAACTAAGAAAAGCAAATGATAAAACAGTGATTAACTCTTCATACAGTAATGCTATCCAGTGTAAACCATAGTAATCAATGGATGCAAGAATGGTTTTGCATAAAATTTCTATCGAGTGCCTATTCATCTAATAACCCCAGACTAGCTTCTAGCATTATGGCTTTCATCAGTGTAAGCATAGGAAATGATGATCACATGGAAAGTAAATGATGGATGTGGAAAAATGATGCATGATTTTAGCATGGATTGTATTTAATGAGTTAACACTGTAGGCATCATTGCAGCCAAGTCATGTAACAGGAGATCTAGATAAAATAATTAGTAAACGTTAATGTTCTCTTTGACATGTTCTATGTGTCCAATGTTTAAGCCCTTGTTAAAGGATCTATTAATCTTTTCTAAAGATATATGTGTGCAATAAGAATGATGTGTAAGACTGTTGTTAGTGATATTAAACTCAACTTTAATATTGAAATTAATTTCATTCTGAAGTTCAATTGGGCCAAGTTGAATTAACCTCTTTAAATGTGAAAATAATTTATCATTTTCAGCTACTTAAAACTTCACCTCATATTATTGTTTAAAATGAAGTTGTTGTTTTTTTTCAATGATACATATGAACAAAATAATTACTTATTAATTTATTGTATCAATAATAAGCTATATTTTATTTTTGGATGTTTATGATTTATGAATTCGTATTGATTTGTGAACTCCAATTTATGTCAATGTTTCTGGTCAAATTGATAAAAGCGAGCACTTTTATTGAGAAATTTTATTTTTTTAACATTCAAAAGATTTATTTCTATTTGTTGTTCTAAAATTTATAAACAGTTCAAAATATTTTGATTTATCCTGTACAATCTTAGAATAGTATTTTTTAGTAGGATAACAAATATGTTTCAGAGTTAAGGTATATATGTATATAATTATTATTATTATTATTTTCGCATGTGTCATAGCATCAGCCAGAAGCGAACTTGCTCGCTGACCTCTCAACCACCAATGCTTGATATGTATATAATTATTATTTTCAAATAACATAGTTTTTATTTTATGTTTGTTTGTATATTTAAAACTTTCCCTGAAAGTAGATTGAGTCATTAAACAATATATCCTAATTAAGTGATAACACTCAATTATCAGTGATAGTTTGCCTTTACTTACTATCTCCCTAATAAATGTAATTATTTGTTCTTTGTTATTGCACTATAGTGGGATTTTCGTCCCCTCTTATAAATCTTCAGTAATATTTAGATTTATCAATATCATTTCTTTTTGTTTTCATTATCTTTATATATAATATTTATTTGTAAAAAAAAAACGTACATATGTTGCAATTAAATAACTTCATAAAGCATGTACTCCAATTCGAATTTGATATCTCTGGGTTTTATTCTTTCATGCAATAATGTCACAATTCGTTATAGCGAAATGAATACAAGAGTCCTTCAGTATACATATCATTATAGAATCCAATGCTATCTCTATGAATAACAACTTTTTTTAATCATGAAAGGAAAATAGGCTGTGTCTCATCACATAAAGATTGTTTACAAAGAAAGAAGTGTTAAAAAAGGGAAGGTATAATAGTAAATGCAGTTCATAACTAATGAGCATCATATTAATCAATTTGAAAGTAAATAGTATTCATCTGAATATGTGTTGGAATATCAAATTTAATGGTATCAGATATTAGTTTTTTTTTGTTTTCATGCAAAATTGACTCCTTTAACACAGTCTTACTAGCATACAAACAGATTAATTGTTAACTGTTTATTATCAATTCATTACATGATAATTGTTAACTGTTTATTATCAATTCATTACATGATTTTTGCAATACACACTTTTTTATTTCAGAACCTCAGGATAATGATTCTAAAGATGTAACTCAAATTCTCAAGTGCTTTGATTTTGACAGTCTTAAGTTTGAAGTTACTAGAGGAGATTATTCCAAGTTGCTCTCCCTGGTGATTGGAAATCTTAAAGAAGCGAAAGTAAGTATATCTTTTGTCAATGTACTAAGATTTGATATAATTTATAAATAATAAATATGCATATATTGAAGCTGTGACAATTAACTCAGCTGGGAATTCACCACGTTTGTTCATCCATATGTAGCAGGAAATTCTACTTGAATTTATAAAGACAATGGGAATATTCTGAAAAGTCATTTTCCATACTAGTAGATTGCTTCCTTACTGAATGATATTTTTTTCCCTATTGATGCAGTCAGAGAATTTACTGCTAGAACTAGCTCACAAATATTGCTGATATTCTTATAATTTATCTGATTTTGCTATTTGCGGAGGATACTGATATGAATAAACTCTGGACTGGATTGAATTCTCTTGACTGAAGTTTGGTATCTGTAAACTATTTTAAAAAAAACTAAAATCTCTTCTTTGAAATGCTTTATATAAAATTCCTATGGGTCACTCACCAGTTTTCTATATTTGAAACTAAATCATTCTTCTGCACAGAACGTTTTTCAAAAACATCTTTAACTTTTTCACCTTGTTTTCCAAATCATTAATCACTTATGTCTTATATGAATAATAGATTGTTTATTAAATTGTAACTTTTAATATATTTTACTCAAATTAAAAATTTACAAATTGAAGGTATTTGTTTTATATCATAGCTAAAACTGAATTTATTATAGTAAATTTAGGCTGTAAAATGGGGTTTACATTATCAGTTCAAAACCTTTAAAAATATGTTTGACAATTATACTTTTTAAATTATCAAACCTAGCACTATAAGATAAGGGAGGATATATTCACCAAGATCATCCTCCACATACACCTTTTGTCTACTGAAATAAAAAAATGAAATTATAATTAAATAAAAGTTTCTGAAAACACACACACAAAATTTATATATCGTCTAATGCTTTTACTGATATTAAATATTTAAATTATTTTAATTTTTAATCTTGGATAAATCTGAAAGTCACTTCATTTAATTTTTTTTACAGATTCAAAGCTTTCTAAATAATAAAATTAATATGAAAAAGAAATCATTCAATGCAGTAAATTTATTCATACACATATATATTTTGGGAATATATATCTTTCCATGTAATGAGTGAATTATTTATTTATTATATCTATATTTTATTTAATCTTTTGTAACTGTGACAACATTCATCAAAACTTTATTTTTTATTTTTTCATGTGTCAAAGCATCTGCTGGGAAGTGAACCCGCAAACCCAGGACAACTGCTTGTAAGGCAGCTGTGCTGACCACTCAACCAACATTGCTTTATTTTTAAGTTACTTTCCTAACACAATTACAAAAGCTTGAACAAAGTATACATAAAATTAAAAAAAGATATTTTTAATAGATTTCTTTTGCAATTATGTGGAGTTATTTGATGCATCCGAAAAAATAACCCATATTTTGAAAAAGATGTTTGTGATGGAATGATTATAAAATATTGCTCACTTCTTATTGTAATCATTATCAATAACTTGAAAGTTAATTACCACAATGTTACATAATCCTGAAAGTTACCATTTGCCACAATCACCTTTCTATTTCATTTTGCTGAGTTTTAATAACCAGGTACAATTTATTTACCTTTACAGATATTTGTCTTCATACCCTCCAGTGAAATTTCTTGTTAAATTTGATGTCTTTCTGTTTCAATATACATAGATAAAGTTTGGAAAAATAGCAGTTAATAGAATTTTCTATATAATTCAAATTTTGTTTCGAACTTATATTCAATTTTAATTATTTATATCTGAATTAGAACTTAAGATCATTGGCATTCTAGTTTTTAAAAATAGAAATTTTGCAGCAAAAAAAAATGTAAAAAAAAAGACATTTTTTTAAAGAAAATAACAATCATTGTTAGGTTATAGGTTTATTCAAAATATAATACTTACTGCAAGAGTTTGTAATTATTTTAAACACTACTACTTTTTAATTGCAATATATTTTTGAAAAAATACAATCTTGAATTTTTGCTGTTTCTTGGCACAAAATATAAGATCATTAACTTAATGAGTATTTGTATAGTATAATTTTCACTAGTAGGGACTGGTTTCTATCCACTTTTAACACCTTGTGACAGGATATAATCATAAATATATGATTAAAGAAGTGAAAAAGACATATCTTTGGTGATATGTTTATGATTACATCCTGCCACGAGGTATTAAAAGTGGATAGAAACCAGTTCCTACCTTGCATGAGTGGTGAAGTAAAAATATGTATTAAGTGGATAATCTCTAGTCTCATGGATGATTAATAAAAATTTAATTATAATATTAATTTTATTTTACAGGAAACATAATTTTTGAAAAGAGTAAATATGATTTGTTAACTGTACAGATTCTCACTAAATCAGCCGCAAATAGCTGGTTTTTGTAAAGTTGTAAATTTTTAGGATATCTTTATATCTATCAAATAGAAAATCCGCAAGGTATTTAATGCCTGTTGTTTTGAAATTCCAAAATGAATTATTTTACATTTAAATTTAACATTTAGTTGACTAAATATTTGTTGAAAATATTCTAGACATATAGTATTATGCCTACACCAAACACTTGCAATTGATTTAATCTCATTGAGCCTGCTTTGGGTTTGTGCTGTGTAAAGAACCTCATAATGCAGTAGTTAGTGCATCTGAATACCAAGTCCATGATTTGGAGTTTGAGTCCAGAGTGGGTGAGGTTTGGAAATTTTTCAAATAGCTAGTCATCCAATACTGTCAGTAAAATATAATTGTACTATTTATGTGGCCTCAGTTTAGTAAAGAAATTTTTGGCAGTGATTTTGCATATTAAATCTCTGGCAGCCGTTTGAAATGATTTTTTTTGCATTAGATAGGGTAGAATATCCCACATTTTTTGTCTTATATTTACACCACATGGTACATTATAGCACGTGAGTTAGCATGAATAATCTCAACAAATATTTTCTTGCCTCTTTATGAGATTAGCATCAAAGTTTAATAAACTGAAACAAATTTGAATCAATCCTTCTATGCAAAAGTGTCAGACCTATTTGTTAGTATATTTGTTAACCTTTAATACAATTTTTGCTTCAGCTTTCCTAATGAGCATGTTTCTTTTTATATTCAACTACAATCCCATACAAGAAAATGTTTAAAGGAGAAAGATCAAAAATGTCAGAACCAAATAGTAGAAAAGTAGATTATCCTTTATGATGAGGCAAGTTGAAATATAATCATATATTGTATAAGTTGAGAGGTATAATCATTATGTCTAATGATCTGAAAAATTTGTTCTCTCTTGAGCAGTATCAAGAGCTGAAGATTCCTAGATCAATTTCCAGCTGAGGGAATTCTCTGTTTGGTAACTTGCATGGAACTGTATATTCACTGTCATTTGGTGATCAAATATCAACTACTTATTGGAACAACTGCACTACTAAACAGTTAGACTCATAAGATTGAGAATCTGAATGCTTGTTTTAAATTAAAGAAAAAATTCACCAAATCGGCATAAACATATCTAGTTTTAATATTTTGCCATTCTTTTAAAAAAAAAATTTTTTTTCAAGAGTGAATCTGTATCTTTAGAAAATAAATTAAAATTGCGGGTGCCTACTTTTTTTTCTTTCATCATTTTAGGAAGTTGCTTCAAATGAAACTCAGGTACAAATGTTGGAAGAATATATTCAGTCCTTCACTACTGGCTCTCTTAAAGCTCATAAAGAAGGGTCTCGTTTTTGGATTAAAGATAAAGGACCCATTATTGAAAGGTAAATTTAATGTATTTTTGATCCAAATTATTATTTTTTTTTTTTAGAGATAAGAAAAATTTGAATCATAGATTGATTATTTGTTTTTGTTTTTTTTAAATTTCAGTTATATTGGTTTTATTGAAACGTATCGAGATCCGTTTGGTGTCCGTGGTGAATTTGAAGGTATTTTTTCTATTTATGTTGATGTTTTAGTTATATAATTTATTTCTATTGTCAAGTACTGTACTATTATTTTTGTATTTACCGATTTGTGTTAAGTGATAAATCATATGAAAAAACTGAAATGAAAACTAACCCGTTAGTTTTAAAATTGTTAAAAGTAATAGCTTTTATTAAAAAAAAAAGTTTAAGAAAAAATATCCACAGGCCCATTAATTACTCTTAAGTTGAAATAAATACTTTTTAAGTTCAACTCTTACAGATACAATTATGGTGCATGAATTTGTTCTCAAATTATTATAGATATGAATTAGTAAATAAAAAGTTTATTAATGAGTTAAGGCTTTTATTTCATCAGAATAATAATAGCAATAACAGTAAAATTCACTGCCAATTTTTTTTTGTTTTGTTTTGGCGAATGGAGAATTATAATGATCTTGCTTATTTATTAATATTATATTTAGTAATACTAAGCATGCTTTGAAAAATAGCTTTGCTAATAAAGTGAGAGCCAAAGTTTGATATCAAAATCATTCAGATTCATTTGAATATGTATCAGCTCAGAAAGCTTTGAAAAAAAAGGGTTGTTGTTAAGTTTGCTTAAAGTTAATATCAGGAATGCTGCCTTGAAAATAAATTCAATGTTTAAATACTATTATTATATAGACAGACTCAATCTCTCTCTTTTTTTTAAATTTGGGTTAATTGATGTTGTATTTTAGTTAACCAGCAATTAAACTTAATGTTAATTATTTTACACAGTCATTATTAGGGACACTTATAACTCCAGTTATGCAGCTGTCTCTATTCATTTGTAACTTATATTGTATTTTGATTTCTTGTATTTAAATTAACATGTTGCCTTAACAATACTCATACATTATATTCAGCAGATAAATCTTCAAACATAACAGAAAGAAGAAAAAGCTTAAGGGTAATGCATATAAAGTTTGTAATAAGTTAACTTTTCTGCATCTTAACTATAAAGTGACTTAACTTTATAAGAAAAGAAAAATCTCTAAATTACTTACATTTAATATCATGATGTTAGTTTTAGTAGATACAACATTCCAACTAAGAATTAATATATTGATACTGAACCAATATTACCTTTATATAAATAAACTCGTCTTGTATTATTTATGTTGGCTCAGATTTTTTTTTATTCATGTCGATTGTATGACTTTGCATTGATACTTTCCTTTTAATACATCTAATTGCAAAAAAAACCTGCTCTATTTACTTAGAATGTTTTATTTAGCTAATAAGCAAGTGTTATGTGTGTGTGTGTTTGTTAAAATGGTTAATTGCAATGGGACAGCATATATACATGTATGGAAAATACATACACAGAAATTTAAAAATTTAGCTTTTTAAGAATAGTAAACTTAAATAAATTAAAATAGTATTACATGATTCAAAACAAAGCAAAACTCTCCATACAGTATAGTGATCATGTGATGTTTAGTATTACATGATCTGAAAAGATTAATTTTGATGAAAAGAATAATTAGTTAAAATTTGGAGCTAAGTAATGAAATTCTTCCAGTAAAAATGTATACCATTAACAATTAAATGATCATGAGTTCCTGATCCATTCATTGATAACAATTCTAGAAATCCAAAAATAACTTTTTAATAGAACTTAATAGAAGTAAAATTCTCTTGTCCAGGATGTATCTTGAATAAATGAAAATTGGCAAGATCTGAAAGAAGAGCCAATTAGAATAATAATTGGACAATCAATTGATAGAAGCCAAGTGAAAAAAAAGAAATGAACATTTGCAGCTTCTTGTGTATAGATGGACATTTAACCTCTATGTTGGACTTCACCATATGTACATTAAGCTTCCAGTGCGGAGAGACCTGCCTCCGAACAGGCCAAAGCAAGTTGAGGGACTTAACAGATCATAAAGATTTTCATTATTATTTCTATATACCTACAGGTCTATTTATATATATATTGGTATATCTTTTAATTAATAATGTAAACCTCTGATATAGATATATTAAATACTAAATTTTAATCATATTAGTTGTGGTTTTTACCAGGGGGGATCTCATGAAGTCTGGAGAGCAAGAGTTATGCTTCCAGACATAGCACTAAGATTCAGTAGTATCCTTTTTTTGAAAATAAGGTTCACTAACCAATTGCAGACATCTGGCTCTTTCAGCAGATGCTTCAATTGATTTATTAGATAACTTACCTATCCTATTTTCATTCATGGCCACCAAACACCTGAATTTTGTATTAATCTATATCACTTTTTCTTTTGCCAAGTGTACTATTAATATATGCACATCTTCTCTTAGTGGAAAGCCGTATCTTGAAAAATATTATATCACTTTTGTAACATCCTCTTGATTTAATATGGAAGCATTGCTGAAATTTTTATTTTATTTATATTTCTGTTTAACATAAAGAAGAAATTGATAGTCAAAATATATTTAAACTTATTGTCTGGGTAAAAATAAATTTATACATTAAATGTCATTGCACATTTACCACAATAGATTAATATTTTTATGGTACATTACACTCATATTGTAATGAAAAAAAAAATTTCTACAAATACTAGTTCTACATGAGAAAAAAGAACTTCATTAAATGTCAATAGATAGTATGATTCTCTATACTGCCACCTATAAGAAATCAGATTAGACTTCAATTTTGGTTTTTTTACATGACTCTGTTATATATTTATGAAACTTAAACTCTGCAAATAGGTTCAGAGGAAATTTTAGCACTTGAGTCATAATAAAAGAATTAATAATGAAATTTAAAAGCATTCTTGCTATTTAGATATCAAACTGTCATATTTTTTGGAAGCTCAGAAGTCTTTCTTTATTTTAAATTGAGACATAAACAATATTCTAACCTTGAAACTACAAATATGAGACATAGCCAATGACTGAATTACTAGCTCTTTCAGTCGTGATATATTTTAAATGTGAAAATCCCTTTGGTTATGATTTCATTAGAAACTTGCAGTTAAAATGTTTAATCCCCAATGAAGTTATTCTGCATTGAATATTCTTGAAATTGAACAAAAATTAGTTACTTTATTTAATCAGAATTTTATGATTCAATTTGATCAGAATTATTGATCCACAATTATTAATGTTTTTATTAATGATGATGAAATCAGATCAACTCATAATAAAAAGGTTCAGAATATTAGGAAATATAATAAATATTATGTTAATAGATTCAGAAATGTTGTTAAAACAGGCAAAACTCACTATACGTATTGCCACACACAGCAAGCTAGAGTAATCAATGGATGCCAGAAGGCTTGTGCATAAAATCCCTATCTAGTGCCTACTCATCCAATATCCCCAGACTAATTTCTGGCTTGTGGCCTTCATCAGTGAGGAGCCTTGGATCTGAGAGCACTGCACCTAGATCTTAGAATCTAATGCAACCCTCCAGCAACCAACTTTTATCTCCATTTAACTACAAAACCATGAGTCTTAAACTGAAAACACCTTAATGTTTTCAATCCAAGCCCATTAGCTTATATAGTCATATGGGTCTGAACCAGATCAGTACCCATACATTTATCCTGTTAGCCAGGATTGGTTTTAAGCCAATAAACATCACATGATCACCACCTCTTATGCTTGTGTATAACTTGTTAAAACAGGCAAAACTCACTATACATATTATGATGCTTAGTCAGAAATGTTTCTAAAACTATCCTTAATATTAATGATATGAATTTTTGGCAAATATTGCATAAATTATGAAGGGTTTTTTTTTTTCACACTATTTTTTATTTTTGGATCCACTATTTTATAAGTATTTTTAGACATCTCTTTCAAAATTTGAAATGCATCTAGAGAACCTCAACTATAAATCAGCTATGGGAGTGGAGTGGTGTTAATTGTCAATCCCTGAGTCGTTTCAAATTTCCCTCATTAGACTGCTTGCTTATTCTATCCCATTCAGCTTTATGTCTATATAATCTCTGCCAATAAAACCAAGGATACTTAATTCATCTTGACTACCTTAAATTTCATTCTGTTGATCTGCAATCATGCATAATTGTGGATGTTTTTATTTTATCCTTAGATATTTTCTTTCTAGCTTATTAAGATTTTATAGTAACAATATACAATCTACTATTTAAAATTATTAATAATTATGTATATTTCTTTTATGAATAATTTATTGCTTCAGTTTATTTTTCAGACCACAATGCATTCATCTCCGTTTCATTATTCAACATTTTCTCCATATTTTTTACAATTTCAAAGTATCCAATTTAAATATGTCTTAAGCTATTTAGATTTTTTTTTGTACTTAATTCAATAAGACAGTTATGGTTTTTCCATTCTATTTAAGCTCTGATATAATCTTTATATTTATTTTTTATTTAATATTAAACAATAAGAGATATATCAGACTAGTTTGCTTCAACACCTGGAGACACTATTAATAAATCTCTAATTATGCACTTCATTTGCCAGGTGACTAATTTTTAAAATTTTTATTGGAAAATATTTCTTTTCGATCTTTTACTATAATTCATGGAAAAATATATTTTAGTGGCGAAAGATGATCAATTTTTGTTTGTTGGGTCCCAAGAAGACCAATTACTACAACACCTTTTAAACACAGATTTATGTATTTTTAAATTTACATTGAAATTGGTTAATAAATCCACGAGAACTAAGTATACTTCCATTATCCTACAATGTAAACAGCATTGAAGCTTAACCCATGCTAATATCTCCACTCATCTTCTCAATATTTATAAACTCTTATCTCCAACTGCTATTTAATATGACTGTTTTAAATAAGAATGTTTGTATGTTGTTAGAAAATAAGTTTAATCCTTAATAACTTTTTTTCTATACATTATATCTTGCTTGACCATCATATGTTGTATGCTATCTTTGCTTGATATGATATCATCATATATGCCAAAGACACTCTCTTTATCTGAACCATAGTCATTTCAATAGACTTATAGGGTGTTTTCTACTAATGTTGATCTCCAAAGACTTGTATGACAAATTATAAATCTTTTCAATCCCCAAGCAACTCCATAAAAATTTTTTCAACTACTTAATTCACCATTTCCTCTTAAAAAGTTTTCTGTTAGATAGCTTCTAATCGAATTCTTTCATCATTTTCCCAACACACCACAATAATTCTTGGGAAATTAAAAAACAAATTACATTTTCAATATTAACATCAGTGAAATTAATAACTAAAATCAGGATTATCAATGCAATGCTAAAGGTATCTTTGCTTTCTAACATTTGGATATACAATTGCTAATCATGTAATATAACTTACTTCAGTGGCTTTAGTCTGATTTCGGATCTTGCAGTATATTAAATATTTTAAGTGACTTTGTAAAGATAATGCATACCTTCAACATTTAAGGTATCTATACTATGCATCAATCATAGTTCTTGTGGACAAATTCTTATTTATATTTAAAAGATGACCTACAATATTATTATGTAATTAACAACTAAAATAATGTTTATTTCAATTCGCTATTTCATCCTAATTGATAAAAGTGACAACCCAAGGAAGAAAATGGTATTAGTTTATCCATTAATTAATGTCATTAAATTCCTTTATAATTGTTTCCTTATAATTTTTTTTTTTTTTTTTTTGATTATTCATTTCTGTTTATTTGATGGAGTATACTCTGAATAAAGAAATAATATATCTCACTTATATTGGCGTTTTTTTTTTTTTTGTTTGTTTGTTTTTTTTTTTTGCAAAACTGGGAATTACACTAGTCACTTTAAAATGAGTTATTTCAAATCCTTTAATTTTAAGATCATCAAAGCTTGTCTTATATCTTCTATGCTCAACACTCAGCAAAATATATATATTTTAAGGAAAGACAAACTTTTACTATTAGTGATGGTTGCTTTATTGTGAAGATCTTTATTACTGGTCCAATGCTCACCAGTGTTCTTAACGAGAACTTATCTTGACAACTAATGATATTCATTTACCTCATTTTCAATCATATTTGGACACTTATAATTATTTATCATTATCAGAAGCTACAAAATAAATAATTTATAAATTGAAACTCATTACTCAATAGCTTTCTTTTTCTTATCTGTTATATAAAATATGTAATAGAAATCTTATACATATATTTGCTGATTATTTTTGTTTCTCAAATATTGCTATGTGATTAATTTTCTTTTTAGTTGTTACAATTGTAAAAAATGTTTTAATTGTAAATAATCATATTTAAATTATGTTGTTTCAACATAATTATTCTCTAAAAAAAATTTTTTTTATATCTAAACCAATGTAAATGTAGCAGGATAGTGTAAAATTGTGAATTACGTTTTTCTGTTTTATTTTAATAACCCAGACAGAAGAGTGATTTAAATCTTTACTTATTGCATACATACATTTCATTTACTAGATGTTAAAGATATTATTAGAATTCAGAGAAAATTCACATTATGACAGGTTTTAGTACTTCTTTTCTCTATAGAAGTCTAAAAAGATACCATAGTTTGTTTGATATCTGATTATTTTAATTTTTCTTTTTAAGAAGCTGTAATTACAATTATTATCTATACAATAAATGTGTCAAGATTAAATTGAATAAATGTATTGAAGTATATAGTAAACTAATTCTAGATAATAGAATATCAGATTAATAGAATGCTTTTATTTATTGCCCTTCTATTAAACCTTATACTGTTTTTAGATATTTTCTGTATGATACAATTTCTTGGAATTTTATTGAATGAATGATTAAATAGCTTTCTTGCTCAGGCGTTCATAAGAAATTCAAGTGCTATATAGACAGAGCTGAATCATTATCCATGAACATTGAACCTCCCTCCCCCCCAATTTTCCACTATCCCTGCACTGAACAATGCAGGGCAACAAACAGACTTACAACAATCAGAATTCCTGGGTGTCATACAAGTACTATTTGAGTTAACATTTCCTTAATTTTGATATGAGAATCAGTGCGTTCAATGTAGTATGAATTCATACTAGACATTTCTTAGTAATTAACTCGATATAAATCCTTCACCATCATAACAGATTGGATCATTAGTGTTACTCATCTTTAAATCTTATCATTTTTGCTGGGAGAAAAAAAAATCCGCTTGAACTTTTATTAATAATTAATAATTTTTGTTGAAGATCTATTTTAATTATTTAAGAATTAAAAATTCCTGCATAAGATGTTCATTTTAATTACATCATTGATTACATTTAGGTATTTAATTGATATTATGTGATTTTATATAAAGAAGTATATTCTCTTATTCTTCTCTTTCACTTTCTTTGCATATCTTCATATAATCATATATATATTGCTTATAACACTTCTTTCATACCTTCAATGCAAACAAATTTTCTTAAAAACGTCTTTATTTTCCTTACAGTTTCGACTATCCAGCAGTCTTCATCAGAGCTCTAATCTTCTTCTCTGCTTTAATGAAAATGACCTTTAATTAAAGCAGAGAAGATTAGAGCTCTGATGAAGATTGCTGGACAGTCGAAACTGTAAGGAAAATAAAAAAGTTTTAAGAAAATTTGTTTGCATTGAAGTGGATATGAATGTTATAAGCAATATATATATGATTTTATATAAACTCATTTTTAAAAGAAATCTATTAAGAATACATTAAACTGATTTTGCTCTTTAGAGTAAAATTCATAACTATAAAATATTTGTTGCAGAAACAACATTAAAAGCAATATCAAATTATAAATATTCATCTTTTAATGAATCTCACTCTTTTAGTTTCCCAATGTGAACACAAGATTTGTGGTACATGAATCCAAATAAGCCATGAATACAAAATGCTCTCTGAATAACATAACACCACTAAAAAGAATGAATTTATGTCAATTATTTTATAATAGATGAAAGATTAAATTAGAAGATTCTAGTGATGATAACATTGATGAAGTGATTTGTCACTTTTTTTTTTTTATTTATTTAACATCTTTTGTGTTTTAATATAATGAAAAGAAATATTTTTAAATAAAATTGTTTATTTTTTAATAAAAGATATTCAAGAAAAAAAGAAATAAAGGGAAAATATTGTAACTAGTACTATTGTTAGGTTTTATATTGACACCTGAGTATTCTCAAAAACAAAGAATAGAAAGTGTATGTAATTGAAATTAAAATTAATTGAATAAAGAAAGAAATAATTGTTTTCAGATAATGAATTTGTTGATTATATTATAATGACTTTATAATAAATTTTTAAAAAATATAAAACACTTTATGACTTCAAATCATAAAATTGAAGTTGATGTTTTTTCCTGCTTAATTAATATTTTTTTAAAATTATATTTAGGTTTTGTTGCTATGGTAAATAAAGAAATGAGTGCCAAATTTTCCGAATTGGTTAGTCGTGCTGAACAGCTGCTTCCACTATTACCCTGGCCAAAGGAATATGAAAAAGACAAATTTTTACAACCTGATTTTACCTCCTTAGATGTATTAACATTTGCAGGAAGTGGTATTCCTGCAGGAATTAACATTCCTAATTGTAAGTAATTTAACAAAACATTATTTTGTAATTGATTTCACTGGAACTATATATATATTTTCAAGTTTTCAGATTTTAACATTTCGTTGTTTTTTTAAAAAAATCAAAATTAATGATTTTTGATTATTTTTGAAAGAAAGGTGTCATCATTAAGTCATTATTCATTGAAGACTTAATAATTATTTTCTGACCAGAAATTTTGTTATGTTAGAAAATAAAGATAAACGACTTGAGACACAGTCTATAAAAATAAATAATGAAATGGTTTATTGTTCTAGAATGTTAAGAAGGTAGAGCTTGGATTTTGAGCTTCAGAATTCACTACAACAAACTGTGCATAATTTTGTATAATTAAACACAGTAGATAGTTAATTCTCATTTGAAAAATAACTTTTCATTTGTAGAACAAGAATATTACAAAAATTAAATAAGCAAAAGCCAGTTAGTATCGACCACTATGCTAGTTTTTTAACTGCTAAATAGATATTACTTTAAGATTTACATGATTATATTAATACTTGATCTTTAATTAATATTACTTTCAAATATCAGATTTTTTTTCTTCATTGAATTAAATATTTGAAATTAGTAATGAACATTCAATGGACGATCCAGCATTTGAAGTATTAAATATTCAAAATATAATTTATATTTGAATTTTATATATATTTGTTAAGACTGATATAGTGTGTGGGAGTTACATATGTGAAGACAAGAGTTTCTTTTTTAGCCACATGACTTATTTTAGATTGGCAGTTCTCAGTTTATTTTAATCGTAGTACCTCTAGATCAGCGTTTTTGACTTATTTTAATCACAGAATCCTTTTCATCTTGTTAAAAATTTTTTTGAATCTTGATAATTTTTACTTATTATAAACAAAGCAACAAATCAAAAATAATTTATTGAAAAAAAAAATTAATGAAAAAACAAATTTTAATTCAAACTGGTAATCAATGTGAAAGATTAAACTTCTTCGTTTTTTTTTTTTCAATATTTTTTAAAGATTGTGGATAGCCGAATGTCAAGAATAGAAATGGTATCCAATTTATTTGTAAATTTCATTTTTGTCATAATTTGATCACAAATTTTATCTAGTGGAATCCAAATTAAGAACTCTGACTGTAGATCAAAAGGATTTGTTTTAGTTATTATAATATATCATATATAAATAAATAATTTAGCAATGTATATAATTGTAATCTTGTGTAAAGAAATTAATCTTCACACATACACTATTAGATAGATGTTAAATTTACGTGCACTGACCTATCAGTAAGTATTTTAAAAGCATAAGTTTAATCCTTATGCTTAGACTTTTTCTTATATAAACCAATCCTTATTTACTGAGCTTAAATTAGGACTTTAACTTGTTATGAACCTGATATTTCAGTTGACAAATTATTTGTACAAATTTAGTTTACATATCACAGGGAAGGGAAAGTTTATAGAAAAAGACAAAATTAATATTTCATTTACATTATGTGTTTGTGGTTATATATAATATTTTAATGAGTATGTATATGAAAAATGACATTTATTTAAAATAGAATACTTTTGAAATAAACTCGTTTTAAAAGATTTTATAAATATAGTTTTACTTCTCAATATTATGTAACAAAAAACACTTATTTATAATTGTTAATAAAGAAGAAGATATAAATTAATATTAAAGTTTATCGGCTTAACATATTAATTTATATCTTCTTCTTTATTAACAATTATAAATAAGATTTTGCATTAAATCTTTTTTTTTTTTCCTCATCTCAAGTAAGAACAAAATTAATGTCTTGAAAGCTAGTTAACTTTATTCATGAGAAAAGGATGTTATTATTTATTTTTATATGCAACTGACTAATTAATGTTTTCAAGAAACAAAAAGAAAAATTCTCACTAAAAATATATATAATAATTATGCTGAATAAATGAGAAACCTGAAATTAATTAACTCTCTCTGAGAAATTTGGCAAAGAAAAACTTATTTTAGGAACATGGGTTATATTTATAAAATAGCTGTGTAAGTTGCATCTTTCCAAAGCAAATTCTCTATGATGTAGATCATATTCATAAACTGTATATCGCGTTAACAATAAGCATTTATGAAAGAATTTGACAAATGGCTCAATATGTTTTAAGGGCATGGTGTTATTAAATAAAATAATGAAATGGTTTCATTGCTCAGTGTAAGAAATTTGAGCATTGGAAGGGACAGAATTGGGTTGCGATTCATAGATGTTGGAATCTGCTGCTATATCACTGCACCAATTCATGCATGGTGCAGCAATGTTAATGGACAAACTCCATTTACATATTCATTAATTGACAGCCTTTCCTCAGTTTAACATTTATTCATTGCAATGAAAAGGTAGATTTTAATTTTATAACTAGATTATAATTTTATTTTATTGTTAAATATTGCTTTATGCAGTTTAGATAAGTAGATTCAAAAGCTAAAGGTATTTTGTGCAGTTGTTTCTTATTATTATTAGAGCAATTCTCCAATAGCAAAATACTTGCATTTTTGTCTTCATCTATAACTTTCCCATTTTGCAGTTACATTCTCTATATCTCATTTGTTTTGTATTAATTATCTATTACCTTGATCTCATTTAAATCGACTATTTTTGCAATGAATTAATCAAAATATAATTCTATTCCACTATACCTTCATTTAGATATTCTATGTCTCTTTCCACTTAGGATTTGTATAAAAATAAATGAATTCATAAATATATTTTTTTTTCTAAGATTATGTTCCCTTTTCTGTTTTCATATATAAATTTATCCACAATACTTTCATCTTTCAATCATGTAATTGACTTATAATTTTCTTAAAAATTATTTTCATAATTTATTAAATTATTTTACATTAAAAAAAGTTGCATAAAATAAGATGTAAGATAATTTTTTAAATGCTAATAAAACTTTAATAATTAAAAAAACACATAAGAAATGACTTTCGTCTTATGTATCCATGTTTTGGTCTAATCAATAAAAGAATGTTGTTCAATGGTTTATGTGGAAAAAGAAAAATCTTAGTTTGTATATTTAGAACTGCCTTAAAAAATTAAATCATTTTTTTTATTTTGTCCTAAAAGCTATAAGAAAGGAAAGAAACAAGAAAAATCTCACCATTATCAATTTTTGAAATTGAAATTAAATATAAAATAATTTTATTAACAAGTGTGATTTTTGTTTAATGAATTGAGGAAAAGAAAAGAAAAATATCTTAATATCATATATTTTCTTAATAACTTTTCCAAGAAAAATATCTATTTTTTTCTTAAATAATTTCCAGGACAATTTATTGTAATATCATGGAAGAATGAAACAAAATAAATAGCATACATGAAAAATTTAAGGAGAAAATTTAATTGGAGTTCCCTAGAAAATAACCTGGTACATGTCTGCTTTTATATTAATTCTCTATATTTTTGAAAATTCTCTTAAGAAAGTAACTAGTACATATAGGACTTCTTTATTTTATATCTGATCTCCCAAGTTGAAAGATTATACTTTTTTTTTAAAGAGAAACTATGTGATTAAAAGTATATATAAATTTGTTCATTATTAATTATTTACTATTTCATTTAATTTATACTATTATGTATATAATAGTCAAATATGTTTAAAAATACATATATACAAGCAACAAAGATTACAAATTATAAAATTATTATATAAAATTATAAAATTATTATATAAAACATAATTTGCCGAAAAAGGCTTTTATATAATAATTTTATAATTTGTAATCTTTGTTGCTTGTATATATGTATTTTTAAACATATTTGACTATTGTATACTTGAAGTGCAACATAAAAAAGAATTGGTTTTAATTCTGATTCTGTTTCTGTATTATGTATATGCATTCATTCTGTTGGAGGATCATGATGTTCTCACAAAATGGACGTTTTTTGAAAGAAATCTACGTATCCACTACTTAATTATAAATTTTTCTTCTGTTTTTTGCTTAAAAAAATAATTTTTATTATTATTAATTTATTAATAATCATATTAATTGGAAGATAAAGAATTGAGGGTTTGAATATTTGGCTTTTGGATAGAAAGATAATATGATATTAAATATATGTTGATTACGAAATATAAAGGATGAATAAATACCTAATTTTCAAAATAGAATATTGTAGAATATAATTTATAACAATAAACTCCTAAGCTGTCAACAATCTCAACCTATAGTCAAGGCAACCTCTTTAAACAATAAAGAGTGTGAGATTAATAATGCAAAAAAGTTTAAACAGACCTCATTAATCAGGCAAATATAACCTGATCTGAAAACAGACTAATAAATAATCAATTATAGCTTCCAGATTCTAAAAGCAGACTAATAAATAGCCATTTATAACTTTGTTGACAATCTTGATAAATTTCTCTCACCCAAATGCTTGAAGAATTTTTTATGAAGAACCCTATTTTTACATTTGCTAAGGTATTTATACAATTTCAGCAAAAGGCATCCGGATTAATTTTAATTAAAAAAAAAAGTATTTTTGCAGATAATTTTGATCAGCTTAATTTCAATTTAATCCTATACTTATTTAATAATTAATAAAAATTTTCCAAATTCTGAATATCTTTTATCTAATGTATTCCTTGCAGTAATTAAGCATCAATATTGCCAGGCCAATTATTAAAAAAAAAAACCATTCTTGTACATATATAATGCAAAGCAATTACCTTATTTTGCATTAATTAGATAAGGTTTCAAAAACAAATATAAATGTGTTTAAGCCCTATAATTAATTTGTCTGTAAATTTTATAAAAATTAAATGTTCAGCTATTTTACTTAGTTGAATTTAAATTACTTGTTTTTTAATCAGAATTTTCTAGAATCTTGACTAATTATTTATTTAATCTTTCTACACATACATACACACAACTTCAGTAAATTTAATAAAATAAAACTTTAAAATTTCCTTTAATTAAAATGATTTAGTTATAAATTAACATGAAGCATATATATACCTTCATATATTTACTTTTAATATTTTTACCAAAAACATTCCTTCTGAATTAGTTCTATGATTAATTTCTTCTAATTCTTTATTATGAATCTTTATTTTTTTGTTCCTATTTACTTGCTTTCATCTGATAATTTTTGTAACTTATCTTAAAAATCTGCTGAGTTATTTACAAAAACAATTATATCAACTTCCAAATTATAGATGACTTAAATAATTTCCATGTAATTTTGTTTATTTGGCTTCCCATTTAAATTCACAAAAAACTTTATAAAACTGCTGTAAAATGTTTTGGGGATATGAAATCACCCCATAGTCACACACACATCCTTATCATATAATATAATTACTACTGTTGCATTTTGGTAAATATTCCTCAAAATTTGTTAGTACTCTGAGTATACGTTGATGTTTCACTTACTCCAGAACTGTTTAGGGGTGCATTTTCATAATCTACAAATCCAAAACTTAATAGTAACTTTTTCTGTAATGTAAATTGATTGAAAGATTAGGTGATCTAAAAAGAACATTACAAATCAAAGACATTCCTTCACATGTACTGATTCATTTTTAATATTTTGTACTTTAGTAAGTAGTGAAAAATTTCAAACTGAATTGTTATACATGAAAATAAATAAAAAGACATTTATTACAACAGAAGACAAAACACAAGTTAGATTTTAATCTTTTATTATTATAAAACTTTTTTTAAAAAAAAAAAATGTTTTTCTCTGTTCTATTTATGATCTTGCTAAATGGTGTTTGAAGTCAATCTGTCATATATGCTATTGTAAATTTTTAGTAGTTGTGATAATAAAAGTGCTTTAAATGAAATTTATTATTTTCATTTCGTAACTAATAAAACATTCTTTTTTCCAATTATAATTATTGCAATTAAATTTTTAGATGATGAAATTCGTCAAGATGAAGGTTTTAAAAATGTTTCATTGGGAAATGTTTTATCGGCAGGATACAAAGAAGAAAAAATTTCATTTTTAACTGACGAAGATAAAGTAATTAATTTATTACATTTATTATTAGAATGTTAATTTTTATTCATTAAATTCAAAATAAACATGGAACTCCTAAATTCAATTTGAGTTTTAATTATAAATTTTGTAAATTAATAATTTTATTCATTATTTAAGGAATTATTTAAAAAATACAAGATTTCATCATTTGAAGTCCAAGTGGGGTTACATGAACTCTTAGGTCACGGAAGTGGAAAACTATTTGTAAGAGATAAAGATGAAGAATTTAACTTTGATATTGATACTGTAAAACATACTGAAACGAATGAAAAAGTAAGTTTTAACAATTATAAAATTAATACAAATATTTGAAGAAGTTAAAATTTAACTTGACAATTTTCATAATTTACGTCTTTATTATCTTCACTCAATTTATGTAATTATGTTGTTTATATCTTTGTTTTAGAAGAAAAAAATTGATGTAGTATTTTTAATTGCTAAGCTTGCTTAATATATATATATATAATTATTTTTTTGATACATATATTTTTTAACATTTTAATTAATTTTTTTTTAATCATTATTACAGTTTTTAAAAACATACTCTGAAAATGTTAAGCTAAATGTTATTTGTGAAAATTTTGTTTAACTTCACCTATATATGTTTAAAAAGCGTATTATAAGTATATTCCTTTGATAACTATTTTATCATGCCCATATTGTTTTTTATTGAGCACTTCTTTTACTATTGTAATATTTTTGATTTTAAATATTTAATTTTTCTTTTAACTTCTAAACTCACTTCTCAGAGTTTCCCATTATTTTTGCTCTCTTCTATTTTATGTAAATTTATACTGCAGACAAATTATATAACAAACTTTTCGGAAGTTCAATGTTCCATAAACATAATCTCATTTTTAAAAACCTATTAAATCATTAGAATTAATTTTCTTTCATACTACCCCACCATTTTTTAATTGCCTTATTAAAATGCTTTTAAATAGCAATAATTTTGATATGCATTTACTTTCTTGTCGAATTGAAAATTATAAACTGCATTTTTTTTAATAGTGTGAATTATGTGTTTATATATCTGCAAGTTATAAATGGCTATTTATTAGTCTGCTTTCAAAATCTGAAAGTTGTAAGTGATTATGAATCTGCTTTCAGAACAGATTATATTTGCCTGATTAATGAGGTTTGTTTAAACTTCTTTGCATTATTAATCTCAAACTTCTTGGTCAAGTTGCAATCTTTAGTGTCTATACCACCTTTATTTTAAAGGAGGTTTCCTTGGCTACAGGTTGAGATTGTTGATAGCTTAAAGGTTGATTGTTATCATATACATATATAACTAATAATCATTATACATATATATTTTTAAAAATGTTAAAATTGTCTTAATTTCATTTTATTATAATAAATCTTATACAATACATACACAGAAAATAATCTGGGAAGAGATAGCTATATGGATGGCTATAAACCAGGGGTCCCCAACCCTATGCCCGCAGGTGCCATGGCGCTCGCAAACCATTTTACGTGTGCCCCCCGCTATCTGAACATGTTGAAAAATTATTTATCTGATACAAATAAATTTAATTTTTACAATTTCTTATAAATTATTGTACTACATTGTAATCAAATTGTAGGGCATACTATACTTTTACAGCGTAAAAATATAAACGTTAATTATATGTTAAAATTTTATTTTTGAAATAAATATTTTTTTGTACATTATGTGTATTATTAACAATATCCAACTATAAATTTACATTAAAAAAATAAATAATGCCCGCCATCTGGTTGAAAAAAATAAATGGTGCCCACCAGCTGGCCGGTATTATAGAATGTGCTCTTAAGTGCAAAAAGGTTGGGGACCCCTGCTATAAACTATTCAGAAAAAAAATATTTATAATTAATATCCTATATTTCTGTGTAATAACATTAAAGTAGGCTCAATGGGATCATATTTTAATTTGATTTGCATTAGTAGTAACTTTTTATCATAGACTCAATAATTAATATTGTTTTTATTATTTCATATTTCTTGGTAAGCTACTAGAGTTAATAACTTTCTTTTAAAGACAAACCAATACTGAAATGGAAGAAAATAGATATCATCAGCATCATAAATAAATTTTCAACCATTATCAATCCACTGCACGATGAAGGTGTCTTGAAGTTCAATCCATCTTCTCCAATCTCTAGTCTCTCTTCTCCACATATCCCAGCACATAGAATTGTATTGAAATTAAAATAATGTATATATAAATACAAGATAATAATAAAGGTGCACTATTCTGGAAAGAATTTAAATTTAATAAAATATTTCTAAGCATTGCTTTCGACGAGGTCGGTCATATTCATAGAACTACTATAAATTTATATAAATAGAATTTATAAGTTAATAATTTTTATATACCATTTACGTGATAATGCAATGCCTGAGTCTTCTTTATTGCATTGACGTTATTTGCTATAAATCATGCCTCTTTATATTTTCTTTTTTGATAATTGCGTTTAGTACACAAGACTTTAATATTAAGAGGATCGAAATTGTGGCCAGATTTCATTTCATGATCTAAAAATATAGAGTTAATATTAGGGTTTCTTTTAATGCATCTATATGTATATTTGTGTTGTACTAATCTTGCAGTGCAGTTGGCATGCGACTCACCATAATAAATTGCATTATATGTTGGTTCGTTATATTTAATTTTATAAATTATTTGGAGAGTTTAGTTCGGAGATAGTTTATCTTTAATATTATTCAAAATTTGATTAAGATTAAGAGGAATTCTAAAACTAATATTGAAATCATGTGAGAAAATTGCCTTCATCTTTTTAGATATATGTGGTACAAAAGGAAGGCTGATCCCTGCATTAATATTGTTATTAATGTTACCAGTATTTAAAGATGAATAGAATTTTTTAAGTTTTATTTAATATATTAATATTATACCCTGAATTGACTAAGTCTTTTATATAGTTTTCAATGTTGTCTTTTCTGTCTTCTTCAAACTTACATAATTTATAGTTTCAATACAAAAAACATTTTAAGCGAGCCATTTTATGTGAAATTGGATTATAAATACTAGGAACATTAATAACATTATTAATGCATGGATCAGCATTCCTTTTGTACCACATATATATAAAATGATGAAAACAATCTGCTCATATAATTTCAATATTAGTTTTAGAAACTTTCCTAATCAAATTTTGAACAATACTGAAGATAAATTATCCCCAAACCAAGCTCTCCGAATAGTTTATAAAATTAAATGTAATGAACCAACATGTAATGCAATTTGTTATGGTGAGTCTCATGCCAACTGCGCTACAAAATTAGCATAACACAAATATTTATATATAAATATGCTAAAACAGACACTAATATTAAATCTATTTGACCATCATTTCGATCCTCTTAATATTAATTGTTTGCACTAAGCGTAATGATCGAAAAAGAAAATGTAAAGAGGTATGGTTTATTGCAAATAACATCAATGCAATAAACAAGGAAGACTCGTGCATTGCATTATCATGTAAATGGTATATATAAATTATTAACTTATAGATTCTATTTATATGAACTTATAGTAGTTTTATGAATATGACCATCCGGGTAGAATCCAAGTTACCAAATAATATTTATATATTTTACAAATGCATATTTTTTTAGAAAACTTTTATTCACAATGATCATCTATCAAAAAATGATAATTAATTATTTTTTATTAAGTTAAAAACAATTACATCAAATATATAGACTTCAATAGTTTAAATATATCTATAAGTCTTTACATTAGTACATAATAATAATAATATATATGTATATATAGAGAGAAATAAAGGATAGTAATTATCATCACCAGTATAAATATTATAGATATATTTGAACTTTATTAAATTTAAAATCTTTATTCAAGATTAAATGAAAAGTAATGTTTTCTAATCAAGTAAAGAATGATTATTAGTCATTTACGAGGCCTTTGAAGATTAAATGGAGTTTGATTTAATTTTAAAATTTGGTTGCAGTTATTAATTTTATCTATTTTTATTATAATTTTCTGAACTAAAGAGAAAATATGTAATTAATATAAAGTATATGAATTGAAATGAATATATACTTGTAAAATGTTCAGTTTTGATTTTTAGAACAAATCATTTTATGTTTAAGCCCTTTTTGTTGTATTTTTTTTTTTTGCCTTTCAGATTAATATATAAATAATATACAGAAGAAGAAAAAAACTTAATCGATAACATGTAAGGCAATTTCAAAATTTTGCTTACTTCATAATGCTCAAAAACAGTACAACCCAGAAAAATTTTTGTAAATTTTTTGAGCCCATTGTGAAAACTTGGACAGTGGATGTCGTAATTATTATTGGGTTTTTTTTCCATTATGTAATGCTATATTATTAAGCAAGAGTCTTGTGGTGTAATAGTAGTGCATTTTTCTATCATATTCTATAATCTGTTTGAAAATATGGGCTGAGTTTGAAACTTTTTTCAACAGGTTTGGGATTTTCTTTCAGATAATCAGCCCTATATCCAAACAACTAACTGGCAATATTGATTGGTAAATGGGTATGTAGCTATATTAACTAGAGCATAAATCTAGAAAACCATCAAAATTTTACTATTCTGCATTTGATAAGTGTGGTGTATATTGCCCTTCTTCATTCCTCTGAGGAGTTGTTGAAGAGGTTTTTGCCAGCAGTAAGATATTTTAAGGGTGTTTTTACAATTACTATTGTACTATCTTCTCAGTCATATGTTTATATCACTTATATATATATTGTATTAGATTAGTAGCTGGTATGAAGCTACAGATACCTACGATTCAAAATTTTCTGTTATAAGTTCTACATATGAAGAGTGTCGGGCAGAATCTGTTGGTCTTTTCTTGTGTCTTTCCAAAGAGGTCCTAAAGTAAGTATTGGGTTTTCTTTATATGCATATATAGATATAAATTGAAGCTTTAATCAAAATAGCTTTTTAATGATTAAGTAATTTGTTTATTCCTTTAATGCTACATTATTACTTTCAGATTTTGTTAATAAATAAAAAAAAATAATTGCCATCGTATAAGTAGATCAAGTCCACTTAAAAAAAGATCCATTACATTCTTCTTCTTGAGTTTTTTATGCATCAAGTAATCTTATAAAATTGAACTGCATTTTTATCAATTCAGAGTAAAAAAAAATTATTTATTTTTATTGTATTACTACTATCTATTTAGGGCAATTATATAGGATGATGGTATGAAATTTGTCTATATGTATGCTGTGTACAGCCACTCACTCGGCTTAACAATCAGGTAAATAGACAGCAGAAATCAAATGATTAGACAAATAGTTTAATAGAATTATCAGTCGGATAAATAATATTACATATATAGTTATAAGACAATTAAGTTTAACTTACGAACCCTGGCCATGAAGGCATAAGAAAAACATAATTTAAACCGGTGTGGCCTGCAAAGTTCCTAGGTCCATTTTTTAACCTTCAGTGGTGGAGTTCACTGGGTTTGTTCCGTTGCTAAGTTAAAACTCTTGACTTTCGTGTGCATTCAATGAGTTCCCCGCTACAAGTGCTGCTTAGTTATTTTTTGTTCTTTCTTTTTTCTTGTTAAGGAATGTTTTAGAAACCAATTAATTCTCCTATTGTCTACTTTTAGTAATCAGCACTTTTAATCTAGCTGCTTAATTAGTTTCTAATCTGAAGCGCTTATCTTTAATAGCGTACCAAATTTAATTACAAAATTCCTGTCTATTTCATCTAACAAAACTTATTTTAATAAAACGTTAATTATTATATACGTATAACTTATTTTAACAAAACTTATTAATTATTATACACGTATATAGCACCTCCACCACTTCAGAAATTATTGTTTCTGAAGTCTTACATAATCTTTTAAGTACGCGGGTTCTTTTCTTGCTCTTGAAGATCTTCGTGGAGATGTTTTCTCTTCTACTGGCGTTTTGTTGGTCTCTTGATCGTCGTACTTCTCTTCTACTGGTGTTTTGTTGGCTCCTTCAGTTTCTTGATCGTCGGATTTCTCTTCGCTTTTGGGAATGCGCGGTGCTGCAGTACTTCCGGTTTGCACTAATTCTTCTCGATGTCTCACATGATTTATGTGCTTGCGCGTTGTTTTTCCAGTTTCTGTCTCTACAAGTATTATTTGTTTTGACAGAATTTCTTTTATGAAGGCCTTCACCCAGTATTTCCTGATAACGTCTCTAACCCAGACTTTTTCTCCCTTGGAGTAAATAGTATCTCCAGTGTTGCTTTCGTAGTGTGTAGAGTTTTGTTCTGGGTGGATTAACGATAGTTTCGTGCGGAGTTTCCGTCCGAAAATTAATTCTGCAGGAGATTTGCCTGTAGCACACGGAGTACTATGTTGATATAATAAGGCAGAATGTAAGGTGTCTTGTATATTTGCAGTGCCTTCCTTCCGTAATGTTTGCTTCAAAGTTTGTACTGCCTTTTCTGCAATACCATTGGACTCCGGGTGATATGGGGGCGTGGCTAAGTGTTTAATTCCCCATTCTGTGAGAAATTCTTCAAATTTAGTAGATGTGAAACTGGTACCATTGTCAGACACGATTGTTTCAGGAATCCCATGAAAAGCAAAAATCTCCTTCAGTTTTGCGATTGTTTCTTCGGTACTGGTGTTTTTCACTACTCTATATTCCGTCCACTTTGAATAAGCGTCGATCACTACCAAAAATATAAAGCCGTGAAACGGTCCAGCGTGGTCAACGTGAATACGGCTCCACGCTCTTTCAGCTGCCGGCCAAGCAGCATATTTTTTCTCGTGCATATTTGCATTTATTTGGCAACTTTCACATGATTTCACATATTTCTCTATGTCAATATTAATGGCGGGCCACCATATGTAACTACAAGCCAGAGCTTTAGCCCGCACTATCCCAGGATGACCTTGATGAATTAAGTGAAGAATCTTATTCCGCCCACTGCTCAGTATCAACACTCTATCATCCATTAAAATACATCCCTTGTTTATGGACAGTCTTTGTCTTACGTCCCATAAAGTTTTATGTAGTCTCTCGGGCCGACTTTGTGGCCAGCCTTTGCTGATCCATTTACTTAAGTGTTTATATCCATGGTCAGCTTTAGTCCAATTAGCTACCTTTTCACTGGTTATTAATTCGTTGTTCCAATTATCGATATAGTTAATAGTTTGGTCGTCTTTTTGTAGTTCAGCTTTAATGGGCATTCTTGACAGTGCGTCTGCGTGTTTAATGATCTTTCCTTTTTTGAAATTTAGATCAAAATCATAGCCTGATAACAGATTAACCCAACGTAACATTCTAGGGCTTAGATGATCAGGGGCAGTTTTATTTTTTGCTAATAATCCCAACAGCGGTTTATGATCGGTAAAGATTTTAAACTGTCGACCATACAAATATTGGTGAAACTTTTTTATTGCAAATATGATAGCCAGCGCCTCTTTATCTAGTTGACTATAATTTTGCTCAGCTTTTGTTAACATTCTTGAAGCGTAGACAATTGGTCGCTCACCGTCAGCTACTGTATGGCTTAATACTGCTCCTACTCCAACTTCGGATGCATCTGTTGTCAATATCAATTCGAGGCTACTGTCGTAGTGTACTAATAAGCTGTTTGACGTTAATAATTCTTTCGTGTCACAAAAAGCTTTTTCTTGGGGTTGATCCCAAATCCATTTTTGGCTCTTTTTTAATAAATTGTATAGCGGTTTTGCTATGTGAGCTTTCCCCTTAAGAAAAACTTCAAAATAATTAAGAAGTCCTAAGAAAGCTTGAAGTTCTTTAACATTTCTAGGTCTTCGGGCTTCCTTTACGGCTGCAATTTTTTGAGGGTCGGGTCTCTTTCCCTTTTTTGAGATTATGTGTCCCAGGAATTTTAATTCAGTTGCCATCCAGATACATTTGTCTGAGTTTATTTTAGCTCCGAAACTACATAACTTGTCGCAAACTTTTAAAACTCGTTCACGTAATTCCTCTTCTGAATTGGCCATGACCAAAATATCATCAAAATACG
The DNA here is from genome assembly GCA_028023455.1 of Epiperipatus broadwayi. Lineage (NCBI taxonomy): Eukaryota > Metazoa > Onychophora > Udeonychophora > Euonychophora > Peripatidae > Epiperipatus > Epiperipatus broadwayi. The sequence goes on from JAQFVV010012501.1 coordinate 435,362, forward strand.
GTGTTACACCATCCATTTGCTGGAACAGCATGTCCATTTTGGCCTGGAAAATATTTGGTGCAACCGTAATTCCATAAGGCAATCTATTATACTTAAACAATCCCTTATGTGTTGTAATAGTTAGCAATTCTGAGGTGCGTTCAGAAACTGGTATCTGGTGAAATGCGGCCTTTAAATCAATTTTAGCGTAGTGACTTGCCTTTTGCATATTTGCCAGTATTTCCCTGACATTTGGTACAGGATACTGACTTTTAGTGAGGTTTTTATTTATTGTGGTCCTATAATCTCCGCAAATGCGGATCTGCCCATTTGGTTTAGATATAACCACGATTGGAGTGGCCCATTCCGTTTTCTCGACTGGCATTAATACACCTTTACTAACCAGATTTATCAACTCTTGTTCTACCTTAGTTTGCAGCGCAAAAGGAACTTTTCTGGGTCTGCAGATAACGGGGGTCGCACCACCTTGTAGCTCTATGTTTATAGGCGTCGTAATAATTTTTCCCTCATCACTTTTAAATAATTCACAATATTTATTTCTCATTTCTTGCTCAATAGCAACTTTATTTATCACACATATCTCTATTCCCAAAGCATCGAACCATTCCCTACCTATAATAGGATTTAGACCGCCTTGTACTATATATAACGGTAGTGTTCGAACCTTACTATTTAATTCAATCTGAGCCATCACCTTCCCTAATATTTTCATACTATTTCCGCTAGCATCTTTTGCTCTTAAACTTGTCTTCATTAATAAAGGAGGATTTTTTCGATTTTGCACTACTTTCTCCCAGTCTTCAAGTGTCATCATTGACACGCCTGCTCTGCTGTCAATTTCCATTTTCACTGGTGTCTTTAATAAATTAACTGTCAGCATAAACTGATTTCCGTATCCAATCTGTGTATTGTAAATATCACACTTTTTTTTATTTTCGACTTTACAAGTTGGCGAGTTGCCACGATCCTTTTCTCCTTTATTTCGACATACTTTCTGCAAATGCCCAACTTTACCACAAGTCCTACAATGCTCCTTATTATATTTACACTTACGAGCCATGTGGCCTTTTTTTCCACAGCAATAACACACTATCTCATATGTTTTGCTCTTAATAGGTTGGGATTTATTTTCAGTTTTCCGAATATACGCATTACTGTCATTTTTGTGGGTAAAATTTCTAAATTCTTCCGATTGGTCGAGTACTATTTCGTGGGCTACTCCCATTTTGGTTGCTTCATCGTACGTCAACTCTCTTGAGGCCAGTAACTGCTGCCTAAGCCTATCGTCTGACATGCCCCAAAGTAATTGCTCAAGCAGATTATCCTCTAAGGCATCGCCATAACTGCAACTTTTAGCAAGTTCTCTTAGAGCTTGATCATAATCTCGTATACGCTCTCCCTTGTTTTGCCTTCGGTTTCTGAAGTGTAGTCTTGCGACATGCTTCGAAGGCTGGGGACTGAAAAAATTATTTAATTTCCCCGTAACTACATTGTATGGCAAATTCTCTGGCTCTTCGTGATCACAGAGTCTATTTGCTATTTCGATTACTTGTTGCCCGGCATAACACAATAATGTGGCAACTTTAATGGGGTCGCTTGTCGTGCCATTAATCAAAAACAGTTTCTCGATTCTCTTAAGGTAAATTGGCCAATCAAAAGGGTTATTAACGTTGAACTCGTTAATTGTTACCTGAGGCACTGATGTCATCATTTTCTATTTTGCTTTTTTTTTTTTTAAAAAAAAAAAAAAATTCTATTTCACTACGAGATAACTATTAAACACGATTACTGGGACAAATTTCTATTAATACGCTTACTAAAACAAATTAATGTTAATACGCTTACTAAAACAATTTTTCCGACTACTAATTCGATATTCACCCGGACTTCGATTCTCAATTTCCTTGTAGCTCTCTTTATGTTATACAATTCAATTCGAATCCACTACTGTTTCCAAATTGCACCAGATTTTTCTACTGGAACATATCCTGTCTACTGCACCAATTTTCTGCTGTGTACAGCCACTCACTCGGCTTAACAATCAGGTAAATAGACAGCAGAAACCAAATGATTAGACAAATAGTTTAATAGAATTATCAGTCGGATAAATAATATTACATATATAGTTATAAGACAATTAAGTTTAACTTACGAACGCTGGCCATGAAGGCATAAGAAAAACATAATTTAGACCGGTGTGGCCTGCAAAGTTCCTAGGTCCACTTTTTAACCTTCAGTGGTGGAGTTCACTGGGTTTGTTCCGTTGCTAAGTTAAAACTCTTGACTTTCGTGTGCATTCAATGAGTTCCCCGCTACAAGTGCTGCTTAGTTATTTTTTGTTCTTTTCTTTTTTCTTGTTAAGGAATGTTTTAGAAACCAATTAATTCTATTGTCTACTTTTAGTAATAGCACTTTTAATCTAGCTGCTTAATTAGTTTCTAATCTGAAGCGCTTATCTTTAATAGCGTACCAAATTTAATTACAAAATTCCTGTCTATTTCATCTAACAAAACTTATTTTAATAAAACGTTAATTATTATATACTATAACGGAAACGGTTTTTTGGATTGTTTGATTTGATTTATTTATACTTTCAATTATATTTTATACTTATTTATTATACTTTATTTTTTCACAACTTTGATTCTTCCTTTCATTTATTTATTTATTATACATTTATTTTTACAGCATTTGCTTATTCTTATTTCTTATTTGTTTACTATCAGTTTTGCTAACCGAAATATCCCGGCTTAGCCTCCAACTGTAATGGATATTGTTTATTTATTTATTTAACCAATGCCGTTACAATGCAAGCAGAGAGCTAATACAGATACAAATTTAACTTCATATCTATACCCTTGACCGAACCCCAAGGCAATACGTACATATTATCTTGGCGTTATTTTTCCCAATCAAGAACTCTCGGCTGCTGAACAAAGCAAACCATTTCAAAGAAATTTAACGAATGTCCAGCGCTTGCTATTTATTTTTATATAATTGGGAAATTCGCACAAACAAGTAGCACATGAATACCTTTAAAAAATCAGCATTACCCTTTAATCACTAATTACAGTTTCCTCCCTGTCGTAGCTTGGTGATAAGAGAATAAAGCAAGTATATGCAATTTTAAGAATAAATATATTTAATAACACTCACTTTTATATAAAAAAATACATGATAACAATAATAAAAAAACACACACTTATATAAATACATGGCTCTAATAAAACATAGAAAAAAAGATCAAATATAAAAATTATTTTGAAGTCCTATTGGATAGAGTAAATTTATCAAAATTGTTCATTGTTTATTTATTTACGACATTAACAATTAAAATGCATGCATGCTTTTACCTAGGTTTTCCTTGTGGTTGTTTCCATGGGTATTTCTTTCGAGATCTTTTTACCGTCCAATGGGAGATCATCCCTTTTTTTGTAGAGACGGTGATGTCCTTCACTGTCGGCTGGCTTGATTTTCTTTCTCAGTTTTTGGGGTTATTTCTCATTCCAGTTTTTTCCTTCTTGTCGATTCTTTAGGTAGATTTTTAAGTTGTCAGTCACCGAAGCGGCGGTCTCTCTAGCAGGTCAGGCATAGATCTTACATTGTGAGTCAGTGGTGAGACGGATTGAATATGAACCCATGTCCCTTTAACGCCACTAGCCACGCACTTCTTTCATTTTCTTTGAGCTGTTGCTTCCTCAAAATCTCTACTAGTAATCCTGATAATCTTTGTAATTCTCTTACCGTCTTTCTTTTGTTCATTGTTTTGTAAATTTTTAATTAAGATTTAGATTTCCAACCAATTCTTATCATCATGTTTCTTTATTTAATTAGTGGCTGGAATGAAGGTTTTAATTAATTTAGCTGTAATTATAAGCTTTTCCTTGTTATACATTTTCTTTGTCCGAGGAATTTAATTAGTCCAACAGACTTTAACACCTACGGCCATATTGTTTTTATATTACATATTACATTTAATTTTTATTTAAAAGTTTACAATTCATTTTTCACATTTTTGTTCATAATTTATTTTAATTTGTTACAATATAGTTTTTAAAAGAGAGGAAAAGACGCATTTTTTTATGCATCCCCTTCCCCTCTCCCACAATAAATAAAAATAACTTTCAAGCATTTGACTTAATCGTTTTTTTTTTTTTAAAAGAGAGAAAGAGACGCATTTCTTTATGCACCCCCCTCCCCTTCTCTTATTATTACAAAAATCCAAAGTAATTTCGACATTTGAATTTCAACCTTTTTTTTTTCTTTTCCTTTTTTTAAAAATTTAGTAGCTAATCCATTTACCTTTATTACTTCTAGTAGCTACTTTATCTAATTTTTATTAATAAATATATACGTGTGACGACGACTTTACGTGGCCGTCACAATACGTATAACTTATTTTAACAAAACTTATTAATTATTATACACGTATATAGCAATGTATAAATTGCATTTATGCATATTAAAGACAGCAAAAATATAAAAAAAAAATTAAACAGGACTTAAAAAACTGAAGATATATTTTAATTACACATAACCAGGGTCATTAATAAAAAGCAAAGTGTAAACTAATTAAAAGAAAGCTTTTATACTTAAACTAACAATTTTTATGCTGTTTTATTGTTAAAATAAATAAGTTAATTGATTTCATTAACCGTAAATTTAAGATATTAGCTTGAGTAGCAACAGTGAAATAAAAATGATTGTTGAATGAATTTTACAATCTAGTGCTCTTGGGCGATACCGCTATTTGACGTTCATATGCTCCTTACATAAATCTCTCTAGAGCAGATTGGTAATCATTTTTTCAATACGGCTCTGGAATTTTGACTGATGTGCTGTGGATTACTACTATTAATGCAATCCTTTCTGTAATTGTAGTAATATTTACTTCCTGCATTACATAAAAAAATAGCATCAAGTTTATTTTTTCTTAGAAGGTTTTTTTTTTATCTATTTATTTTTGTTAAATCAATAAGACATCATATGATCCTATCTCCCATAATGCTTACACAATGCAGTTCAGCAGCAAATTCATAATCATGGTGAGAAAAAGAGAATTTGGCGCTGAACTTATTTTTTTTGGGTAAACCAAATTTCTTTTAGCTATTTTTCTTGCAATATTTGCTTCATCGGTTTTTTTCTACTTGTAATATTTTGATAAAGAAGTAAAATTGAAATAGATTGGCTCACTAATCAATGTAAAAACAGCTTTTTCCATCAATGTTTTATTGCCCTCTTTGGTGTAATATATACACTATTGATAACATTTACAGACTATTATTCATTACAGATAATTATGTATAATAGTAACAAACATTCACAATAATACATTTATCAAAAAAAAAAAAAATTTTTTTTAAATAATACAATATTTGATGTATAATCTTTTTTTTTTGATTTTGTTTGTATGCAAAAAATATTAATGAATATTTATTTCAATTTTCTAATATTTGATTACTTTGTATAATCAAACAGTTGAGAGCTATGATCATTAAATATTTTATGTTGTGAATTTGTATGTACTGATTTGAGATTTAAAATTGTTAATTCTCATGTTGTTACTGTATTTTGGAAATATTTAGAAAATTTTTTCTTTTTTTTTTGTATCTGTCATTATCATCATCAGCAGTCACTCACAAGTGAATGTGCTAATTCCAATTCTAAGAGCAAAAGATAAAAAGTTGAAAAAAAAAGTAATAGCAGTGATAATATTGCACTAAAGATAACTTTCGCAATAACTATAGAAACTAATGGGTGAATCACAAATAGGTCAACATATAGAACATGCTGGTTCATTATTCTGTTTATTTGATATTTTACACTGCTGTCTTTTAATTTCTTATAATTCATCACTGTCCAATGTATTCATTGTATTCTATTCTATGATATAACTTCCTAATGAAAATAATCAAAACGATACTTCTTAATAATGTCTTTATGATAATCTTTATAATGTAAATTGATTTTCTTTCTTCCATGAAAACCATACTCAAGTTGATACCATAAAAATGTTTTTAAGGAAGTTTTGTACTGATCATTCATTTCAAATGTCCAATCCAATGAAGATGTGATTACACCATAATGGACTCTTATATTGCATCCAGCACGTTGAATGATATATTAATTGGTCTTACATACTTGCCATTGTCTTTTTTAATTTCCAATGCTTTTATATTATATCAAAGATATCAGACTCATTTCCATGCAATAAATTTATATAAGGTGTTTGTCTGAAACTTTGTATGATGGTATTTTAATATTAATTATATATTGAACTATTTCAATCTTCTAATATTAATTATTAAATGTCTTTATAGAAAAAATTCAAACTTTATTTAAATTTTTTTGAAGTCATTCAACTGTTAGTAATCCAACACAGGTTAGTATTTAATACAATATTTCAAATGGTATTATTCTCCTCTTTTCTTCGAGTGTTCTGACCATGATGATACTAATATAGGAATCAAAACCAAGACAAAAACATTGGTAGAGAGAAGAAACAATGAAGAAGAAAATTCAAAGCATGTCAATGGTAAATAATTTAAAACTCACCCTAAATATAATAATTCATAATGTTTGGTAACCACTAATTAATCTCACCCTTAGGAATAAGTGGAGAGATCAGAGGACCCTCATAGATAAGAGTATAAAATTTCCACTGATATCTTTGACAAAATAGCATAGTTGGAGTATCACCTTAAATTCAATATTCATGAATCTAAAGGTCTAGATTTGGTTACCCTACTACTATGACTGATCAGGTCAGCAACATCTAAGAAGTGAAAAGAATAATACCACTCAAAATGTTATATACCAACTTGTGTCCATTACTAATTTGAATGTGTGAAAAGTTTAAATGAAGTCAGAATGTTTTTTAAAGACATTTAACAATTAATGTTAGAATGATGGAAATAATCCAAAATATAATTACTACAGCTTTATATACAGTTGATTTAGTTTTAGTAATTATTTCATAGTGATAAATTACCTTGACTTTTAACTTGTTAAAAGCAGCAGCACATATGAGTCTGTGCTGTATCTCAATATCTAAGTCTAACTTTTCTACTTAAAAAAAAAGCTTCTGAGATTTTTGAATTGGCTTACATTCTCAAGTTGATAATCACCCAACCTAAAACATGCTCAAGATTTTTCTATCATTGACTAATAAAAATTTGTTTTTTTGAACATTAATTACTAAACCAAAGTCCTTATATATTGCTTCCAAACTTTAAGTACATTCTATAGATCATCTTTTGAACTGATAAAAATAACACATTTATCAGTATATTGTAAATCTAGAATCCAAGAACATGAAGTTTTTATTTTTGTTTGTTAAAAATTCCACCGTCAAACTTGCATCACATTATGATTCCTGATTCATAAAACTATAAGATTTTTTAAAGACCACTGTCATAAAAAAACTATGTTGGAGCAAAAACACATTCTTATTTGCCAGTTTTTATTTCAAATTCCTCAGATTTTCCACCTGCAATAATAATACTCCCTCTCATTTCATTATATAGAAGCTATATAGCACAAATAAATTTTGGTTGATAATCAATGCCATAATCAAATGTCTTAACTAAATCAATAAAAACAATTTATAAATCTTTTTCCCCTCTGATATTGATTAGCAAAAAATCATATTTATAATGCTTCTTAATTCTGTAAAACCATATTGAATCTCTGCTAAGCATTCATTTATGACTAGAAGCAATCTTTTCAACAAAATCATTGAAAATACTTTTTCTATACTTAATAATAATATTCCATCATAATTACTGTAATCTTATTTTTTTTGCTTTATTTTTAAAAAATTAGAATAATAGAAGCATTCTTAAGATCAGGCAACACAACTTCACGAGTTCATATATTCCTAAAAAAATTCCATTCTTTTTGAAGCTATCATATCATCAAATTTTAAGCTTCTTCGCATATCTCATCAGGATCTGTAATCTTTCCATTTTTAATATTGCAAAGTCTTGATTTGACTTCATTAAGCTGGATATTTTTGTCCATATTTAAATGATTAGATAAAATAGATCTATCATTATAAATCATCTCATTTCTTATATCATTATTCATATAATCAGAATACTTATTTCGCTTGTTTTAAATGTCATCATTGCTGGATTTAAAATTTTTGATATTTTTATTACATCCATAAGTTTTTTTCATTGTAACAAAACAAAAAAAAAGTGATCACAATCATTGATTCTCTCTCTCCTTTATAGTTTAAATCCATGAATTATTTTTAAATCCCTTTCACAAATGAACTTCTGCCTTTAAATCTTTTTGTTATGAATCTCTACATTCAATTTATTATTTTGTCAAGTAGAAAATGTTGCTTGTTTCTTTTTGATAAAATTAAGATTATTGTCCGAAAAGCAGTCATGATTCGTCTTTTTAGTGAAACCAAGAATAGATTTGTATCCAGAATATATTCCTTAAAGAATTCCCCTCCCTGGTAATATGACAATTCTTAAAGTTCAAGTGAGCAATTTTAGTGTTTAATAGCTGTTGAAAATTGCCAATTTAAAGAATGATTATCAATTTTATTATGAATATTATTAAGACCAGTTTTTTTAATATAACTTATCATTTTAATTTTGGAGAATACTAATCTATGATTTGTTCAACCATCTGCACATGTAAGTTCTGGTGCATTATGAACTTCTTATATATTCTAATTCCTAACTAATGTAATCTAGTGACTGCCATTATTTTGAGTATATATGCATCTATATTACTTTATAGCAATTTTTCTGCCTAAACAGTGTTTGTAATTATCAATCTATATGTTGTGAAAAAAATTCAATAACTGTAGACCATTTGAATTTATCACATCATCAATACCATTATTTCCAAAAAAATTTGGCCAAAGTCTAGTATTTGTATCAACACATATGCATTAAAATCTACAAGAAAAAAAAATATTTTAATGGTACTGTTGTAATAATGTTATCCAGAAAAGAAGTTTTCTTTCTGTGAATTTTCTGAAATGCTGGGGAACGTATGCACTAATAAAATGAGTATAGGTACCATTATGCAACCAAAGATTTAATGCCTTTAGTTTTTTATTGATGCATCATGGAATTCCACAAAATAGAAGAGATATTTTACAGCTATGTGTTTTCCTTTCAATTATTCATCTATTATCCAAAAAAAAAAAAAAAACTTATTCACACACCTTTCTATGGAAGAATTTTATTAAAAGTAATCTTAAATTTTGACAGCTCCTTAGCCAGTAATGCTGACCCTTCATTCTGTTCTTAAAGAATTTGCAATAAGTATAGTTTGCACATTTCATGTACTTATATGTAGAAAAAAAATTACATTTATAATACTTTGCGTTAATGTTACCAGTCCCCTGGATTAATACTTTAGTAATATTATTTCTAGAACTTTAGTAAGTAATTTCCCAGTCACAATAACCTAGTAAGAGTGTGTGAAACAGGCTATTTTGAAACTGTATTTTCTAGATTTCTTTCACTTTCCTATTAGGCAGGGAGTATCTATAAATAAAGCAGCTTAAGCATACAATCTTTGCCCAGCTGACACTTGTCTCAAGCAAAGATCACAACTAAGGACAGTCACCTTAGTAAACCTGTCTCCATTATTCCTGGGCTAAAATAAAACTCACTAAAAAAAGGAATTGAAGTCAAAATTACCTTAAATATATTTTTCAACCAATGCAGTATATATGAATTGTAATGAGTTTCATTCTTGTTTGTAAATTTACTGGATTTGTTTATCCTTATATACATCTGAGACAGCTAATGCAAATAGTCATTTTGCATTGGCTGAACAATGTAATAAAAAGGGTGCTGAAATGTTTATTAACAGCATTTAGTTTTTAATTAAAATTGGAAATTAAATACAATGTTAGAAATAATGCTATATTTTATTTATATACATATATATTAATACTAAATCTATAATAAAAATGAAAATATTATATGAAAAATATAAAAATGTTTAATTTATTTTTTAGAATTTTTGGATATGTAAATTCTATAGCAGAAGATATAATTTATGTAAATTGGTTAATCATGGTCCGAGCAGGTCTTTTAGGGTTAGAATATTACAGCCCTCAGACAAAAAGCTGGAGGCAGGTAAGATAATTCAAAGTAAAGCTATGAAAGTTTTTCTCTGATTTGTCTAAAAGATATATTAAGTTTGAATAAATTTATCCCCTCATTTCAGAATTCACATAAAATGTGTTTTCAATGTTTGACTATAACTTAAGATAGAATTCTAAAGAATTGTGCTTGACATAAAATATGTGTTATTTTGATAGGTTTTCATATTTAAACCAAGGATAAATATACTAATCTGTATATAGTGTAATAGTATATTCCTTTGGAATATATTTCATTGTTGTATAAATTAAGAAAATGTATAGAAAGAAATTTTATTAATTTAGAAGTGTCATTAATATTTTAAAATATTAAGTAATTATTTAAGAGCATTATATACTCTTTTTTACAAATAAAAATTGATTTTATTAAATGATAATTTAAAAAGAAATTCAATTGTTGAATTTAAAGTAGTAATTTGAAAGAATTGATAATTATTTGTTTTAAATCTACTTTTAAAATTGACTGAAGCATTATTTATTGTTTTATTGGTAAATAGCTAAAAATGATTTTTGTCAAGAAAACTATTTGGATCACAATAACAGAATTGTTGGCTGTTGAATTGAAAAAGAAAACATTGAATTTTAAAATCTCAAAATGAACTTTTAAATAATTTTTATCACAAGAATTTGGGAGCCAGGACTCAAATGGATAATCTACTTCATATTTTCATCTATCATGAATAGGATTACTTCATAATCATCAACTGCTGCAAAATCGTGATTTTTCTACATCTTTGTTTAGGCCTATCTTCTATATTTCAAATGAAGCGCCATTATGAAAGAAGGATCATTTGCTTTATCTTAAATTTGGATAACGTTAACATTTTCTACTAGTAAACAAGTTAAAATTACAAATAACTTATAAATCTTTATTAAATTTTTTTTTTTATTTGTAATAAATTATTTTCACATAAATATTATGCCAATATCAGTTATTTTAAATTGTCAATTCTTAAATATTGTATCAATCACTATGTGTAATATCAAAGTTATATGCAAGTAATATTTTCAAAATGTTTTAAATATATTTAAAAATAATAGATATAATAAATGATAATTTTTATTTTACACTCCATATTTCAATACAAATTATGAAATATATAATCCGAGTTATTTAATGTTTATAATTTTAAATGATTGTTTAAATAATATTTATTTTATATTATGAGATTTGATTGATGCATGTATTGGCAACTGAGATATTTGAGGTGTTTAGCTCAATATTTGTTGGTTCTAATTATAAATTCCTATGGCTTCATTTTATAATGACTTTGTTTTTGTAGTTAATACTTTCTTAAGCATGGCTAATGTTTTTATCTTTATAATTAATACAGCTATAGTAATAAATTAATATTTAAATATTCTAATACATGAAGTTTTAAAAATAGTTATTGTTTCTATGCCGTTACTTAGAATATTATAGTAGAGAATTAAGCTTATATATAACAGGCATTTCACCCATTGCGTAATTTTATAGCCCTCAGTGTACAGGTTACTGTGTTACTAGGTATTGAGTTCAAAGATGGTTTGGTTTGTTTTGGCACTTTCTCAGATTGTTAATCATATATGCATTTGTTGATTTTGATGTATTAATTTAGATATTGATAGCTATAACAGTGATATTATTATTTTTTTAAAAATTATGTTTTATTATTCACTATTACTTGAATTGTAATAAGTATATTTATAAAGTGCATACTCATTACTTAAAGTAATATTTAAGGCTATAACGTGTCCAAGTGTAATTCATGCTGGATAAACTTGTCTTTTCACTTCAAGATTTATTATTAGAAGAGTTTCATTATATAATTTATAGCTTCCCAACATTTTTGTTTGTAACTTTGTTAGTAAACCGAACTTTTTTGGAATTTTTTTTATATTAATTCTCAATATTAAATTACAATTTGATATAAGAAGTGTTGATTTATTATCTAGTGGCACCTTCTAATAATGTTACGTATGGAACCATATATCCATTACAATATATATATATGTTTTATCATAGTCTTCAAATAAATATTTCTATTTTTATATTGAATAATTGTAAAATTCAAAGCCTGTTTTCATCTTGATATGTAAATAATTTTGTTGCTAGAATTGAAATGTTATATTTAGCTATAGTACATGACATAATAATATTTTATAATTATGAAATGTACTTTCTTTCACTTCAAATTTGAACATTTTCGACCTAATTAAAAATAATTTCTGTGTGAATTTTGTGTGTGTATTATGTAATGAATATATTCATAGCCTGGTTTTAATTTAATAAGGATAATAAATATCAATGCAAACGATATCCACAGAATTGTTTAACTATTTTCTGTCTTATAATTATACTGTCATTAAAGTCACAGATACTGATACAATAAAAATTGAATAATAAAATCATTGGTTAATAATCTGAAAATTTGAATAGGAAAGACCTGAAACTAAATATCACTTAGCTCTTTAGTGTTATTTTAGACTTATATTTATTTCACAGCCTATTCATTTTATAATTAAGTAGAAATTAAATCATTAGCCTTCATTTAGCAAATACTGGACAAATATTCCATATTATAACCAAGATTATTATTATTCCAACAATATTCACTTACTTTATATGTGATATTGATTTAGCAATATAACACCACGATAGTCAACATAAATCACATTGATATAATTTAAAGTTATGCTGTTCCAAGATAGAATTTAAAGGAAAGTTTAAGTGTGTCTATATATATTAATAGAATTTCTCCAATTCCCTCTTGGTGTGATCGGTTTAACAAACTCTTTATAACAATAGCCAGAGACTCCATCTTTCATAGATATCGAAAGCAATAGGTTGGAACATAACCAACAGAAACCTTTGTAGCCAATATTTATTTATCAGTGATCTGAAAATCGCTGACAGTCTTATAAATTCGCTGGATGATGCCAGAAAAGAAAAGTGAAAAGAAGCCATGGAAAAGCAAAACATTACAAGAGCTAGTTGTAAAACCTGGTTATTTTTGTAAAAGTTTGGTGTTTGTAAAAATATCTCTAAAAGAATCACTACTATTATTGCTAATAAGATTATCAATCTTAAATATCAGACTTCTAAACTACTTAAGATTGATAGAATGAGGAAAAGTGTCATTAGAGCAGAATTGCAAGCTTGTTTGTGATAATGTTCCACTAATATTAATCTGATAAATTTGTAGATGTTGATGAACTTATCCTTGAGCAAGGAAGGTCCCAGGAATAGATAACATATTTCAGAGTTTCTAAAAAAAAAGTGAGAATTTAAAGCCAAATAAAAATTATTAAAAATTAGATAAAATCAAAGCTCTAGCAATCTCAAAAACCAAACAAATATAATAATGATCCAAGAAATAATCGTTCAATATTATTATGTGTTCCGTATAAACTTTTTAAAAAAATCATATTAGCAAGAATTTTGTCAATAGTTGAGAATCATTTCCCTGTAAAGCAGGCTAAGTTTAGGCCTGGGAGAAGATGCTGTGAACAAAAGTTATCTTTAAGAATTCATATTGAAAAATGATTTTTCAAAATAAATTAAAAACTGCTGTGACTTTTGTTTTAACCTCAGCTTATGGTTCTGTTTGGAAAAATGGTCTTCTAAAACTTCCTGAAATTCTTAAATACAGAAAAATCATTAATTTGTTTGACAAAATCTTTTTCAATAAGAAAATTTAAGTAACATTAAATGATAATTGTAATAGATACAAAATTTTACAGAATAATCTTCCATAAAGTTCAGGTTATCATCTGCTTTATTTAATACTGTTATTAGTAATCTTCCCTAAAATACAGGTAATTTGTTTATTCTGATAATATTGCCTTGTCTTCTCAAAAAATATCCTTTCCTGAAATAAAAAAATCTCTCAACAAGAATATGAAAATATTGGAAATCGTTTCAAAGACTGGAATTATATTCCTAATCCAGTGAAGGCAGTAAGCACAGGTTTTTATCTAAACATCAGAGAATTAACCTGTAATCTCTTTTTGCAATAGTAGACTAAGGTATAATCCTGTCAAAGTTAATTTCTGGGAATGCATGCTGGTTCTACTTGGGTTATGTTGCAAATATTTTACGGACAGCTTCCTTAGCAGAAGCATCATGTTCTGCTGATAACTACTATGCCCGTTTGAAGAAAAAAATTCTGGATACTCAATTAATAGTAAATCCAACTAGATTTGACCTTTCTCGATGGAGTCTCTTCAACGGATTGGAGGCAACCCATGATCATTGCATTCATCTGCTTTGTAAGTGGAATTTATCATCCACTAATCTACGTAAACGTGGGCAAACCCAAACTATGAAACATATAGTTAATGATACCAAATCTATACCTATTATAGTGGTAGAATTGAAGGAATTAATAAAGCTGCTGGTGAATCTATTTCCTGGTTAGAATCTGAGTGGGTTCCTTTGTATTTTGATGATGATTAAACCTGTCAAAAAAAAAATCCATAGGCTAAATAAATTAAAACAAGTTATGTAACTATAGGTTATAGATGCTTACTTTTTTAAATATTATACTAATCTGTAAAAGTAAATTTATGCAAAATAAAATTTCTAAATTTTGTAATTACTGTTGTGAAAATAAGATTTACATTTTCCTCAAAACAGTGAATCCTTTGGTATATTTGACTTAGTCTGTTTAATTAGATGCCTTTTTAGCTTATCCATTATAAATATTAAATAATTATCATGTATAGCCATGTGATATTTATTTGGAAATTTTATAACCACAAGGTGGGGGGGGGGGGAGAGAACACTATAATGCAAGTGAGTTTCTAGTTTATTACTTCATATTTTATTTTGAAATTAATATCCAAGATCATTGATGCTAAAATCTGGTGATTGACAAAATTAAAAGCTTTATGAAAAGCAATTTGAATCCCAGTTATATCATTAAGCCACTTTATTAGCAAAGGAATTATGTGAAATTCTAAGTTGCATATTTTTCTAGGCGCAGTAATATGAAATGGATGCAATCTTTCAGATATTGTCTGTAATATGGAGAGTAAAATAATTAGTTGCAAGTTCTTAAGCTATGCACTTGGGTTGATCTGCATTTTTCTTTATTGAAATTACAGAAAACAATTTGTGTAAGATATACATGCTATCATATAATAATTAAGATTCTACAATGCATTCGGAAAATGGTGTAGTATTTATATTGAATATGTTTTTGTTGCTAGATGGTCAAGTCTTGATTTGTTTATCAATTTCACTCCGTGAATTGATCACTGGACATTGATTTTTTTATTATAATTATTTCATGTACTTACTATTCACTTAACTCTATATTGTTGACTATAATAACTCTGAATATGAATACTTGGTATCGTTTAAGATTCATCTAAAATATGTATGACCATTTTAATAAAGATAAGCCTTTCATATTTAACTTAATGTGAAAGATTGTTAGTGTTAAGAACATATCATTATAATTAACATAAAAGCCCCAAATTTTTTTAATTTAAATTTTATTTCTTCAGTTGACTTTTAGATGCATCTGCAATTTTTTAGACTCATCTATGCAATATTTATCAAAACTCAATTCATCTATTATAACATGATTGTTGTCTATTTTTTCTTTAACATTATCTCACTTTCATAGATTTGACTTTTATGTCAGTGAATTTCTCCTCATATGAGTTTGTTGTTATTCCAGATCACTTTCTGATTTTGAAATAGTAGAATTAACAATTTGCCTGTATGACTGTCATCAGTGTAGAAAGAAAATTCTTGATAAATTTTATTCATAACAATGAATTGTTAGAGAATCCTAATAAAGTGAGTCATCTTTGAATTATGTTTCAACTTTAAAGAATTGATCAATAATTTTCAGAAATTTTTTGAACTTCCAAATGAAAAATATAAAATAAGGCTACTAGAATCGCAAATAATACACTTTGCCCATTCAATGATTATTCCAAATGCAAAACATACAAAGATTTGAGATTCAGTTTTTAATTGAATTCCAAATCAAATTTGACATAATTTATGCTTATGGTAACTATTGGAACAACTTATTTAAATTTAAAACTCGTCATAATGATGTCATAGCAAAGCTATATAAGCATTTAAATATTTCCTAAATATATAATTACCTTTTCCATAATTGAACCATTAGTCCATTTCCATGACTATTCCATTTAAAAAAGAAAAATCAAGCAGGACTATTTCTTTATGCAATAGTTACTAGGTGGTGCTTGTTATATACAGTATTGCAAGAAGTTTTATATAAGAAATCTCAAAAAATTATATTATTACTAATGCAATTTGTCTCCAAAATTTATTTTTGAATAAATAGTGGAACAATATAATCAGTAACAATAACTGATGTCAGAGTAATTGAAATTTATCACATTCAGGAAAATGGTCTACAAAAGTTTTGTATGTGAATTTACCACATTACAGAGTATTTTTATTCATAAAAATATTGATTACTCTGGTTGGCACTGAGTGGCATTACTGTTTAGAGAGTTTTGCCTGTTTAATAACAATTATGTGCTAGCACAAGGAATAGTGATCATGCGATATTTTTAGTCATAATATCAACAACTTTGTTCAAAAAATTTTGAAGGTCTTTGTCTGCGTAAAGAATCAAAAATTATGGTATGTGTTAATGATGTATAGCTTTTTATTTTAAGAAACAAATAGGTGATTTTCCATGTGGTATTGTTTATTATTTCTGGAATTCTCCATTGAAATAGTCGATTCAGCACTTGTATAAGCATTTATTAAGTTTTACAATAGTTTTAAGTAAACTAATACTGGAAAAATTCAAAATAGACTAGAAACTTACAACCATGATAAAATTATATAAAAATTAAAACTTAATGTTTATTTACTATAATGTTCTTTTCATTGAATCCAATCGAGTTATATACTCTCCTTTTTCTTTTTAAAAACTTTATTTGTTCTCATTAACCATATATACATATTCACATCTTTAACACCAAACGTTTCAACCACTTTTTTTCTGTAGTCATTTTCAAGGATCTATAAAATTACATGTTTATATCATCAGTATTACAAATAAAATTAACATATAAAAATGTATATATCCTTATCATAAAAAACAATATTTCCCTTTTACCTATCAGTATATCTTTATATATATTGTGCCATTACAATTTAGTCACTAGATAAATTTATAGTAATGTGCATGTAGAAAAGGTAAACCAAAAATCATCATCACAATTTTATATAACCATAAAAGAAGCTGTAGGGCATCCAAGTTCAAACCCTTCCAGATCAAAATTTCAAAAGCTTTAAACAGAAAGAGAATGGGTCAACAATTATATGCTTTATTTGTTTGTGTGTTGATAGAAAGGTAATACACACATTTAAACTATTTAATATTTAAATTTCCTGTTAAAAAGCAAAGTTATAATGCATACATATAGGCAATGTATGTGTAAATTATTTAATTGTTTTATATTTCAAATATTAAACATTTTAACTTTCTTTAAAACTAACCTATGCTTGATCAATTCTAATATTTTATTCTATGCTTTTATTTTGCTTTTCTTTAATTATAAGTGGGATTTAAAAGTTACAGACTTAATTAAATAATTGGGTTATAATTACTAAGCTAGCAATTATATTATTTAAGGTTAGTTTATGAATGATTTGAAAGAATGAAGGATGTGTGTACATTACATACAAAAATTTACATTTCCTAAATATTGAAAGAAAAGGAAGTATTAAATCTGTCAAATTATTTTTTTTGTACAATTTTTTTGTTAAAAGAGGAAATCTGTTTAATCAGATATCGATCTTTGTAGCAATTTTTTTTTGTAAATGATTGTTTCACTTTGGAAGCTTATAATGGGTCAGAGCTCTAATTTTGAAATTGTCTTATCTCAAGATCTAAAGAAGGAAGCTCAAAGATTTGAAGTGTTACCTGGATGTTAAAAAGGAAAAAAAAGAAAAGAAAGGAAATAAGGATTGAGTCTATTTTTTTTTTTTAAACAAAAGTGTCTGGAAAAAGGATTAAACTTTTCAGTTGAAAAATAATTTAGTTGAAAATAAATTAGAGATCTAATTAAAACAAATTTGTCCAAAAATAGCAAGTGATGCTATCTCTGATTGGTTAAGTTAGCTAAAAATTGGATATAAAAAGCTGTCTTGAATTATTATTAAGATTATTGTTTATGATTCAGATTATTAAACTATCCAATTGAATGCTGAAAATATAAGAAATGGCGGGCTAGAAAAATTATATGTATGTCCCATTTCCGGACCATCTGGGGAAGCTGCACATCACATAGGAAAGAAAAGATGTGTCTAAATAATATTCTACACCTTTCAACTGACCAGAGAAATAAGATGTTTTTAATAGAAGGAAGAAAGCATTCACCTGCATTCAAAGAAGATGAATTAATCTACTGATAAATATTAATCATCAAGTCCAATTAATTGTTACAACAACTGATTTTAAACTCAAGAAAATTTATAAATGTGAAAACAACTGCTGTATTTCATCCACATGCTTGACAGGAAGAGAAGAAAAATTAATATAATGATTTCCAAATTGTCCACTAAAGCAAATAACCTCAATAGAGTCATCATCATCAAATAGTTATACACCTCAAGAAAGAGATTGTTCCCACATAAAACGGAAATAGTAGCTGCAGAAATATAGACATTATACAAGACAAGTTTGAACCCTTGGAAATTCGCCACAAACAAAAGATCGGTAATATGACTTTTTATATCTATTTTCTTTATGATATCAGTCTTAATAAACATTTTAGCAATAAAGTGGTATATTTTTATTTAAAGAACTTTTAAAGACTATTCAGATCGATTAAAACAAGAATGTCTTACTAATAATAACTTTGAGCTTCAGAAATTATCTTGAATGTATGAAAATTATTTGTTTATTAATTTTACAGTTATGAAAAATATTAATGTTATTAATAATTTGCTTATAATTATTGATATTGTTATATTTTGAGAAATCTATAATATTTCTTTGGACTCCTTTACTTATGATCATTCTATGGACTACTCAGGTATGGTAATATCTTTTTTTTGATTCTTTAATTATGTTACAATGGACACCCAACTGGGGCCTGATATTTTACCATATACCTGAAAAAGAGAGTCTATAGAATGATGGGAGATGTGTGGTTAAAAATAGAGAAATTTTTTTTAGTAAAATTTTTTTTTTTCAGTAAAAATTTTTTTTTTGTCTTACAAAATTTTCTTGGCCAAACAGTCTTATTTTAGATGATGATGTTTAATATGATTTAATTTTTCATTGATGATGATAAAATGGGTACAGCCATAAAACAGCTTAGTTTTTTTTTATCAATTTTGAAAATAGAGATGAATATCACAACTTAAGACAAAGGTGAAATAAATAATAGATTTTTTTTTGTGGAACATTAAAATGATTTATTGCCAGATAGGATAGGCATAGTAATAGTGATGAATTATGGAATAGTAGTCTCATGTGTGTTTGGGGAGTTCATTTTGTAAAAAGTCTATGATTTTAGAGGTTTGATTGGATGGTTGATCGTTGGAGTTTGGTTGGTTAGATTGCAGTTTTGATGATGAGTGGAGAGTTTTGTCATTGCCTTGAGAATGCTATGTATTTCGTGTAACTTATGAATGATCAAACCCATTCACTGCTCCAACCCAATTTATATGTTATCTTTATTTTATCATGAAGCAGTTAACAGCAGACCTGCCATGATACCAGCCTATAAGTCTCCAAGAGAGAGAGCACGGCATAGTTTTCCAATCAAGTTTATATGTTATTCTTATTTTATCATGAAGCAGTTAACAGTAGTCCTGCCATGATATCAGCCTATAAGTCTCCAAGAGAGAGAGCAAGGTTTCGTTTTTGTAGTCTATAATAAGCAGGGCATTCCTTGATACTTGCCACATAAGACTCCAAGAGAGAGAGCAAGGCATTGTTTATCTACTTTAGCCCCTAAGACTTAAAATACATCTTTTATTGCAACAGAGTTTGCTTCATTCAATCAAGGGTTGTGGTAGTTAATAGTGATCGAATTGGGATGATCTTCTGAGTGCTCGTGATGCATTGTGTGATTATAGTGTTGTGACTGAATTCTTTTATTTATCTCAAGATTGTGAACTGCTAGTCATTCTGTGGACTGTCAATATCTGTCGGATTTCTGGGAGAATGGATGAATGTATAATTTGGGCTATTACAGACAGACATGCACTATATAGATTATTGTTGTGTAGTTCATTAAATAAGGATATTAAAAATTTTTTTTTGTTGTATTTGTAAATGCATAATAAGGTGAAAATCAAATCAGTCAGTTGGTCAGAATAGGTGTCAGACAGGGAGAAGATGTGTGGATTTCTGATGGTCAGGGAAGTACAGATGGGATATATATAGTTTTATAACATGAGTGAACTAAATTATAGTATGGAAGAGGTTATGGAAGAGGAAGGTGCCCCAATACCAGGAATCAGTGATCATTGTTATCCTGAAGAAGAGGATGGGGAGGTTGCCTTTAAAATGCTCAAGAAAAAGAGGAAATAGAGGAAAATGCCTCTAAAGTCAGTAGCAATAATAAGGCCTCAAGTACAGAAATGGTAGATGAGGAGCCAGAAGTGGGCCAGGCTCAGATAACAAAGATGGCACCATCAGACATGGACATGATAATGCAGATGTTCAAAAGTCTAAGAGAAGATAGTAAGCACAATATAGAAAGTCTAAGAGAGGATAGTAAGCAAAATATGATAAATCTAGAACAAAAGATAGAGAAAAATAATAAAAGTATAGAGAGTCTAAGAGAAGATAGTAAGCAAAATATAGAAAGTCTAAGAGAAGATAGTAAGCAAAGGATGGAAAATCTAGAACAAAAGATAGGTCAATCTATGGAGAAAAGTATAGAAGGTTTAAGGGTAAATCTAGAGAACTCTATTGACAATAACAACCAAATGATCATAGCTTTGGAAACTAGGATAGAAGGGTCCAATATAGAGTGTAAAAATAGGTTTGTGTCATTAGAGGAGAGGATAGAAGGAGTGTGTAGGTCTATGGAAGTCACCAAACAGGAGGGCTGTCAGGGACTACAGTCATTAAAGGCTCATGTGGAGCAGTCTATCGAAGAAAATAAGAGAGAAATTGAGTTAGTTAGGAATGAGGTCCATGGTTTGGTCTCCCAATCCATATAGAATGCATAGAAAAGAATGCCGAAATAACTTTGCAGGAATTCATATTAGATTAGAGGAGGTGGTAGCCAAAGTGGACTCATATAAGGAAGCCACTTTGGGCTGTGTAGATCAAACCATCACTATGAAAAATAGGTTTAGTGGCTTAGAAAAGGAAATACGAGAAGTTAAGGGAAGCATGGCCAATGAGTGTGTACAAATTGACCAAAATCTTAGGAAAGAATTGGGGAAACAAATAGATAGCTTTAGGGAGGAAAAACTTCATGCATCCGATAAGATGATTGATTTAAGAGAGGCAATAAGGGAGATGAAACCAGTTATTTTAAAAAGAGAGCAAAAGTTTCAACAGTCTGTAGTTCTCAATCTAGTAACTAACCAGCATGTGTGGTTTCAAAAATCTGTCTTCTTAAATAGATTGGAGATACCTTATATATGGTATAGAGAGGCAATCTCTCTGAAAAATTTAAATGCTCTGTTAAATTTAAGTGTGCCTTATATTTGGTACAAAGAGTCAACCTTTTTAGAAAGTTTAAAAATAAATTATACGTGGCCCAGAGAATCAACCTCTCTGGAAGATTTAAAAATAAGTTATATCTGGTATAGAGAAGCAATCTCTCTGAAAAATTTAAATGTCCAGTATGTATCAGACAGAGAATCAATTTCTCTGAAAAATGTAAATGCTCTGTTAAATTTAAGTGTGCCTTATATATGGTACAAAGAGTCAACCTTTCTAGAAAATTTAAAAATAAATTGTATATGGCCCAGAGAATCAATCTCTCTGGAAGATTTAAGGATGAATGATATCTGGTATAGAAAGCCAACCTCTCTGGAAAACTTCAAAGTGCCTTATATATGGTACAGAGAGTCTATCTTTCTGGAAAGTTTAAAAATAAAGTATGTATGGTATAGAGAGTCAATCTCTCCGAAAAACTTCAAGGCATATTACGTAAGGTACCAAGAGTCCATATTTCTAAATGGAGTTTGTAAGAGGAGGTTATATAAAATAAATCCTCCGGATATGTTTTATAAATATCCAGTCAAGATGAAAAATGGAAATATTAAAAAGGGACTGGATGTACAGGTGCATTTTTATGCAGACCACAATATGGTTTGAAAAGAAAAAGCCATTCCAAATTACCAAGAAAATAGGAGAGAATGCCTTTATGCTTGCTGCTCTTGATGGGAATAAGGGGACCTATAATGCTAGGAGTTTGATCCCTTATACTTCAGCAGAATAGCCTGGCAAAGATCTCCAAATAAATTACTTTTAGGTTTTCTAATGAAAAATATATTTACCAGTAGTTAATTTTTTATATATATATATATTATAAGTGTTTATTATTATTAGTGTATTTATTAGTTAGGATTTTTTTTTTTAAATATAGTTAAAACAAAAGTGCTGATGATTTTATCCGAAGGGGGAGAAAGTTGTGCCATTACAATTTAGTCACTAGATAAATTTATAGTAATGTGCATGTAGAAAAGGTAAACCAAAAATCATCATCACAATTTTATATAACCATAAAAGAAGCTGTAGGGCATCCAAGTTCAAACCCTTCCAGATCAAAATTTCAAAAGCTTTAAACAGAGAAAGAGTGGGACAACAATTATATGCTTTATTTGTTTGTGTGTTGATAGAAAGGTAATACACACATTTAAACTATTTAATATTTAAATTTTCTGTTAAAAAGCAAAGTTATAATGCATACATATAGGCAATGTATGTGTAAATTATTTAATTGTTTTATATTTCAAATATTAAACATTTTAACTTTCTTTAAAACTAACCTATGCTTGATCAATTCTAATATTTTATTCTATGCTTTTATTTTGCTTTTCTTTAATTATAAGTGGGATTTAAAAGTTACAGATTTAATTAAATAATTGGGTTATAATTACTAAGCTAGCAATTATATTATTTAATGTTAGTTTATGAATGATTTGAAAGAATGAAGGATGTGTGTACATTACATACAAAAATTTACATTTCCTAAATATTGAAAGAAAAGGAAGTATTAAATCTGTCAAATTATTTTTTTTGTACAATTTTTTGTTAAAAGAGGAAATCTGTTTAATCAGATATCGATCTTTGTAGCAATTTTTTTTTTGTAAATAATTGTTTTTCACTTTGGAAGCTTATAATGGGTCAGAGCTCTAATTTTGAAATTGTCTTATCTCAAGATCTAAAGAAGGAAGCTCAAAGATTTGAAATGTTACCTGGATGTTAAAAAGAAAAAAAAAGAAAAGAAAGGAAATAAGGATTGAGTCTATTTTTTTTTTAAACAAAAGTGTCTGGAAAAAGGATTAAACTTTTCAGTTGAAAAATAATTTAGTTGAAAATAAATTAGAGATCTAATTAAAACAAATTTGTCCAAAAATAGCAAGTGATGCTATCTCTGATTGGTTAAGTTAGCTAAAAATTGGATATAAAAAGCTGTCTTGAATTATTATTATGATTATTGTTTATGATTCAGATTATTAAACTATCCAATTGAATGCTGAAAATATAAGAAATGTCTGGCTAGAAAAATTATATGTATGTCCCATCGGTTCCGGACCATCTGGGGAAGCTGCACATCACATAGGAAAGAAAAGATGTGTCTAAAATAATATTCTACACCTTTCAACTGACCAGAGAAATAAGATGTTTTTAATAGAAGGAAGAAAGCATTCACCTGCATTCAAAGAAGATGAATTAATCTACTGATAAATATTAATCATCAAGTCCAATTAATTGTTACAACAACTGATTTTAAACTCAAGAAAATTTATAAATGTGAAAACAACTGCTGTATTTCATCCACATGCTTGACAGGAAGAGAAGAAAAATTAATATAATGATTTCCAAATTGTCCACTAAAGCAAATAACCTCAATAGAGTCATCATCATCAAATAGTTATACACCTCAAGAAAGAGATTGTTCCCACATAAAACGGAAATAGTAGCTGCAGAAATATAGACATTATACAAGACAAGTTTGAACCCTTGGAAATTCGCCACAAACAAAAGATCGGTAATATGACTTTTTATATCTATTTTCTTTATGATATCAGTCTTAATAAACATTTTAGCAATAAAGTGGTATATTTTTATTTAAAGAACTTTTAAAGACTATTCAGATCGATTAAAACAAGAATGTCTTACTAATAATAACTTTGAGCTTCATAAATTATCTTGAATGTATGAAAATTATTTGTTTATTAATTTTACAGTTATGAAAAATATTAATGTGTAAAACAATTTTTTTTATGGTATTATGATTTTAGTTTTAACTAATATATTATTATTTTGGTTTTAAATAATATTTTGTTATCATGGGATAAAACACGCACATACATAATGATATTTTATATGTGTATAATTGCGATTGAATGTGGAGTAACAAGTAGTGTTAGAATATTAGATTAGTTTGTTTCATTAAGTATAGCATTTCAGAGGTAGAAGAGAGGGGGGAGAAAATAATTTAAAACTTGTTTCTAAAACTTGCTCTTTCAATTCTACTAACATTTTTTTTTACATTCTATTTACATGTTGGATTTTTAAAGTATGTGTGCTAATGAGCAGATAATATTTTTTTTTCTTGAAATACTTTTCTCATGGAGTGAAAATCATGGTCAATGTGACGTCCAACTTAATACAAAATACATTTGAAGGGAAAGGGGGAAGAACTTAAAATTAATCTGAGGATTGTTATATAATCAATTATTATTATTATTATTCATGTCAATTTTCATATTTATCTAGAAATTTTTATGTATATGTTAGAAATGTAGTAATAAATATTAGTTTGTTTTATTAAATGAGGCATATATATTTCATTAAGTGTAGTCTTTGTTAAGTGTGATTATTCATCATCATCAATGGTTGAATATTAGTTATTTAAGATATAAGTAAATATGCTAAAATTAAGCAATAATTATGAATTTCTTTATAAAAATTAGTTTTATGTTTAGGCTTAGTCCTAGAGCTGTAGTTGAAACCCTTGTCATTATTGTTATTATTATCATCATCATCATCGTCATCAACGTTTTAATTAATGAGCTGTTTAACTGTTTAAAGGCCATAAATAAATATTGATTTTATAATATTTAGTGATTTCTTAGTATTATTATAACCACATCCCATCATCTATTTCATGCAAGGATGAGTGAATTGCCATCCTAAATTAGTTATATATAATCTGAGCTAGTGAACTTATAAAAATATT
Source organism: Epiperipatus broadwayi (assembly GCA_028023455.1). Lineage (NCBI taxonomy): Eukaryota > Metazoa > Onychophora > Udeonychophora > Euonychophora > Peripatidae > Epiperipatus > Epiperipatus broadwayi. The sequence continues at coordinate 460,881 of JAQFVV010012501.1, forward strand.
GAAACACATTTGTTATGTTAAGATCTGAGAAATGATTTATGTCTAATATACTCCACTTTGGTTTAAAGATGTTTTACTTTTACCTAAATATTAGTGCGTATAGTGATATGGCTCAAAAAGCAAAATCTCTCATTTTTTATTAGAAATAAAGTACCAAAAAGGGATTCAAACCCGGTACATGTGAAAGGTTATTAGATATAACCGTGTCTAGATTCAGATAATCTAGTGGCGCCCTGCTAGACCATATTCACTTAGTATTTGTTTAAACATGCACTTAACATCAAACCAAGAAATGAAAGTGGATAAAACCTACTGCCTGTATACCTGAGTTATATTTTATTGAATTACTAGTGTACTCACTTCACGTGATTTCATATACCTGAGTTATAATACATTGCTATATACTTATTAATAATTTGCTCATAATTTGCTTATAATTATTGAGATAGTGTTTACTTAAGAAATCCAAGTTATTTTAAATATTATGATCATTCTATGGACTTCATTAATTATGTTACAATATATATATATTGTACCAGTGCATCTCTACCCCGTTCTAACTTTTGGCGTACATATCAAGCATGAAGTGATTGTACCACCTCAGGGTGAGATCTCGATAATAATTTTAACAAAAATATGAATTCTATAAGTTACTTTATATTAATACATTTTAAATTAAGCAATATATTGAACCATCGTTGATTATTCCATTACCATGCCAACAGATATCAAAAGTTTAATTGCTGTATACCTTTGAAAGACCGTGAATAATTCACATCTTTACACACCACTTCCAGAAAGAGAAAATCCACGACTGGAAGGATATATAAGCCCCAACCCATTACATAACATTATCAACTTTCAAAGGCTCGATAAAGTCATATCCCATTATGCTATGCTCAGCCATCTTTTTTCTCAGGTTATATAAAAAGAAATTTTAAAGCCGCTCTCGGAAATATATTTACTTTATTATACTTTTAGGAAATGAAAGAAAATAAATATATAACCCTCAACAATAAAATAAGTTATAACACATTTATTACACATATCAATGAACATTTCTTAAACCCCATTATCCCACCATCAATTGCACAAATAAAAGAAAATAAGATATTTTTTTAATCGGTTTTCCCTTAATTCATAAAAAATGTTTGGATGAAGTGGTCTGAGTTCTATACCCACACTTATATATTAGGCAATATAAAAATATGAGATCATTAAATATTCGGTCATACATGTGTGCTCATTTCTGCATTCATTCGACAATTTAATAGTGTTTTAAAATCGTATTTTAACATACACTTAAACACACGAAGAAACAAAGTAAAACCATTTTATGCGCTTTGTCTTGTTTAATTTATACGCATTTGACTGGTTTGAACATAAATATGATATGATGTAAGACACACATACTCGTCTTATAGTTTACGTACATTTTAAAATAAATGTGGAAGAATGACTAACTTAAAGAATCCTGCACTTAGCAGATAAATGACTTGACATACATGCACTGCCGAAATATAAATTAGATCTCTGGTATAATTATATTTTAATCAGATTATAGATATATAACATAAACATATAAGTAGGATTTAGAAAATAATATTAAAAGATTAAAACAAATTTTACCCTCCGGTATCTTGCGACTTCAACCGGACTTGGGGTCTCTGAAGGGCGGCAAGGACTTCTTTCTTTTCACTACATTGGTCAGGCGATCTTCATCGTCAATATCTGCTGGACCTGGATGGCTACATTTCAACGGTTTGGATGGAACTGGACAAGTGCACTGAAGTGGGCTTCTACCCCATAATCATCTTGCTGGTTGATGTAGAAATAGTCTTCATCTTGAGTTTTTTAATGCTGTGGCAATCAGATGAACACTGCTATTTATTTTATTAGAAATGGTTTCAGTAGAAACTCAGCTCTATGCTCTTTCTTAACAGTTCATGTCTTTCAAATTGCGGCCTGAATACAAGCTGAGCACAGCATATAACTGGAAGCGACAGGAGCTTGTTAACATCGCACAATTTCGGCACCCTCAATCTCCTCCGCACTGACTGTAGCTATCAACATTCAATTATTAGGTCAGTACTTCATAGCAATGATAGTCTGCATAAGTAACCTCTGCATTAATCTGAATCATAAAATATTTGCAATGACTAAAATATAAAAATAGTCGGCCTGCAACGATCACGCAATATCTTCTGGAAAGCTTAGATCACTCCGAGAATCTTACTGGTTCTATCTCTGAAGAATCGAAGAAGATATCTAAGAGAACTTGGCATAATATCTCTGCCAGAACTCTAATATAACTATCACTTTAACTATCGTCCAGCACCTGGTGAACATGTATAGCACCACCCCCCTTTGAATAATTGCCTCAAGCTTCTATCTTGGTGGCTAATTGATTTAAAATAATTCACATAGTTTTCTTTTAAAGAATGTTATCTTTAATTAATTTTATATATTATTTTTAATTTAATTTTATCTGGGCGACTCAGACCACTCACTATAAAACAAGGCAAAACTGGTGATCATGTGATGTTTAGTGGTTTACCACTCACTATACTGAGAAACATCAGTTTCAAATTTAAATACAAAGAAAAAAATTCCTTAACTACAGATTAAAATTAAACATAGCTATAGAACAAATAAACAAGATTTTTCTATATCTGCATTGGTGTCCAAATTCTTTGAATTCTTTTGTTTGTAAAAACAAGAGTACAAAGCAGATGGCCATTAATACATTAGTGGTATTTTTATATTTGGTAAAACAATGACCACTTGACTTTTCTTAATGCATTAATATAGAAAATCTGTAATTAAAAAAATAAATATATATAGACATGTTGGAACATTTACAATTATTTTATATATTTTTATTTCTTTATAACATGTTCCAACACGTAAACAACTTTTTACAGAAAAGATAAAAAAAAATGATATAAAATTATAATTGTAGGACGTTTACATTTATTAAAATAAAATAAAATGAAACAAAAATATTGTACACATATATATTACGCGTCAGTTTACAATTTGGGAAGTTAATATTCGAGTGTGTGTGGGTAAGAAATATATACAGACAACTTCATCCATTTTATACTGTTTAGATCATAACTATGTAAATTAATAATTGTAAATATATCTATAACTGAGCTGTAGCTTCCACTACAGCCACCTTGGGTGTGGTCACTTATAGAGTGCCCGTCACAATATATATTACATTATATAATTACATTTACTCACTTTTTTTTTTCTTCAAACTTTTTTCTTTTACATATACATTTCTTTATATATATAAAAAATGCCAATAATTTTTCTTTTTTTTTTGTCCTTTTTATACTCTTAACCAATTATTTTAGAACAATACCTTTTTTTTTTTTACTGTTTTTATTTTAATCTTTTACATAATTCATCCTATTTATCTCTTTATATATAAACTTTCTTTTATCATTCTTTCTTTATATAATTTTATTTTTTCTAACATATCTTACAATTTATATGTCCAAATTCTTTACTTTGTATACTATTTGAATTTCTATCATTCAAATGTTGTTTTAACCTTGTCCTTAATTTATTCTTTGTTGTACCTATATATAATACATTTCTATTATCTCTTTTATAATCTAAACACTCAGTCCTATATATTCCATTCATATTTTTGACATCCCTATTTTTTGTTTCTTTTATCACATTTCATAAATTATTTTTTTTTTTTGTATACTGGTTTCAAAAATAAATTACATTCTTTTCTATATTTCTTATTTATATCCTTCATAATCTTTTTTAATCTTAAAAAAATTATTTTTTGGTACATTATAATTGCTATATAAAATCTGTTAAATCTTTCTTTTTATTCAGATTCCTTTTTATTTTTTCAATATTTTTATTTCCACATAATTTATTAATAATTTTATTTGGATAATCATTTTTCATTGCCTCGTCTTGTTTCTTCCTTAAATAACTTTTCCCCTAAACACAAATTTATTCCTCTAATTACTCTATTATTAACTATTTATTTTATGTACATATTCTATATCCAATTTCCAATTACTTAATAACCCATAAAAAGTACTCTTCCTAAATATACTTATCTCAATATTTACCCTATGACCTTAATGTTAACATCCATATAATTAATTGAATTATTTATTTCTCCATTTAATATGTTCATCAATTAAATGAATATATTTTTAAAAATATTCTGATTTCCTATCATTACAATTAAACACTAAAAAATAATCAACATATCTCACATAAAATATAGGTTTGTATTTTGTTACACTAAAAAAAATCATTGTTCAAAAAATGCCAGTAATCCACTTAAACAATTCTCCATACTTAAACCTTTAGATTGTTTATATCTTTCATTGTATACAAATATAACATCTTTACAACATACATTTCAATAATTATTTCAAATGCTTTACTTGGATCTATATTTGTATATATATTACGTATATTCAACTTAACAAAATATATATTTTTAAAATTATTTTCTTCTAAAAACTTTTTAAATTCATTTGAATTACTAATATTTTCTTTTCCCCATATTTTTTAAAATCTTATTAAACATCTATTTTGATATTTTCTCATATGTATCCACATTATTAATTATAGGTCTTAAAGGTATACCTATCTTATGTGTTTTTGGAACTCCATGTATCATGGCATCTTTAAAATCCACCCTTGTTAATTTCAATAAATCTTTTTCAATATTAATTTTTATGTACATTTCTGTTATAAACCTATTTATTTTTCTCTATTCTCTCATTCTTCCTAATCCTTTCACAACAATTCTCTTTTAATAATACTTCCATTTTTTTATTATATTCTTCTTTCATTATTACAACCATACTGGATGTTTTATCCTTTTTTAAAAACAGTACGTTTATATTTACTCTTCATATCATTAATAAATTTCCATTCATATTTGTATCCCTTATTGTTTTTCATCATTCTATATTGAAATTGCTTCACTATCATATCCCAAGGCTTATTTTTTTCTTTCATTATTATTTATATCTTTTAATCTATCCACTACTAATTTGCATTTTGCTTCTATTTCAAAAATTCGTTTTTAACTTTAATATTTATTCTTGCCTGATTAGATAGATCTTCATCATAAACTTTAATGAGCTATAGTATTTATATATGATTCAGTGTCGGACTAAAGCATCATGTTTTTTTGTTATTGAAATTTTAGTACTTATTATATATGTACCCATTATCCTTGATTTAAAAAAATAATAAAAAATTATGTAGTTTACATTTGAATTTTTTAGTTCGCAATGCTTGTTATACATTTTTAATATGCATATCTATATATGCATATTAAAAACATTATAATATTCACTATTATCAGTAATTTTCTATATCTGCATCATGACTTGGAACAAGCCAGAAATATTTAGGTGGAGAAGGGGGTACTGTATATATATCCTTATTCAAATTAATGAATTTTTAATGCTTGTAAAATTATTAATAGTTTGACTCATTACTATTTAATATAGAGAACTTGATTTTTTTGTTTTTCAAAGGATCATAAAAAATAATATAAAAATGATAGAAAATAGTTCTATTAAAAATTATAAATGAGAAGCAATTTAATAAGTATTCACTAAAATAAAGTACAAATATAATTCAGCTATTAGCAACTCAGATATAAGGCAAAATAATTCACATTTATTTGCAAAATCTTTGTGTATATAAAATACAGTTTCTATATGACTGATACAGAAATCAAGAGTTAATATTAATTATATATAGTCATATTTTTTAAAGTAATCTTAATCATTAATTTTATTAGAAAAAGTAATATATATATATATTTGTTTATAACAAATTTTAATGCTTCTATTATGTCTGAACTAGAAAGTTGCAAGCAAAATACTTTTTATAAATTGTAACATAAAAAATCATGTGTGACAAAGTGTTAATCCTATCTAAAGTAAAAAAATTATATTTTTGAATTATAAAAATTAAAACAGAAGATATGACTACCTTTTTTTTTATTAAAATAAAAATGTTGCTAATTAAAAAAAAAAAAAAACTATCCATGCAGAAAAATATAGTGTCAAGACCATAATTTGCAATGATAAATAAAAAAAAAACAACAAATTGATGCAGAAAAGAGATGTGGAAAACAGTATATTCATCTTGGATGGATCAAGAGTTTCCTGAATCAAGTTTTATACATTTTAACTTTTTTTATATAAAACAATTTTAAAATTTATATGTACCGGTAATAAAATTAGGCATTAAAAATATTTTAGAAGTCATTCATAATGTATTCTGTTTAGATTTTGAAATTATTCTGAATACTAATTATATAATCATCAATTTATATTATTATTAGAATTAAAACTATTTGTTAAATATCAATAATTTTTTTATATATTTCTTTCAAGGCTCACATGCAAGCTCGATATGTTATTTTAAGAGTTCTTTTAGAAGCTGGAGAAAAATTTGTAAATATTACTCAAGTCACTGATGCAGATGGCAAACCAAATTTACTAATTACTTTAGATCGTTCCAAGATTGAGACAATTGGAAAAACAGCCATGGCAAATTTTCTGAGGAAGTTACAAGTAATTTTCTATTTCTATTTGATCTCATTAGTAGAATTCATTTTTATTTATTGCAAATATTATTATGTATTCAATCCAATAACTTTTAAAAAAAAAAAATAAAAACCATATATATAAGAAAATCAACAGTATTGTATTTAGAGATAATTACTAATTTCTGTCTTAAGGTAAAAGTAAATATATTTATCATAACTCAATTTGTCTTATAGCAAAAAAAATGTGTACATATTTTATCTCAGCCTTGCATTCATTTTTGATTAAATAAAACTTATGGGAAGTCATTATTTAAATTAGAACTTGATATGAGATCATCTATGTGGCATTTGTGTATATTCATATTCAAGTTGATAATAGCATTTTTAAAGTGCAACAAAGAAGCACTAGATAACAGTAAGGTAGTAAATAAACATATTAGGAAAATTTCTGGGTTTAAGAATTTTGTGTTTCTGCTTTTTCTTTTTACCCTCTAGTAAATTTTGATAGAAAAATTAATGTAACAAAAACTGAAATCCAATTTTATGGATTATGTTAAAGGATATCTGTGTTTTGTGTTGAAAATTTCAAAGATTTCATGCTATTACTCTGAAAGCTCAACAAGAATAGAAATTGAGATTATCAGCAGTGGAAAAATAATTTTTGAATCAATTCTGGATTTTTTTTTTGTCTTTTAAGTCCATTTGATGTCCTTTTTTATCTTTAGAAAGCTCACTTTAGTCTCCTCCTATTTCCAAAAAGTAGTTATTTTCCACATTACTCATTCAGAACTGTCTATCATGCTTTTTAAATTATAAGGTGCTTGTATTATAGATAAAGACACTGTAGGATGGTGTCGTTCTCACGCTAAAACTATAAAATATGAACATTCACGGGCCGTTGATTTTAATAATTTTTCTGTGCTTTTTTGTAATGCGAAAATAAAAACAAAACAAAATCGTCTTTTTTAAATATTATTTTTTATTAACGCATACAATTTAAATGATAATAATAAATGTAAAATAAAATCAACAAATTACAATTTGATTCGTGTTTTTTATATCGTATACTTTTTAAATTGTGTTACAGCTTTTTTTTATTAATTTTCTATCGGATATTTTTTTACTTGTGTTACGGCTTTTTTTTTAGCAATTTTCTATCGGTTATTTTTTTACTTGTGTTACGACTTTTTTTGTTGTTGTTTAACTAAAAATTTATAATCGTAATAAAAGTAAAAGTTGTTATGGTTAGATTTAGGGTTAGTGTTCTGTTTGTTTGTAATGCTAAAATAAAAAAATTCAAAATCGTAAGCATACTCGGACAGAAGAAAGAAACTCAAACTTTTTTAAACAACAAACAAATGTCTTCTTTACTTATTAAACATGTTTATAATATTTGCTTTTTATTAAATTTACAAAAAAACCTGTACATTTGGACTTTTCTTACTGGATATTTTTCTCGTACCGCTCTTTTTTACTTCAAAAATATACAGACGGTAGAATCTTCTTTGTCCCGTGAATGCTACTAACTGTACGTTACTTGACACGTTACCTAATTGCAACTCAATAAAAACATAGATATTTAACATTTACCCAAATAAAAGTTCAATACAGTACTTTGTAAAAAGTCTTATAATTATTGTTTTAAAACATCTGAACATTTCAATAGTTTAAAATATAAAAAAAATCCAATGAAAACAACATTTCAATACAATTCAAATACAAACTCTCTCATTATTTTATAAATTGTGCGAATTCGTAAAATGTAATTGCAGCTTAGCGACATAGCGGCCTGCATTCTGTAGCACAACAAAAAAGTTGTATTGTAGAAAACGTGGGTTCGAATTTTAATGTGTCATGACTACCTATATTCAGATTTTGTGATGTAGAGAATTTAAGTTCCTTTCAAATAGTGATATCGTTCATGATGATAATATCTGTGGTTTGATTTTTTATAAATTTTTAATTCTACTTGGCCAATATGAATTATTAGATAGTAAACATATTTTTTTTACAATAAATTCTTTCACTTGGTATATTAATAATTATATGTATTTCTTACTACACTTCAAATTTTCAAAAGCTTCAACACATTATAAAATACCACACAAATGGCATGCAGTCAGATTAGAGAAGACGAGCTATTCAATTTTTCACTGTAAATCAAAATAAGAAACGAAACAAATTTCTGAATTGAAAGCATTGTTTTTAGATGGTTTAATAATGTTTCTTTTGAGCTTTAAATAGGTTATTTAAATCACTAAACCCAGTTCCTGCAAACAGGTTTTAATTTTCATGTTTAGATTTATCATTTCTGATTTTGATCTTCCAGACTCTTACTGCTTCTTTATCAATTAAACTTAGAGAGATCCGAATAAATTTGTCACTAGAGAATCGATTGTATAAAATTTTCGAGATTTGTGCATTTCAGAATTACAACGGATGTAAAAAAATAACATATATTATTATAAAAATATCCACAATATGAAGTAAAGAGCAGCTTGAAATACAAGTCTTTCCTTAGTGGTATAGCTTTAATAAACATATTTTTAATAATAACTATAGAAAGCAGAAAAAGATCCTTATATATATAAGCCATTACAAATATCTTTAAATTACTGTTAACAATATCTTTGAACCTCTATTCATACCTTTGTGGCAAGCTCATAACTCCTTAATATTCTATGGATTTGATTCTATTAATTATTTCCACAGAATGAAATCATGACAGTACAAGAAAATGTTATCAGAGTACATTTTGGAAATGACAGTTATCTAACATTCGACAATAAACTATAATAAATGCTTGATTTTATCATTTTTTATGTAAAAAAGTTAATATATAAACATTTGATTTTATCTTTTTTTTAAAGAAAAAAATGTTAGAGAAAATTGATAGAATATTTTAAATATTATATAAAAAAGATACATTTTTAGGTGAAAACAAGAATTCCCTTACATACATAAACTGCACGTTAATGTATTACACATAAATAATTTATTTATATGCTTACATTTTTGGCTGAACAACAGTATTTCTTTGGAGCTTATTTCTTGCTATAAGAAAGTGTTTAAATATATATTATTTGAATGTTTTTAAATTATTAAATATATATATAAAATAGATAGTAAAAGTGAGACAAAAATTAATATTTTTGCCTGAAGTTCTTGACATCCTGTATATGTAATTATCCCAATTTATATTTTCTTAAACTTAAAATAAGCATTTACTGATAAAAATCAGTTTGCAAAGTTACTATATATTTCTACTTGATTTTTCATTACCATTTTTTCTATTAATAATTTTTGGAAATATTAAAAAGCACTATTTTACACAAATAATTTCAGTTTTTTATTTACAAAAATCAACATTATATATTTGTATTTAGATAATTAAAAAACTTATTACTTTATGATATTTTATATTCTAATACAGAAAAACTAAATTATTTTAATTTTTGATAATGGAAAATGATAGGGCATGTACCAAGGCATCCTTGGATTTTGAATTGATTAGAAATTAAATCAAAAAAATGTCATGTTATATTTTTTTTATGAAAGGAATTCTTATAAAACAAACAAGAATATTTCAAAAACAATTTTTTTTTCTCTAAAACCGAGAATTTCATTTTTATATCTAGCTTTGTTTTTCTTCTGATAAATGATAGCAATTTTCTACATTGTATGATTATTACAGATTGATGGGAGATATTATTTACTAAAAAGTAAAGATAATAAATAATTCTAGATGTAGTGGAAATTTCACTTGTGATTTTGATTCAGTTAAGATTTATCTTTATACTTGTGCATGTATAAACTCGAGTTATGTTTAGATAATAGAAGTTTTTCAATAATAGATATCAGTTTTGTTAATCTCGCAGTCATCCTTCATTCATTTTAGAATTTATTAGTCTTTAGCATATTAAAAAAAATTTTTTTCTTCTTTAACTTATTACTGATAATGAAATTATTCAAGACTTCTATATGAACTCTGATTTGCCCCCCCCCCCCCACTTCACATAAAGGATTTTTTTTACAAAATTCTAGAATTTTTTATTTTAAACTACAAAAATTTCATTTTATAATGTCATGGTTTAAAATAGAAATTAAATTAAAACAGTTCATTTTATTATTGATTTTGCATTTATGAAAGTGGTATATATATAACATTTATACATTTTTAAAGGTTTATAAGGCAACTGCCGATTACCAGAGTGCTAAAACCATGTATGATCATTATTCTGAAGTTAATGACGATGAGGAACCTCGTTTTCTATCACTTAGATCGATAGTTTTAGATAGAAAACAACCTCGAAAAATGTTTGTTCAAGTCAATACATCATTAAATGGTAAGCTATAAATTATTTTTTATATCATAAGGCACAGCATAAATTAAAATATATATTTTGGATACATGTTTATTACATCATATTACCTATTTTTGCCATTTATTGTAAATATTGATTATTTAAATCAGCAATTTGCATTTAGTTTCATTTCTTTATTTTTTTTATTTGAAGTCTTTAAGTAACTAAAAAAAATAGTAATTAATTATATATTGTTGTTTATATACAGCATGTATATGTTGTGTATAATGTAAAATTTATAGAATTATTTGAATAACGCATAAAATGATTATCAATAACACTTTAATTAGGCAAATAGTAAACTGTAAAGGAACATGAACACATCCACTTTCAAAACAATGGCATCTTATGAATTATGTTAGAAGTAGAAATGAGAGTATAAAAGATTTTATAAAAGAACATATAGGCATCAAATTGTTTAACAGATCATAGATTGATAAGCTTTAAGCTTAAAATGCCAGTGATATTCAAAAATAGACACTGTTCTAAACATTGATAAGGAATTTGAGATTTTTTTTGGAAACGACTGCTACTCATGCTAAATTTGAATGACTATTACTAAGTTTGACAATTTGGATTTTTAAAACAGACTCATGAAATTCTCTTGTGGAATATATTTGTTTTTGTGTTGACTAAAAATCCTGACAGCTTGACTGACAATAATTGTGTTATTAGTTACTAGATTAAAAGGAAACATGGCATTTTTTACTTGGCATAATAATAAAAATGTATATTGAACTTCTTAAGCAAAATAGAAATATTAAAGACCAAAACTTTTATAACTAAAGTTTAAGAATATTTAATGAATGAAAACTGTGAAGAAGAGACAGTCAATTATTGATACTGATCATTTTTGATACATCGAAAGTAATACATAGAAACTGAAAAATTTTAAATAAATGGACAGCACTCTTTTATATATTTTAAATATGTAGATGGAATATTTTAACATCTTTGGAAAAATAATACAAAAGTTCAGTTGAATGCATTTAATGATATATGCATTCTCTTGAGTCATTCAAATATAGATAATGAAGTTGAAGTAGCTCTTTATAATGTTAATGTAAAAGTTATGAATCTAATAGGATTCCTTAAGAAGTTTTAAAATGTAATGGTGAGTTTAAAATTAATGGGATTTTTTAAGAAATATATGAATCCTTGCAAATCTGTTATTAAAGATGTTTATATTATTCCAATTTATATATATATAAAACAGCAGTATTTATTAAAGAAAATATCATTTCAAGGATTTTACAAAATCAAGGAGCATTATAAATATAATTTCCATTAGGTAAATGCAAGAAAAGTGCCATAAGCAATGTTTTGGCTTACATATTGATTGCTTTTATTGAGTTGGTCAATCTAGCAGTCCACAAAAGTTTATTCATAATATACAATTGTGACTTACAAAGAATTTAGTAATTGACACTTAAAAAGATTAGGGACTTAATAAACAACTTTTAGTTTGAATACTTATCAGCAAGAAAATGTGAATTGCTAGCTTTGCAAGTAAAAAAAAAACAAAACGGCAAACTTATATGTATGTTAAGTGCAGGATAAATCACCATGTGCTATTGATGTTTTTAAAAAGTTAAAAAATAAGGTATTTCATTAGTGATATAATTTTCTTCTGTTAATATGGCAGTAACAGAGGCATTGGAAAACAATTCTTTTAAGATGTTCTATAATATCACAAAAATATTATGATAAGTTTGTAAAACTAATATGCATGTTCTTTAACTTGCTGTTTGTATTAATAGTTTTTATATCTATTATATTTTCAAAAAATGCAGTATTAAAATTGCTTTCATTGGAAAGAAAGGCTATAAACACAAGACATCAAAAAGATAGGATAGCTGAACATTAATCTCAAAGTCAATGGGTGATATATAATAAAGTACTGCTATTTGTTGAAATATTGGCAGACAGTATTCTGGATACTCTTAGTAGTCATATAATCACACCTAGAAAGTAATCATTTTGTTTTATTATGAATTTACTGTTTTATATGCATGTGTATTCACGTCTAGATGGCAATTAAGAGTTATCTTTTTTTTTGTTGTTAAATGTTACATGAATTGATTTCATAGATTCTCCTGATTTATTCTTTCATTTTAGTAGCTGTATTTATGAACTTTTTTTCTACTGCCTCTGTGTACATTTAATGACCATAATACATATGTTGCACATAATTTTATATATCGCATCTTCATTTCTTGTCATTGCTTATTCTAGAATTATTTTTACTGCTTGACCTTTATGTCTTTAATTTTGCTAAAATTTTATAATGAATGAGAAGTATGAGTTTTTATGCACTTATCCTTTTTACTTTTATTATCATGTTTTACATAATTATATATATATTTTAACAGAAGTATTATTATATGCTTCAGTATATTGTTCTTTTTATAACTCATCTATTATAATTATCACTTTCAATTTCTATTTATTGTGTCTATGTTAGTGTGAGTCTGTAGCAGCCCCCCCCCCCCAATTTATCTTAATGGTGATTTTGTATAATTGTCTTTATATAAATTTTGATATTTTAATATTTGATATTATTTATAAATGTCTTAAATTTGCTTTGATCTTCAGTGAAATTTTTGTGAATTTTCAAAATTATAAATATTTTATTTATAAATTCTTTTGTAAAAACAATTTAATTATCAAAATTTATAAAATTATTCAAATATTTTATTAAAAAACAAAAAAATAACTGCTTTAGACTTGCAATTAAAAATTATATAATACTGTAAATATAGATATAATATTCTCCATTTGCAGCTGAAAAAAGTTAAAATAATATTTAAAAAATTAAAAAAAATTTCTATTTTTTTATATTCACAATGCAACACACAATATGCTTATATACTTATATGTTTGTGTGCGTGTGCTAAAAATGTGTTTTCTATTATGGTTTGCTATTTTTCATGAATTTCAACATTCATGATATGGCCTGGAATCAAACATTATGGATACAAGAAGATATTGTGTTTACAGAATGAATCTTTTAAAGAAGCATATAAAAACATGGGTATAATTAAAATTATTAAAAATATTTTATTTAACAATGGTAAATTTAAAGTGAATAATGTTAATTTTTGTGTTAAAAATAATATACATAATAATTAAAAAGTAATAACAATATTGATTCAGATAGTAAAGATCACAGCAAAAAAATATAAAAAGTCATAAGTAATATTGCATAGTCTATAAATCAAATTGATATTATCTTCATTGAAAAAGCTTTTTCAATTGTGCATATTATTAACCTATTTTTGATGTAATTATTTGTTGTTATTATCATTGAACAAAAATTTATTTACTTTTCCTCTTAGTAAAAAGGTAATAAATCAGTACCATATGTTGTTTACTATTTAATTTATGATCATAAAATAGTTAAAAAATATATTCCACTAAGATATTAAATCTTTTGTATTAAAATAATTTAAATGATATATGCACACAGTAAATTTGGGTAAAACTGCAGTTTCCAGGTCACAATAAAATTCGAATTTTGTTTCAAATTTTTCTCACCAGAGTGTTTCTTGTCGAATATTTAAATAAGAAAATAATTAAAATAATGATTAAAATAATAACAATATATCCTACCAACATTCGTAATTACTGTCCAAATTTTTCTCACCACAGTGTTTCTTGTCGAATTAGTGTGGAATTGTTACATTGTCTTGGCGCACATTTTACAAGTTTTCCAAAGTTGTAACATGTGGTTTTCAGAAAGTTTTTTAATTTCCAGCATAATTCATAAAATGAATCCTTTAAATGGTAATATAGTTGTAGTACCAGAAAATGAACTGTTACATGCTGCAGATATTGGACATCGTTTCTGTTGATGAATGAACTTCGAACTCCGGAGTTAGCAATGAAGTGGTTAGCAAGGAGGCGCCTGCTTAAAAATAGTACTCTATGCCAGCATTGCGGTGTGCAGTGTTCTCTCATCAAACAGCAAGAATGTGGAGATAGTCGCAGATGGCAATGCAGATTATGTCGCCGTTGTGTATCTATCAGAAAGGGTTCTTTTTTTTTAGAAGCCATTTATCCTTCAAGACAATTATGCTTATAGTATATTATTGTATTGGGCACATAATTTGCCACAGTGTTTTCTTGTTCACGAGCTAAGTGTAAGTTGGCACACTATACTGTCGTCATACACCAGGAGAACTTTGTAGATCCTTACGACTCTGATATCCATACACAAAATGTGGAAAATATGTGGATGAGAGCTAAATGCAAGCTGAAACATCAGTGCGGGACCAACAGTACTTTATTCGAATCATATCTGCAGCAATTTGCTTTCAGGACTCTCTACACAACTGACGCAGTCTTTGCTAATTTTATCGCTATTGTAAGCGAAAACTACAATGGACAGTAATTATGAATGTTGGTAGGATATATTGTTATTATTTTAATTATTTTCTTATTTAAATATTCGACAAGAAACACTCTAGTGAGAAAAATTTGAAACAAAATTCGAATTTTATTGTGACCTCGCAGTTTTACCTAAATTTGATCCATTGGATACACATATATCATTCTTCAGTATCCATCATCTATTTTCATTGTTTCTCAATGCAGAGCAAAGAAATGCAAATTAGCTTTTTTAAGATGTATAATTGCCAAATCATGGTTCCAATGCAATATTTTCTGTATAAAAATATATATATTTTAATCAATATTTTTATTCTATTAAAAATATTAACAATCATATCTTTTAATTCTTATAATTCAAAGATATCTGTAACTTATATTGTTTTCTTTCTTTAAAAAAGATTTAATCTCTCTTCCCTATACCAACTTTTCTCATTTTGTTAAAAGTTCAAACAAAAGAAAAATTTGTAATGTTCTATTAAAAGCCTTGACATTTTTTTAGAGACAATTAAAGATATAAAATTTATCATAAGCAAATAAATATCAATTTAATTTTTTTTTTATAAAAAAATCTAGTGACTTTTTAATGGTCAAGCTTCGTCAATAAGTTTTTCAATTTTATGTGTTTAATTTGTTTTAATATAATTATTAGTTACTGTTTTTATCATCATCTTTGTAAATCAATTTATTAATGCTTACTTTCTTTACTACAAATGTTTATTGTATACTATTGGATTATCTACCATTGTGTGATTAGTTCATATGATACCCCACAAATTGTGTACTTTACATTGGCATTTTGTCGATTAAGCCCATGAGTATCTGCATTCTCTTAATAAAAATTGCACCTGCCCCATTCTTGTTGTTTCTAATCATTTGCAAAATATATGTTTTCAAAATTTCATTCTTTATTGCTGTATATTAAATACATAGGAATTTCTCATTCTGATATTTTATTTTCTCTTTATTCTGTCATATATTAGATAATACTTCTCAGTGAAGTCTAAAGATTTGGGCTTATAATACTGTCCCACCTAGTAATATCCAGTGATTATTCAAATTTACAATAAATGACTAAAGTAAAAGATATTTGGACATGACTACAAAATGTTCATAAGAACAATTGAAGGAGGAATTAAAATTCCTTTGGTATATAAAATAGCAAAATTTAAAATATTTCTTATATAAAAATGATAAATTATGTAAATACAGTAACGTTATAAATGAGAACATAAGAAAATATATATAAATGAAAAACAAAATATACATATAAATTAAAACCATAAGAAATATTTAAAAAGAAATGTGTAAATGGAAATATCAACAACAAATAATTGGTATCCATTCTTTACAGTGCAGATAGGAATAATCAATACATAAAGTGAATATGTTCAGAATACTTATATATAGTATATCATCAAACTTTTATAGACTATTAAATGATTCAAAAGACATTATAATCAATAAAGAGCAAAAAAAATAATATGTAAGAGGGAAAAACACAAAGACATTTTTTCCCAATATTTAAAGAGACAAATTACACTGCAATAAAAAATTGATTTATATTTACATGAGGCGAGAAATAAGCAAAATAAACAAGAAAATGATTTGCTTAACCAACAAAATTATTGATGGCATTGTGAGAAATAACAGCTACAGTAATTCGTATTAAAATTCTTATAGTTAACAAAAATCACTTTTGAAATAATTGAAAGCATATTTTTTACAAACTAATTCTATAGTAAATCTTTACTTAATAACATTAGTAACTAAATATTATATATGTTATGAGGGCCAAATTACTATGTATTATTTTATTTGCTTTAATCTTTTCATTTTCAGATGGTGATGTTTCACTAAAAGAATATCTATCTTCAGCAGCTGGTTTAATCACATCTTTTAAAGACCGATTTTTTTCAGACAACGTTGATGATATTCTATTGGAACTTTGGGAAAAAGATAAGAGATACTGGAAAATGTAAAGCTACCATTAGCAAGATAATATGTTAAGGACATTTTAATTCTAAAAATAAAAATATATCGAGCAATTTAACATGCTTGGATAATAATAATTCATACAAAGTTCTCTTTTTTATTTTTTATTACAAATTTTATAATATATATTACAAAAAAGTATATTTCACGTGGCAAGCTATGCTGAAACACTTCAATAGACAGCGTTGCTTAGTAGTCATATATTATAGCCATCACTGAATCTGCTACAAGAAGAAAAGAATTATTTATTAGTAAATAATGACTTCGTAATCTTCTAAAGATTAAATAGTCAACCTTTATTATAATATATATGGATATTTCTCATTGCAATAATGATCCAATCAATGATAATTCTAATAAAATAAGTTTTTTTTATTTATGATGCAACTTTAATTTAAATAGAAAATTTGATTTTATTCAAAGAATATCACATCAATAAATAAGGTAAATTATACTGCACTAAATATCAGAGATTAATAAATATCTATTATAGATTTAAAAATTGATTATTTTTATTGAAAATATATTTTTCTTTATTATCAAAATTAAATAACACAGTATTGCAAAATATTGATATTTTTTTAAAAAGCGCTACAACAGTTAATAGTTCTAAAACTATCAAGTTCTTCTGTATAACAATCTGCTTTGTATTTAAAATATAATGTAACATTTCAAATATTTCCAGTGGATATTTTTTGCTCTATTGATAGTCAAGTCATTCCATACAGAGTAATCAATCCAGTATCAAATTTATATTTGTGATACATAATATAAACAAGTACAAAATTTTATAATTTAGTCTGAAGGCATTTTGCAGTTAAGGTTTGAAAATTAAAAAAATAATAATGTAGGTATAAGCTAGAAAAACAAAGTAACATTTTATTAAATTTTTAACAGTTTGATTGATTTAACAATAAGTCTTAAAAATTTGGGGGGAAAAAATCACATGAAGTCCGTATCATTTTGCAAACACACATGCAAAATTTTAAGTTGGGGGGTTTTATTTTTCTTTTATAATGACAGTTTAAAAAAGGGGAAACTGTGTGTTGATGTAAATATAAAATCATTAAAAATAATATAATTTTACTATAAAGGGAAAAAAATCACAAATTTCTCACATTCATAGAAGTCTCTTAAATATTTTTTTTCCCATTTTGTTTAATAAGATTCATTCATTCGGTTATAAACCTGAAAAAAACTTAAATTATAATGAAGTTAAAAGATTCATAAACAAAGAGAAACTATTATATTTTGGGAATGAAACCCAAGCATAAGAGTTCAATATATTTCCTAAATTATTTTGTTAAAACATTAGAATAATATTGAATGCTATCTTGTTTAAGTTTTAAGATATGGTGTAATGTTTGTGAATCTAGTAAAAAGAATTCAAATGTTATTTTCCAACTGAAAGAAAATTTGAACTTTTTTTCTCTAAAAGTTGGTCATGCAATAAAATTGAAGAAGTTTTTAGTAAACAATATGATAGAAAAAGGAATATTGCAAGCACAGATCTAAAACTAAGTAAGATTTGATGAGTTATATTTAGGAAGATGTTATCTTCTTAAAATGGAAAAATACAAGTTCATACACAGAAAATAATAATTGTGGATTATCTAAAAAAAAAAAATTTTTTTTAAAATATTGTCTTAAGAAAAAAATTCGATTTTCAAAATATGAATTCTAAAGACTTAATCCTAACTGGTGATAATATAATGTTAAACATTTCAGTTTTAACTACATTAGCAAAATTGAGTAATTTGTAAAAAAAAGAACATTTAGCAAAAACAATGTCTGTTTCATGAATTAGAAAATGCATGATAAATAAATTAACCACCTGCCCATGATATACCACTTATCTTATAGCAGAAAAAGAAAACTTTTATATTAATAGTGAGTCAATTAACAAACGTTTTGAAAGGTAGTGATAAATTCTGGATTAACACATTCTTATAGCTCACCAAGTTTGCTTGCTTTTATTATATTAAAAATAATATATCATTTCATTGGTTAGCTGCAAATTACTAATCAGGTTAGCCTGAAGTATAAAGGTTTTGTTTTCATATCAAAATATTTAAATTCCTCATTCCCCCAAAAAATTGATTTCTTTTGTCTGATTTTTTTAAAAATTTCGATCTTTTTTATTATTTTCATTAAAAAAAAAAAGCATACTACTTTTCTGATAGATTAATTGTGCAATACAAAAACAGGAAAAATGATTCGAGTGTTTTTGTAATTTCCTATGATAAAGGATTCTATAACAGTTTAGAAGGAAATAGAATGAATTATAGCTAATGCTAATCTTTTGAAGTATTTAGATGAAATCATGTTTATCTAGTGTCAAACTAAGGTTGCGCTTTTGCCAGGAGAAATTTTAAAATTTGGTGCGTACTAAGGGAAAAGCCTGCAGATTAAAAGTATATTAAACAGTACTGGTAGATAGCTTCTACGCAATTTGATAATGAGATAATAATTTCTGTATCCTCCAGGCAAACAAATTCATTTATCCAACAAATCTAGACATTTATAATTCCATCAAACTAAGTTCTTACAAAAGTAAATCTTAAGATTGCAATAGATTATGTTTATGGCTGTCAGCAAAGGCAATGTCTGTTATGATGTAACCTCTCTATAGGACAGAAGTAATCTTTTTTTGTATTATGACATTTTCTTCAGATCAATTATTTTTAGATTTATCTTATAGTAACACCTATTGCCATTATTTTTTGTACACGGATCTCAATGTTTCTCTAAACAAATAAAAAATTGAAAAAGTAAGAGATCCCATTTCAAAATGATGAGGACTGCACATGACTTTTTTCAAAATTTTGAATAGTATCTAAATTTTGGATGCATGATCTCAAATTAATTTTTTAAACTTGCTGATATATATCAGAAAAAAAGACATTTTATAACTGAAAAAAAAATAAATGGTTTTTATATAATTAAAAATGGCTTATGTGAATTCACATAACTAAATTAACAATTTTTGAGAAATTCAAAAACCTTTCCGTCCAAGTCATGAAATTGTCAAATCTGAGATGATAAATGAAATCAGAATATTATTAAAATCTAAAATAGTTTCTAAATTATATATTAGTCTCCCTTTATTATTAAAGACATTTATAAATACTAATGACGGTTGACTACTTATTTGGTAAATTTAATATCTAAAAAAAATATATAATACATCAACATTTTACTTTTTAAAAAAAGAATTAATTCAAATTTTTTTAAAAAAAAATGGAAATAATACCTTTTGTTTTGGCTTTAAAAAGAATATTCAATTGCTGATGGCCAATCTATATCAATAGACTAAAAAAATAGTAAATAAATGTAAGTTGTTTAAAAAGCAATTATATTGTAACATTTTTTTTCTTCTTATAAACAAAAAATTACCTCTACATCTAATTCCAAAATATCTACTTCAGAATTTAAAAGAGTACACAAGTTAGGTTGAGTTCGTCCAAAATCCCCATGAACAAATTCTTTAATATATCTAATAAATTTGTTAAATAAATAAATTATATTCTCTCATTGATAATTTTCTTGAATATGTTATAAATATATGATGGCATGAAGATTTTATATATGTTAACTTAAACCTCTCTGCAAAAATATAAATTTTGAGTTTATTGAATTTTATAAAGTTTTCAGTTAATTTTGGAAATATCCAGATCATGTTAAACAATTTGTATGTGTCATGACATCACTTACCTATATATAGTTTTTATTTTGACTTTTATAAAATATTTACCCACTGATCTATAAATTTCTATAAAACATAATAAATTTGTAATAAATGTGATATATACTTCTGTTTTTATTATAATAGTAGGAACAAAAATTTAAATATAAGGACCATTATTTTCTGGCATTCTTGATTCCTGAATTGTGACAGATTAACAATTTTTCTAGATTTACATAAGCATATTTAATTCAATAATATATCCCTTACTCCCTCACCATACCCATTTTAAAAAAAGCATAGAATGTTAGAAACATAAATATTAAATAATAATAACTTGATTTTAATGCTTATCAGATATATATTTCCTATTCATCGTAATATTTTTTTTTATCCATATTTGTTAGAAATAATCCAATTAACTTTTTTTTAAAAATTTACATTTTTCACTTTAAATGACACTTTTTAAAATAATATTTATATAAATGTTGTAGTTAAGATTTTACTTCATTAACGCTTAAAATAAATTAATATATATCTGCGCACAGATAATGAAGCTATTAATTGTCTGTGAAATTATTAAAATTTACCGCCAAGCGCTTTCAGGACAGTTTATAGTCCCATATTCATGGCGACTTGTATTCTATTAATTTTTAATAATTTCACAGACAATTAATAGCTTCATTATCTGTGCGCAGAGCACACATATATATTAATTTATAAATATTTTAATAAAAATTGTTTTAAATTTTGTCCGCCCTTCCCCCCATAATTTTTTTAAAAGAAAATTAAAATCACAAATTAATACAACAATTTGATAATTGATTATATGTTATCTCAAACTAACAAATGAAGACAGACAAAAGAGCAATAAGCTCCTATCAATCACACAAATTCATTTACTATATTGCTTTTTTATATATTTATTTTTTAAAAGGATGTATTCTTCAAGATTAAATAAAATGTTTCTTGAGTAAAACTTAATTCATGGAAAATAATAAATTCTAATTTTCATGAAAGTTTGAAATACCTTTTATAATTTTATATAGATTGGATGAAGCGTTTTGAAGGCCAGGTTTTGTCAACTTCATGCATTAAAGTTTTAATGAGATTTCAGGGAAGAGATTTCTCGCAATTTGTTCCTCAATTAGGAATTTAGAGGACACTGATAAAACTAACACTTCCAGAAAAATAAAATTGAAAATCGGTATGGTAATATTTTTGCATAATTGATGTACCAGTAATGCCACTGATAAACTTTTACTATACAGCTTTTAAAAGTTATAAAACAAAATAATAAAACACATTTGAGTTCTTTTTTGACAATGGAAAACAAAACTCCTACTATTAGGAGATGGATTAATTTCTGAACATCATTCTTATTTCATGTACATTATCATTTACTATGATTCCCATTAGCATAATTAGAAATGAAATTGTTTTACATTATAATGAATGTTTTTCGAAATTTGTTGAAGTGCTTAGACAGAAGTTCAAAATCCCCAAAAATGAAGTGTTGTAATTTCAATTTAGGTTTCATTATATGTATCAAAAAATAGATTTAATTCGTACGCTTATTTCAAAGAATGAATAGCACAGTTCTAGCAACAGAATAATTATACAATAGTTAAAAGAAAGGGATTAGATAAGTAAGCCATATTATCAACAAGTTAAAATAATTATAATTCGTTATATCTTGTATATAAAATCCCTAAACATTTGTCTAACCCTATCACATTATATTCAAGTTAAACATTTCTTTGTATGAAGGCATATTTTTCAAGGGAAAAAAATAATTAATTTGTTCAGTCATTAATAAACTGTAATGAAGCATTTTATGCAAAAGAATTAATTTCTTATATTTAAAGATTAATTTGATTATGAGAATTTTATTCAAAGCACATGTTATTTTACAAAAAAATTTATAGAATAAAACTTTTTGAAGGGAAAAACATTCAGAAAAAAATCAGAACATGTGCTTTTAACTACAGTATAGTGTTTAAATCACAAAGAAAGTGTGATTACTATATATAAACAGGACATACATATGAAAAAAAAAGTACAAAAACAAAATTTATAAATTTTTATACACAGAAAATTTTGAATACATAATATTGTAATATTAATATATCATTTACAATAAAAGTATATCCCTGATAAATCTTAAATTACATACGAAAAAGTTTTTTCAACTCTCCAGACATCTTGCATATAAAACCAGACGTACCCGGCCTTTTAAAGGCTCTTTTTTTTTTTTTTTAATTAGGTACTTTAACAAATTACAGAAACAATGGCCTTTCAGGCCATATAACATTAAAATCTTTTGATTAATTTACATTAAATATTTAATACATTGTACAGGCTTAACACTTGCATTTATATATGTAATATATGTGGGGTTCAAACAGACTTTCACACGACCCACAACTCTGTGCCATCTTATATTGCTGACCCATCTCATCACACACCTTAAAAGATAAATAATCACCAATATACGTATTTCGTGCTAAACCAGGACTCATCAGTTGGTCCAGATTACCATCTCCACATATATATATAATCAGTACTCAGCTTTATATTAAGATAGTCAATCTTCATACTTTAATGGACAGGCTTCAAACTACTCCAACCCACATTTCCATCAGATTTTCAATGAAATGGAGAGCTGAAGAGTTGTGGGTTGGAGTAGTTTGAAGCCTGTCCATTAAAGTATAAAGATTGGCTATCTTAATATAAAGCTGAGTGCTGATTGTCTATATGTGTGGAGATGGTAATCTGGACCAACTGATGAGTACTGGTTTAGCACGAATACGTTTATCGATAATTATTTATCTTTTCAACATGTGTGTAATCAGGTGGGTCACCAATATAAGATGGCACTGAAAGTTGTGGGTCGTTTGAAAGTCTGAGTTTGAATCTCCCCACATATATTAAATATTTTAAAAAAATTTGCTAAAGCAATCAATCAAAAAAAAAAAAGGCCAGATACATCTGGTATTCAAATAAAAGTTGACTACCTCACTAAAAAAAAACTAAGTGAAAGGTTATGCTAATTTAATCTTTCATAGATTTAATCACTATTTCAGACATGAATTTAGTAATGTTCAAGTTATATTAATTCTCTATCATAATAAGTAATGAATAAAAAAAGCTAGAAGAAACTAGCAGATTTAAGATATTATCTTACCAACCAAATATATTTGGGATATTCAAATGACTAAATATTTTGTTTTCTGGTGCACAAAGTGCAAAATTCTTGCTGAAATTTAAATAAGCATGTCAAAGCAATTTGTAGCAGCATCATTAAGATTGATATATAATGGAAACTTACATAAAAAAAATTACAGAAAATATTTTATATGATTTAGATTTTTGCTTCCCTTATTTCACCAATGTAACTTTTTATATATAGATATCATTTCAAAATAGCAATAACTCAGAGATCTGAAAAATATTTTTATTAGGGCGTAATAGTGTTTTCTCAAAGTATTATACAAAAAAAATCCTGCATTTGCTGTGAACTGTATGTAAATCTGTTATAAATATTTTTTTTTAAGTTGTATATTAGAAGAATACAATATTAATTTTTACACAAATGTATATTCCCAAATTGATAAAAAATTTCATTTCAAAGCTTTAATTCGTGAGATGACAGTTGATTATTGATCAATTAGTAATAGTAGCTGATTTAATCTGCGACCGCATACTAATTTAAGCCAAAGCATTACATTGGGGAAAATTGAGGCTGGAGCAGTTTTGATTTGAATAATGATATGGTTGATTTTTAAAAAATCTAAGTAAAATTCAATAATTATTTTCTCACAATAAAATTTTTTCATCTTCCTAAATAAATTGTCAAAAAAATTTTTAAAGTAATTTATTAGCAATGAAATAATTAAAATATTTTTAGAAAATTTTAATAATGCTACTGAATGTGAATGAATTTTTCCTAACAGTAATTTTTCTATATTTAAGACATTTAGCTCTAAACCTTGACACAGATATAGAAATTTGCAAATAGTGCTGAACTGTAATATGTAATTTTAATTTGCCGCATACATATAAAATAGTTTTCACTTTGCAGATTTAATATGCAAACATACTTATGATATGATTTCATCTTTTTAAAACAAAATGAAAGAGAAACCCTTTTATTTATTAAAATAACATTAAAAAAAAATAACCATTTATCTTCATTCTTATGATGAAATGGAAAAGACATTAAAAAATTCCAGCAATAATATCACCCAACAATTACACTATAAACTATTTTCATAATATATTTAAGATAAAAAGGTTGAAATTTATAATCCCCTTACATATTAGAAACACTTGTTTTCATTTTAGGGAATAGCCACTTATACAAGAATTTAATTATAATTTGTATTAAAAAATTCAAGATTCCTTTTCAAAATTAAGAATTACTTTTGTGAAAAAGGATACGTGCCAGCTTGAGTGTTTAATTTTAATTTAAAATGATGCTCATCTATCCATTCAGCTTCCATGGTGTGAATAATACGATTTCTGGTTGCTAGAGGTCGCCTATAAGCAATTAAAAATAAAACTTCATATCAAATATAATTAAGAAACATAATACTGAAATAAAAGTATAATGTACATTACTTAACTTAGATGTCATTAATGGGGATTTGAACCCAAACTTCCACAGCTCCCTACAGTCATTCACACTATCCAATATAACTGATGCACATGGCCATATACATATGAAAAAGATAAATGATCTTCAGTATACATATTTCATGCTGAACCAGTAATCAGTTGGTCCGGATCATCATCTTTCATAAATATATATAATTAGTGCTTGGTTTATATTAAGATAGCAAATCTACACACTTTAATGGACAAGCTTCAATCTCCAACTCTTCAGCCATCCAAATCACTGAAAATCTGACTCAAAGTCAATGATGCCAATATTATAGTCGTACCCATGTTGACCTTAAGTAAATCTGACCTCTCATATGAGGACTTCACTATGTCCATTTAAATACATAGAAGAGTGATGGACAGAATATATAATATTGAAATACAAGTATAATGTATATACTTAACCTAGATGTAATTAATGGAGATTTGAACCCAGACTTTCAAGCTTCCTAGGGCCATCCACTCTCTCCAATATAACTGATACACATGACCATATACATGTGAAAAACATAAATGATATCCAATATACATATTTCACGCTGAATCAGTACTCATCGGTTGGTCCGAAGCATTCCATCAGATTTTCAGTGAAATGGATGGCTGAAGAGTTCAGAAGCCTGTCCATTAAAGTGTGTAGATTTGCTATCTTAATATAAACTGAGCACTGATTATATATGTGTATGAAGATGATGATCTGAAATAACTGATGACTGCCGGTTCAGCATGAAATACATATATTAGAGATCATTTATCTTTTTCACATGCATGTGGTCTTGTGTATTGGTTATATTGGATAGGTGGATTATTGTAAAGAGCTTGAAAATCTGGATACAAATCCCTATTAATTACATCTAGGTTAAGTATATACATTATACTTGTATTTCAAAATTACATATTTTGCTGATCCATTTTCTGTGTATTTAAATGGACATATTGAGGTCTTACATATATGACTATAACATTGATATCATCAAGGGCTTTGAAAATTCCATCATCACATTTTCAGTGATAAGGATAGCTAGAGAGTGGAGAGGATTAAAACCTGTCTATTAAAGTGTGTAGATTTGCTATCTTAATATAAACCTAGCACTGATTATAGATATGTCTGGGAAATGATGATCCGGACCAACTGATGAGTGCTGCTCCAGCATGAAATATGAATATTTGGAGATCATTTATCTTTTTCACATGCATGTGGTCATGTGTATTGGTTATATTGGATAGAGTGGATGACTGTAGAGAGCTTGTGAGTCTGGGTTCAAATCCCCATTAATAATATTTATAAATAACAAAGAAAAATTGCAATAGTCTTAAGAATTAAAATGCATATCACAACTTCAATTGATGAAATGCAACTTAGGGAGTTTAACAAACAGCTAAAATAATATTCTTGGTAAGATAATTAACTGTAAGCATTTTAGTAAAAAAATGAATTTAGATAACATGTTTTTCTGAAAATAATCTATATAAATTCAGATTAATTGTATATTTTTATTCAGTTGACATTACGTAAAAAAACAAATAATTTTGCATCATATGTGTAACATATACTCAAAATTACGAAAAAAGGTATCCTTTCATGATCATGAAAATGAGGGCGTTAAAATCTCAATAACAACTGTGAGTCTTTCAGCAAGATTCATAATGACAGTAGAAAAAAAATTAATATGTCCTATGCAATAATTTATTGATATATGTATACACACAGATAAGAATTGGACAAAATAATGAGATTATGTATATTATTAATATGGTGTGAGTCACCAATGGCATCAAAATTGCTTGCATTCCCTGAGAGTTGGAATTATCTAACAAATCCCAACAACACATGCTTTCAAGAGCAGAAATATATAAGCAATGTCTAAAGAAATAGTACCATTTCATAGAAAAAAAAATCTCAAATTCCCTGATAATTGTTAGTAGATCATGATCGACACTGGAAAGATCATGTTTCCAGACTCTGCAACATTTTTCAGTTACAGTACTGTATATTTTTGCTACAATTCATTTTATCTTTCATGTTTCACTAGGCACAAAGAGTTCTAACAGATTCCATAATCTCAACCTTCATGAAATCCATTCATCACCACCGAGACTTTTTTCTTTTGAAACATTATAGTTCCGACTAATCAAGCAATAAAAATGTGACTACTTTTAAACTCAAGACAGGCTTGATATTTTTTTTCTTTTATGTTTTTGAAAATAATAGTTTATTTCTGTCTGATATTTTTCTTCTATATGATATTACAAAATATAGTGTTTCCATTATTTTCTACAGCTCTTAAATATATTTATGTAAATACAAACCTGTGCAGCACCCGAATTGGTGTTTTCTGTTTTAAATTTAAATCCTAAAAATAATAATGCATTTTATTAGGAAAAAAGGAGAGAGAAAAAATATATATATTCTGAATCAAAAAGAATGATTTTTAAAAATTATATTATGATATAAATAAAATTTTATTTTTTTAAAAAATATATGAATACAATACTAAATAATAGATTTCTTGATATGATGTACTGTGGCTTCTCCTTAAACGGAGTCAGGAATCTCTCAGCAATTATATCCAGAGAAACCTGTTAGCCACTTTATTTTCTATTCCCCATTCTAAGTTTTCCCATATTCTGTTCCATGACATTTCCACTACATAATCTTTGTCAACTCTGGCTTTTATATTTAAATCCCCCTTATCTTTTCCCAAACCCAGCATAAAAACCAATAATCTATTTTCTGTATAATCACTTTTTTCATATTTATTCTTCCATAACTTCATTATTTGTATCCTTTCTGTTATCAAGCATTTACATTCAATTAACAGATGCCTAATATTTTCTATTCCTTTCTTACTCAATTTACAGACTAAATCACCAATATTTTTCCATTTATATGTATATTCTCTTGTTGCTAAAGATCCCGTTTGAGCCTTAAACAATAAACTACTTTCCTTACTATTATCATATATTAACTCGCACCTAATATTCTTTAAATTTATTTAGACAGTAGTGACATCTTTTTTAAATTCTAAAAGTTAATGATATTTAAGAAATGGTTTTTATCACCTTTTTGCAAAAAAAAAAGATCCAACAACGCTTACAACTACTTTATTATTAATGACTCATAATAATACTGTATATAGTTGGTGCCACTATCAGACTTAATAGATATACTAACAAGTTAGCTTGAGTTCAAAATTTTAGGATGTTTAGAATTTTCTGTCTGAGATTTGAGCAAAAGATAGTCTCTGAAAGAATAAACTGAAAATCAGTGCACTCTATCAGAAGACAAACAAATCAAATTCAATCTTAAAAGTTCTAGTTTCACCATCTAGTATTTACTGATTTTACTCAAAGCTTACATTGATACTTCTAGAATTGAAAGATTTCATTAATGTCTAATATGCTAATTCTGTCAATGCGGTTGCTATATCTATTGAAAAATGTCATTGTCTTGATGTAATAAAGTTTTAATTCAATATTAAAATAATTGTAAAAATAATAATTATACAATGATAAAAAAAAATTTAAGTAAAATGCATACAAGCTCAAATTAGTTTTATAATTACATATGCAGTTAGGAAATTTTATAATTTTTTAACATGTTATGATTACTTAAAGATAAATTGCTTCTCTTCAATTTTTATCTATGATTTTTCTTAAAAAGAATCTCTTGATCTTTTTCTGTACAAAAATGTTTTTCTGCCTGACCTTAAACTTATTCAATATATTTTATTATTTGGCAATATTCATGTCAACAGATAAATATTAAAAGCATAAAGCTAAACTATTACCCCAAATTAACAATCAACCAGCATAGTCAAGAAAATAAACCCTAAAATATTATCAATGGTTACTTCACAAGTGTAAAGAACTGCAAAATAACATATTTAAACTAAACTTTTACCCGCAATTCTACTTCCCACACATCTTTAATATTAAAAGAATTTTTAAATAAGTTAATTGCTTCAGAATCATAAATTTTTAATAATAAAGATTCTTTAATTCTTTTTATTTCATTTCTCTCAAAGAAGAAAAAGATATAGGCCACACTATTAATTTTGATGAAACTAAGGTTGTCTTTTTTGAGAGAAATGAAATAAAAAAAATTAAAGAATCTTTATTATTAAAAATTTATGATTCTGAAGCACTTAACTTATTTAAAAATTCTTTTAATATTAAGAGTGTATGAGAAGTAAGTGAAATTGTGGGTAAAAGTTTAGTTTAAGTATGTTATACTTCTTTACACTTGAGAAGTCTGCTTGTAGCAGTGAAATCATTAATAGTGTTTTAGAGCTTATTTACTTGGCTAGTCTGGTTGAATTGTTAATTTGGGTAATATTGAATATCAACATATGTATATGTCATTTTCTTTAAGCCCTATAATGTTATATGGAGAAAGAATGAATGTGATCAGTCCTAAAAAAAAAAAAAATTCCAAATATCCAAGATTCCTTGTCAACATTCCAATAATATCAGTTACTTTCTTTTACATAATAATGACTGGATTCCAAAGGAGAACTGTGGATATAACATTACAATGTTAATAGATTCTGTTAAATGTTAAATTAACAAAAAGGCAGCAAATAAAACTAAGCAAAATTACAATATACTGGAGAAAAGGAGGTCATAATTCTAAGAATCATGACAATTATATAATTTTTATTTAAAATCTATTAATGCTATAAATTTAAATCTACTCTTCCTCTTTGAAATCCAATCACTAGTACTTTAAGAAAATAACTACAATGTTATTATAAAATCATTGAACAAGGATGCCATGCATTATTTTAATACTAATAAGAATTCTTTTCAGAATCTCCCATACATTGCTTTTACTATCTTTATATAAAATAATATCTGATATCACATGGGATACAAAAACAATAAATTTACACTATTTGAAATCAATGTCATAGAATTTGAAATGCTAATAAGACAAACAATTGTATTTATACCGAACTTTAACTGCCATATCTGAATTCTGCTTAACATATGGTAAAAATTTATGCTTACAAACAATTGTTAACTGAAAGTCCTCTCTTACAGAATATTTGTTTTTGGAGAAGTGAAGAAATATGATTTAAGAAAATATGATCTGAATAAATTAAAACTTGAAGCAGCTAAGGAGTTAAAAAAAATTAATGTTTTTATATTCTCAATGATGGATTTTCAGCATCTTAAATACTGGAATAGACTCTACAATGTAAAACAAACAAATGAAGAAAAATGTTAAGCTTAACAAAAAGAGAATTTTAAACCAGAGACTTAGATAAAACTTTTAATGTTTAAAATGTGTGATCACCTGAAGAATGGTAATATTTCAGGCCAAAGATAATCAATTCAGGTTACATTGCATAGGATAAATGGCATCCTCTGTGGATCTAGCCATGACACCTTATATTTGTCCAAAATTTGGATGTTTAATAAAAATAAACTTAAAAGTTTTATGAGCAGCTAATGATGATTATAAAATATTTCTTTTTTTAATGAAATCATATTGATCATCTTTCCGATCATTTTTTTTAAAGACTAATTTCATTAGTTAGAATAACAAAAAAAATATGTTCAACAAAAATCTTTTATAAATTGATATTCTAACAAAATAAAAATCAAGCATTTTTTTTTAAAGAAAAAAAAATCAAATTTCAATTATTTAAACTTTGAATAACTGACATTTGAACTATGAACTTTAATCTTAGAGATTATACAAGCAAATTTAAATTTGTAAACAAGAAGAAATATTTTCCTTTTTTTAAAACTTATTTGTCTACTCTCTCTCTCTTTTTAATATTGTTTTTATTAAAAAATATTATCCCTAAAGATAACCAACATTTAACCACTCTTGTGGTCAATTATGTAACTTGCTTTGCAACTGGTGCAATATAGTATGTATTTGATTTCAATGTTGTTTTAATATTTGCTAATTTGCTAACTATTTGAGACCTAAATGCAAATGGTCATTTTACATTTGCTCAATACATTAATAAGAACAAAGATGATTAATAATAGCATTATGGTACATTGTTAAAATTGGAAATTTCATACACACAGATATGTAAATAAAGAATGTTTTTAATAAGATGTTCCATATATTTTTATTTTGAGTTTGGCTATGAGGTAACCAAGCAAAACACATTAAATATTGGAGCAGCAATTTAAAAATATGTCATCCAGAAATAGTATTGTATTTATTTGATCCTCTATAAACTATATCACTTTAGCTTATTCTCTAGTTTTTAAATAATCTGTCTGGGAGGGACAGGAAGATCAGACATCAATACTTATATATATATATAAAATATTAAAGTATTATAACTTTTCAAATCGTTTTCACAAATAAAGGAAATCTCTATCACAGCTAGTATATATATATTAATTAGATATAAATACGGAAAGTTTTTAATATAGATTATGTACATTTTTTATTTTGAATTCAGCTTTGATGTAACCAAGTGAACATTTAATTAACAACTATGTCAGCAACTTGAAAAAACACATCAGTCAGCAACAGTATTATAAACTAAAAATGGACTCATTTTATTTCCAGTTTTAAATAACAGAGGAAGATGTATAAAACATTAAAGTATTACAATTCTTCAAATCTTTTTCACAAGTAAATAAATATAATTATTGAAACATATTTAAAACTTAGGAAATAAGTTTAAATGGATCCGTATTTAGTGATGGGGAGAAAGATAAATAAAATACTGTTACTGGATGACATGTTTTCAGGACACCCCTTCAATTTCGATTGATTACTCGCTTTACAGCTGAATTTAAAATAAAATAAAAATTAGTCATTAAAAATTTTCAATATTAATATCTACAAATCCATCAAACTTTTAAAATTATTGTGTATATACTGTTGTTTATTATAGACCATGTCTAATTTGTTAATTTTGCATTTTTACTATTTTTTTTTTTTGTTTTGTTTTGTTTATCCATTTTATTTCTATTTATTTTTTTCCAATTATAAATAAAATAGTTATAAAAAAATAAGCATAAAAATTAGTGAAAAATTACTTAACTAAAGAATAACTTTGTTGCATTCCTATATTTGTTTCAAATACTGAAATGCAACATTCACATAGTAACTATGATAGAATATATTTTCACTAAATAATATGGGAATGTGTCAGAGTTAGCAAAAGATCCAAGATATTTTGTAATAGTTTTTTTGTTTCAATCAATAAAATGCAAGTCTCTAAAAATTATTACCAATCAGAAACTTAAAGAAGAAACAAAAAAAAGTAAGTATTTTGTTTACACTAAGAATATCAATTTATACTTATCAAGATTATTTATTTCACCAATTATTTTTGTTAATATAGATTTTATTATATGTTTTTGGTTTTAGTAATGGGTCCAATTCTTCTTGGACAACCACAAAATTAAAAAGTTTGACTTTATAACAGCTGATAATTCTTAATATTAAAACAGTTCAATAATATTTTTCAATTGAAGTTCATAGGATTATTCACACTACTTTACTATGAATTTTATTATTATAAGAAGTTATTATTATTCAGATAATCATTGTCAATTATATTATACAAGACAATTGAATAAATGTCATTAATCACATTGGTTTTTAATAAGCATTTCAACTTGCTATACCCACATTTTTATATTAAATAATATAATTATTTTTTAATTCTTGTAAAATATCGATTTTTTTTAACAAAATTGACCATGACAGTATATATTAAGAAATAGACAGGATCTATATATTTTTGATGCTATAAAGAGATCAGCCCAGAGCACAAGAAAAAAAGCAATTGTAATTTATAATTCGTAGGCCAAGCCATGAGAGCATCACCATCAACTTTATTCAACAGATTAATATATCTGTGGACCTATCTTCTCTTCTGTTTAGATTCCGATTTTACATCAATCAACAGTTCAGAATTAGAACTAAGTTATCGAAAAGACTACTTTTATAACATAATTTTTGACAATACTTTATATTTGAATTAATGGTTGTTTTCTCATCCCTGGTGTTCGCCGCGGGATGGCGTTGATGCTAATCAAAAACATATACATATAACGATTCCGGGCCGGACCTGTGTGATTGATTTGATATAAAAAGATCTGATTTATTAGATTTCTAATAAAATATTCTAGTAACTAATACTATTATATGATGTTAGTCTTTCATTTTTGTAAATGTTTATTAATCTTATATTGTTTTTTAGTTTGTGTGTGTGTCTTTAAAGTTACGGTGTTTTTTTCTACTTTTTATTTTGACTTTATGTGTGTCTTTTTAAAGTTACGGTATTTTTTTCAAGAGTAAATCAATCATTTTATTAAAAAACAATACGTAATAAGTAAATGTTTATTAATCTTATATTGTTTTTGAGTTTGTGTGTGTGTCTTTAAAGTTATGGGGCTTTTTCTATTTTTTTTTTTTTGACTTTATGTGTGTCTTTTTAAAGTTACGGTATTTTTTTCAAGAGTCAATCAATAATTTTATTAAAAAGCAATACGTAATTATAAATCTATAAAAAGTAATGTAATTTAGACAACATTTACTATTATGATTTTGTGTGTGTTTTAATGATACACATACATCACTACAAATGGAAAATAATTCACGGCAACAACTCAAAAGGAAAATAAACCCTCCCAAATATTTAATTAAATGATTCTATGTTAAGTTCGAAGACTAACAAATAATCTTCGAACTTGGGGGAAGTATTGTTATGTAGGTGTATAATTAAAATACACACAAAATAATAATAGTAAATGTTGTAAATGGGGATTTAATATTGAATCGTATGTACGTGTATCAATTGTCGCATATACATACGCAAGTTATATATATATGTGAAGATAAAAAAAAATACTTCGTTAATTTAAAATCATCTTAGACTTTAATAGCTGTGTTATTTTGTAAAACAGCAAAAAAAAAACAAATCCTTTGAGATAGGAAGGTTAATTAACGAAGGAACTTTGCAGATCAACAAGATGAATAATTAATTAAAAAGTAATCGGGCTGCAAAAGGAGTAATCAATCAAAGTAAAACGTAAGTCTAAATCTGCTTCTGCAAGTAAACTGGGAGGGATTGATCCAACCAGGACGGACAAGATTTGACCAATCAAATCCAGAAAAATCAGAACTGGCGAAATGAGCGCAAGTGTAAAGCATCGGCAAACTGGGAGTTCTACCCGATGCAGATGAACTGTGAAAGGCGCTGAACGTCGCTTATTTAGCACAGTAGCGGACTGCTGACCTCCGAACATCCAAGAATCAGCATAATAGGGATTATAAAATAGGTTGCATAGATCTTTATTCTTCTTATTTTGGTATAGCTTCGGGTTTTGTTTATCTAAATGTATAATGATTGTTTTAATGTATTCGTGTAAATATGTATATATAAAAGTATTGTAATTAAATCTGCTTTTCTTATTCTACCGGCGTTAGTCTCAGGGATTATGATTCTTGTTTGCATATATAGGCAGGGCAAGGTTGGCTTACTACATAGATTGTTCGCCAGCGAGTATTATATAGAACTGGTGGACATAACAGATCTTTATTAGCATGAATTCGCATTTCCTCACCACAAAGACACTTTTTCTGTTTCAACAGATATTTTTATTTTTGCAAATACGCCACAGCGCTGGCTTCAGTTGATGGCAATTGCCACAGCTTCAAATACTCTTGAGTTAGAGGCAGCGGCCATCTTACTTGTTATTGAACGAATTCTTGCGAGAACATTATTTGTCGCGTGATTGTCAAATAAATGCTGGCGTGTACCCTTTCAAATAACTTTTTGAGGGTTACACATTCCTCATGGAAGCTTCATGTCATTATTAATAAACTTACAACACTAAAGTAAGTTACAGCACATTAAAAAAAAAATATGTCTAATCAAATTTTAAAAAACTACGACTGGCTCAAATACACACACTCTCACACGAAACTACAGAGATAATAGATATTCGAAGATTACGATAAAATGAATAACAAAATCAACTACGGCAGCCAATAAAGGCATTTCTCTTTGCTTTTAGCATAGAAAAAAAGCCATAACCGGCAGCCGTCGTCGGGAACTCTTTCTGTGTTTTATCATAGAAAGAAGTCTCTTTGTGTTGGTTTCTGTTGCCGCCCAACATAATGTGAGAACTCTTTTTCTGCATTTATAGTGTAGAAAATTTCCTCGTTTTTTGGGTGAATGCCGGTGAAACGTTATATTTCTAGGAATTTACCTAGAAAAAACGACATCTCGAGGCGAACACCAGGGATGAGAAAACAACCAAATTAATTCGTAGCATCTCTAAACATCTTTTATATCACTTATATGTATGTAATCTACTCCAACACACATTTGTGGTTAGATAATATAATGATAAAAATAAAGAAACTACTATGTTTTAAACTTAACAAGAAAAAAAATAATAATGAAATTAATAAAATGTAGACATGTGCAAATAAACAAGTTTAAATTTGACAATTTATTCATTTGATATATATATATATATGAACTAATATCAGACTCCCAAATGTCAAGCCTGCTATTTAAAAAAATAAATAAATTTATATTTAATTTATATTTTGTTATTTCTCAGTTTGTAGAAATTAACTGAAATGCTCTAATGAATATATAAAATGATTACTATTTGCATTAATATATATAGATTTTTGATGATTAAATTTCACGATGACAAATGAAAATTATTCATATTTTTAAAATACAAATATAAAAAATATAAAGTTATTTAAATACAAGTATATTATCTATATTGAACTTAATAGTAATTTAGAAGCGATTTGAACTCAGACTTTCAAGATCCCTACAAAAAAATATTAATTATGATCACTTTTACACATTTTATATTATCAATTATTCACTATATATCACATAGAATACATTTTAGATTAAACACATTAGGTAATATATTGAAAATTCTCATCTTAGTTCTTTTCAAATGTTAGACATACCATAATTTTCTTGTACTTTTACTAGTAATACTTTAGTCATGCTTAATTTTCTTTTTTTACATGTTCCCATATATTTATTTACTCAGAAGCCTGTCTGTACTAGCTCAATTATAATTTACTTTTAAGATTTAGGGATTTGGTTTAATTTCTGACTTAGTCCTATGCATCTTTCCAAAAAATAAAGCATTCTTATGCACTTCAGGATCTTCATAGATATGTATGTGGGGGATTCCTAAATCACAGATCAATTTACGTTCAGATTGATTAAACAAAATACAAATGAATATGTAGCCACATATCTTGGAAAAAGATGGAAAATTTTGTATATATAAGCCATGATCTTAAAAGATTTCCATTCAATATTCAAGTTTTCAGTTTACTACAGTTATGATGAATGATATTAAATTTTGATGGTTATAAGTCTATTTTTTTTCTTTGTTTCCAATATTTTTCATATATATGCAAGAGGCAGAATAATATGGATTAGCCACTGCTCTTAACTTTTACCAAATACCCTCTGTATTTATACTCTTTTCTAAGTGATAGCACAGAATACAAAACAAAAATAATCTCCTCTTCATCTCTTCCATTTACTAAAATCTTATTTCATATTATTTTAATTAAAACACACTTTTCTATATGCAACTTTAGAATTAAATCCCTTTTTTGATTGATGGAAAAAGTAATTTAACAAAGTTATTAAAAAAAAAAAAACATTTATTGTCTTTTATTACAAAATTTAATTTTTTTTCTCCAAGAAACACAATTATTTGCATGTTTTTTAAAATTAATATTGTATAAAACAAAAAATAATCTTAATGGTAATAAAATTTTCTTATTCATATCTATTTTTTTTATTATTATTTTTTTTTATCTTTATTAAAAATTTAATGTTTATAATAATCTATTTTACTAACAATAAGATGCTTTATTATTATTCTCTCACTTTTTTACCTAGAACAATGCTATGGAAAGTTTGGTGAGATGGCTTCTTTCTAACTTATTAAATTTAAAGTATTTAAATGTGAAAATGAAATTACTGAGTAATTTATTCCTTAAATTCTGGAGATCCTTCAACAAATAATTTGGACTTAGCAAGTTCACTCTTCTCAACTAAGCATATAATTTTCTATATAATTACATATTTTCCTTAATTATATATTAACTGAATTAACCATTGGTTATTTATATACATAAGTGACCATACATAAGGGCATTTTAATTTACGTATAAATATTGAAAATTAAGTAGAATTTCCTTATATTTATTTAGATATATTTCAATTGGATCACCTTTCAGTTTAAAGTATTTGTATGCTTACATCAAAAATGAAATATATCTAAATAAATAAATAGAAAATATATTTTCAATATATACATTTATAGTTTTAAAAAATTTGTTAATTATATACATAATATTAAGTCAGTAAGGCACTTTTGGCATCATCTGCCCTTTTTCAGATGTCTTTATTCATTTATTCAAAGTTGTGTTGAAAGATGGAGATTGTAAAATATCTATATTATGCGATAGCCTTTTTTTAAAGTATGTGGTCATAATACAAATGCTTAAAATACTGTTTATGTTATTTAAAAAAAAAGAATACTATATTATATAATATATAATTAATTTGTTTAATGTACCTTGAATTCCTTAAGGCACACCAGATCATCAGGTTTAATAGAACGCTCGATCCAACAAAAGCTAGTATAAGTTTTTGTTTTTTCTTCTTCTCCTTCCTTGAGTTTTAAAATTTCTGCTCTTAAAAAAAAAAAAAAAAAATTGTTATCAATAAGAGTAAATCAATAATTGAAGAATTACATTCACAAATAGTTGTGATGAACAAAAAAAAAAGCAACTATAATTAATTTATGAGATGTGCAAATATTCCCTAAAATATGTGAGATGATGTGAATAAAATCCAATTTTCTAATGTCATTAAAAAAAAACCCCTGTAAATATAATCAATTTCTTAAAATGTGCTAATTTATCATAGACCTAAAATTCAGAACATTCTGAAAAAAGATCTATTATTGAATTTACTTCTATAGCAGTATATATGCTAACTGAGGAAATATAGCACCAACAAAGTTTTTGCAGCCTAACATAATCAGCTTTTTTTTTAAAGCATGCTTATACCATTATAATCCGACTATTTAAAAAATACATATAATTATTTTATGTATTTTTTAAAACACACACACAAAAATGATTCTTCATATATCAAATTTCAATTACATTACTAATTAATAAACTTATTAATTTACCAAATTATATTTAAAAACATCAGATTATTAAGTCCAATGCATTTATGATTTTTTAAAAAATATCATTAATAATTTGCTCTTGTCATAGTTTTACTATAAGTTATAAAAACAATATCTTATTAGATATACATTTAACTTTACTTCTATTTTTAAACAATGCTAAATAACTTCAAGTAAATTGTTGACTTTTATGGATTTATCTATTCCATTAGTTTTCGCTATCTGTTTTCCATTTATTAAGATAGGATCAGCATGTCTGTGTTCTCAAAATCTGACTTCAATTACGTGTGATTTGAAAAAAATAATGAAAAATTAGAAATGCATAAATTTCACAAGAATAATGCTTGCCTGTAAAACAGCAACTACTTTTTTGTTTTATATGTTTATTCCATCATATTGTTACAATTTTAATGAAAGAATTGCATTCATTATTTTTTTAATATGAATTAAAATTTTATTCAAAATGATGCCAATCTGGAAAAAAAAAGCCTTGAAGTGCCTCCTTTATGTGATAAAATAATTTATTTTTTTAAAAATAAAAATTATTATGCTAAAGCTATCCAGATGTTCATTAAAAATGAATCATCAATTCTGGAAATAATAGAAAAAGAAATTCACACTAATATTACATGTGCTCCTATAACAGTTAAGGATGCACACATTATATAAGTATTTAACAAAAATTGGAAAAACGGTAAATTTATGAGTATAAAATATGAAAATATATATATATTCAGTAATGGGTATAAACTTAAAAATATCATGTAGGCATTATATCTTCTATATTTCATCAAAAGAACAATAAGTTTCATTTATTTTGAAGGAAAGATAATGACCATTAGCATATATACTCACCTAGATCTGAGTATTGTGTATATATATATATATATATATTACATATAAACTGGCTCTCTATTACTGCATTGTCTTTTTTAAAACTACTATAATATTCTTGCCCTTTGTTGTTCTTGATATCTTAACATGTATAATTTTTAAAATTGATTGTATTATATATATAACCTTTCCCGAAAATAAGCCCTAGCATGATTTTTCAGGATGTTTATAATATATGCCCTACTCAAATATAAGCCCTCGTTAAAATAGTCAGATGTATTGAATTATAAAAGTAATGAAAGTATAAATAAATATAATTGACATTAATGCTTTAGATAAATAGTAATATAAATTAAATAGTTATTTTGTATTTTCTGACAATCATTTTCAACAAACATAATTCTACCTGTATAGAGAAACAATTTATCTACCACAAGTCAGTATATCGAACAATTTATAATTTCATTTATATACTTTTAAGTACTTATTTATACTTAATACTTAGTTTTAGAATGTTTGACTTAATTTTAGAGTTTTATCATGGTAGCATTTAAATATTCAAAATAAAAGAAAAATTAGTTTGATTTCTTACCCCCCCCTCCCAATATAAATAATGAAGTGATTTTAATAATCAAAGTTTATAATCATTAGTTTTTCTCCTAAAGAAGTTTTTTTTAAAAAAATACAAAAACACTTTCTGAATTGTCAAAACATTCTTAACTGTGATCATTTTTGTTACCACTCTTTTTTTCTTGCAAGTCTTCAATTAATACTTAATTTAATGGAAAATTTAAATGGAACAATATTCTGGTCACTAGATAAGTGCAAAAAAAAAGAGCTATTCCGGTAAGTACAAGAAAATAATTGTAGCAGGTTCCCAGGGTAAAAATCTTACAGCTTTCTGTAAAGAAGAGAAGTATTTAAATAAATGCACATTTTTGTACATGAAAAAATATGACATTCTCTGAAAATAAGTCTTAAGGTGACTTTTAGAACAAAAATTAATATAAGACCTGGCCTTATTTTTGGGGAAACATGGTATATGTTTAAAATGTATATTATACAATGTGTGTGGTACTAGATCTGAATTTTGTTATCATACAAAGGATTGAAACCAAATGACATGATTACAGTCGTCATACTGAATCTGCTTATAAATTTAAGTAAATTTTAGAAATGTCTTCTAAAACCTATGAAACTGTTTTCCAAGTTTGTTTTTGGTCTATTTTTTTAGATTATACATATGCACTTACATGTATATAAATTGTATAGTTATAATCTTTATTTATATGAGACTTTTGTATGTGTGTGTGTGTGTATATAAATTAAACTATAAATGTCAACAGCTAATCAATTATCATATGTAAATTACATTTATTGCAGCACTCATATGTAAACAATTTGTTGTCAAGGCACCACTACAATTAGTTGCCTAGAGAAGAAATTGCTGACATTCTATTATTTTATTTATGCATGAGGATTATGATGTAATTTATCTAAATGCTGTATAGCAGCAATTGTTTTGAAAAATATTGAATTTATGAATCAGTTTAGATGTCATAATATACATTGCTTTTAAAAATACTAAAGTATATTTTGTAAGAGTTAAATGAAATACAAAATAGATCAAACTATGCCTTTAAACATTATGACTATCACATTGATATATTGCTATAAATGAATTATTTAATGAAATATGTATAAAGTAAAGCAGGTAAAAAGAGAACAGAGATACAAGAGAAAATAAGAAATAGATTAACATTTTTTAATTCTTAATTTTATTTGTAAATGTTTTATATTGTTGATTGAAAAGAATAGAAAAAAATTTTTTTTGGTTATCTAACTATGTGTTATCAATTATTATCATTCTAATAACAGAAAAAGTAAATAAAAATATCCATTGTATAGTAGATTTATAAATTTACTTATCAAAATAAGTCATTTACAATTATGTGACAAATTCATTATCAATCTATAAATACCCACATATTCTCCTCCTACTTTAATATTTCAGCAGATTTGCATTTATAAATATTTCTTATTGTAATTTTTTTTTAAATTTATTGAATAAATTGTCTTATTATTTCTTAATATGGTTTCTTAAAATTATAAGTTTGATTTATAAACTTTATTATTTGTATTAGTGAAAGAATGTGTTATCAGAAATATAAAATATATATATTGTACCACTCATGAAGAGCGCTCCTTGTGAAATTGTTGGTCACAATTATTAAAAGTAAAATTTTCACAAATAACGCAAAAGTTTTAAAATTGATTAATAAACAATAAAATTATTGCAGAATAATTTGTCCGTAAATAACTGAATTAAAATATCTCAGTTGAAAAAAGAAAATAATCTATAAAAGTTTAAAGAGTAACTGGAAAAGGGAGAAAGTTTAACTCATAAAGGTTAAAGCTATAACAGTTAAAAATAAATCTTTTCTATGAAATTAATAGTACTCTCTCTTTTTGTTTAAACTATTAAAGGAAAAAAAAGGGGAAAGAAATCTTAAAACTAAAAAAAAAAAAAAAATTCTTCACATTTATTTAAAATAAATGAGATTGTAAATAATGAATTGCTTGTAAACATAAAGGAATAGTAAAATGTGTGCATGTTAATGGAATATGAAACTTAAATATTAAAGAATAAATGAAAGTGTATAAATTATAAGTACCGTGCGCTAACCAATTGTGCCACTGGGGCCTCAAGTGTATAACTTAAAAGAAATTCCCTCAAATACTGCAAATACTCAGAAGCTACATAAAAGAAATGAATTAACAATGGCTACTAATTCAAGAATCCATAAACAATTAATTAATTAAAATCTTATCAAAATTTTAATCAAAAGCAGTTGACAAATTTTCACAATGGATATAACTGGCAAGTATAAAAACTAATTTTAAAAAATGACAACAGGTTATCACATAAATAGTCAGTTTTTCATCATTCAATCAGTAGTTTTACAATCAGTCTTGTCACGTATCCAAAGTCAGTGTTTTTCATGTATCTAAAGACAATGCAGTATTAGCAGTCATCGGAAGCATACAGCCAGATTCCAGCCTGTCCGATGGAACACCAGCAATCTGCCCGATAAAAGTAATGCCTGCCTAATAATTGAAACTGCCAGAGATATCTAACTTTCTGGAATAAGAGTATCACAAAATAGTAATCATAGGAACCTCCATAGAAGCCTCAAATCCAACCAGTTGGTAAAAACTCACATGAAGCAGCAAACAGCAAGAATTCAACGTCCAAAATCCTATAGGTAATAAATAACATTTTCTTATTCCATTTCTGATATTAATGTAGCCATTGCAATCTTTAAAACCTCCAGAGTCAAAAAAACAAATGAATGTGCGTGATTAAAATGCCGTGTCTTTATTTAATGCCTTATGTTATAATATATTCTATTGCATGTATTAAGAATGTGTGTATGGTTATTATATAAAAATATCATTGTTAGACTAATTGAGAATTTATAAAAGTAGTTTAAAAATTATAATAAGTATTTAGTAATATTTACTGAAGCTATAACCTTGATAATATGCGTGTAAAATGCGATAGTAGGGACCTCTACAGGTGTTTTAACCACAAGCTTACGCTATGGAAGAAAAGAGGGGGAACCCTCTTTACTTCGACCTACTTTCTATTTAAATAGGTGAAGCTGAAGCGGTTAGATCTGTGAGCGTGAAGCTATTCAATACTTCACTGATTAAGTCCACATTTCTTATTACACATTAATACTCGCGAAATCTCGTTGTAAATCGAAAGATTTCGCGAGTATTAATGTATAATAAGAAATGTGGACTTAATCAGTGAAGTATTGAATAGCTTCACGCTCGCAGATCTAACCGCTTCAGCTTCACCTATTTAAATAGAAAGTAGGTTGAAGTAAGAAGGGTTCCCCTCTTTTCTTCCATAGCGTAAGCTTGTGGTTAAAACACCTGTAGAGATCCCTACTATCGCATTTTACATGCATATTATCGAGGTTATAGCCTCAGTAAATATTACTTACGTAATCAATGTGCGTTTAATAAATTTATAATTACAATTTTAAATAAGTATTTAGTTAAAATAAATTATCTTTAAAACTTAATATTTTGTCGGTCAATTCTTTTACTCATGCCACTAATTAAATCAGCAACTTATTATATTATTCTTTTTGATTGAGCTAGTTGGAATTTCTTAGGTGCTGAATTAGTTTGCCATCATTCAGGGCATGTTAGTTGCTATTGTAATTAATTGGTGCCTGGAGTTTACTCCGAAACAAAAAAGTGCTTTGAATGATAGTGTTGAATTTTGCAGCGTCTGTTCCTTTGAAATGTAGTCGTAGTTATATATCTTATATATATAGCTCTGGTTTGGTCACAGATACCTTCTGGGTATTATTCTTCTCTGCCTAAGGGACCGGTGGAGCAATACTTAAATTGTATTGGTGTAGATTGAATTATAATAATAATTGTATCTTATTTTGTATGTATAAAAGTAAGTCTTATAATTTTGCTTTCACAAGTTAAGATTTTATTAGAGTTAAAAAAGTTCATGTTAGATTATGTTTTCCCAATCGATCTACCACACCATCCGGTTCAATATATATATTGAACCGTGTTCGAATATGTGCATTCGAAACACCGGCCTCTTAGGCAGAGAAGAACATACTCGGAGAGTATGTATGCCCAAACGATAGCTATAAAATATATAACTAGCGTTACATTTCCAGGACATAACTTCTTCTCGGCTGTTGAGTTCAACACCAAGTTCAAAGCACTTTTTTTTGTTTGTGTATAAACACGGGCGCCAGCTATCTATTCAAGGATGAATAAATAACGCACTTTGAGCAATGGCCACTAACTCAACGCCTAAATCCACGACTAGCTCAGCTGTTTGTAATCACTAATAGATTATACATAATTAGTGGTTAAAAGACTTGATAAAGAATTTGTTAAAAAGAATTGACCGACAAATAAAGTTTAATTTTAAAGACAATTTATTAACTAACATTTATTTACTAAA
Source organism: Epiperipatus broadwayi (assembly GCA_028023455.1). Lineage (NCBI taxonomy): Eukaryota > Metazoa > Onychophora > Udeonychophora > Euonychophora > Peripatidae > Epiperipatus > Epiperipatus broadwayi. Next base: position 505,598 of record JAQFVV010012501.1, read on the forward strand.
TTTAAACATTTTATAATTCTAATAAAAACACACGCATATTTTTAAATTAACATTCTAAATAGTTTAAATATTCTTGAATATTTTCATAACAGAACACTGGGAATTTATCTACTTTGACTAATAATATTGATATAAGGATCACGCACATATTAACTCATGCACACACATAATAATGATAATAAAGGACTACATAGTATTTGAAATTTAATCACACACATCAATAGTTCATTTATGTATGATATAGAGTTCATATAATTAGACTCTTGAAAGATTCGTACGAATTAATGCAATGCAATGGCTATTACAGTATAAACGAAATAAGCAAATGTTTTACCTAGGCTTTTGAATGTAGTTAGAATTTTGTTCTCTTTGGTGGCTGTTTTCGGTGAGGATATTTCCATTATGAATGCTTACCAGCCGGCTGGGACTTTTCCTTGCTGAGTTTCCTGATTTTCACGATTATTACTATCGGAGACAAATAGATACTGACGGAGATTTTCTAAGATGTTAAGCTGACATTATTTCACGGGCAGATCTGCTGTTTTCTCGGACATCTGGGCTGGAGATAAACGTGCGTTCCCAAGATCTTCTCAACACTGCATTTTGTTTGTTAACTGCTCAATTAATTTCTGAACTGCACTACTCAATTACTTTGTGAACTGATTGTCTCAACTGATTGTCCGATAAAATATTCAGTATTTATACCAATGAAGTGTTTTCTTTTCAATATCCTCCGGCAAATATCTGTTGTCGAAATTCTTTATCAATTAATCCTTTGATAAACGTGTTTTGGAAGATTGCTTAATTAGTAATAGCCATGCAGAGATGTTGTTTTATATTTTAATTAATAACCATTGCCGTGTTTTTTAATAATAATCTTCTTTAACTTTCATTTATTTATAATAACATTTATTCTATTGTTGACAATCGCACATATATACGCACATATATTAGTTTTAACATTATTTTTTCTTTAATTAAACTTGAATGAAAAGAGATTTGTACGTTTTAACTTTTTAAATTATATTTTTACGAATACTAATAAAAACTCTTTACTTCCTTTTATAACCCTTAGTTTCATTTCTCAAACCAAGACTCCCCCTCCCCCCTTTTGATTAATTAATTGTAGCTTTTTTTATTTCAAAAACTAACGCTAGAAAACTATTTAATTCTTATCTTTTTTCTAAAACAAACTGCAGTAAACTCTTCAACGTTGGTAATTTTATGTTTTCTTTTATGAACGATTATTTTAATAATATAATTTTAGATAAAATTATATGTGCCTATATCAATATATGCGTCATATTTGACCATTTTATCTCTGACAACATTAAATCTTAATTTATTATTCTTTCTAAGTTTGCTTTTTGATATCTTTTCCTTTTCCATGCTAAGGGCAATCTCCAATTATGCTTTTCTTCCTTCTATGCTGGTAACATTGCTTACAATGTTCGTCCTGGATAATGACCACGAGGACAAACTAATTTTGTGGCACAGGGATCTCATTCGGCTGCCGATTCTCTTGATCGGACTTTGACTAAGAAAAGGTGGCTGCAAATGGCAGGAATTTCAACTGTCCATTTCCGACTTACGTCCTGGAAAACGAGGTACGAGATATGGGGATTCTCCCCTGAAAAGTGACTTACGACTTACTCTGGTTGTTGCCAGTGCGCTTTTTAAAAGAGGAATGATCCCGGCCAATCCGTTGCGGGTACTAGAATTTATCCAGTCGAGAGCTTTAAACTTAATCCTTATCTAACTTATTTCAATACTACCCTCACCCCTTAATTTGAACCCTTATACACTCTAATATAACTTAGATTGACTTTCATTTATATTATTTTAACCTTTCAATATTATTTTTAATAACATGAACATTATTTAACCTATTTATTTGTATTAATCTAATCTTACACCTTATTTCAAACCATTACGAACATTATTTCAACATATTTATTTACACTAATCTTATAATATTATCTTTAAACTATCACGGACATCAATTTACATATTTATTTATATTACGATATTACTTTTAACCCATTACTTTAACTTATATATTAACGTGCGTGTACTCAGAAAAACTATTTTGCTTTATTATGATTCATTCATTATTATTTTACTAGAGATTTTTTTTTATCTTGATTATTTTAAACAATTTATTTACATCCTTTTCTTAACTTATGGTATTCAAAACAAACTTTTATTTTAACATGCGTATATTCAAAAAACTATTTTATTTTACTACGAATATTTTATTTATTTTCTACAGATATATTATACTTATTTATTTAACTTGTTTTTATTTTATGTATTTCCGTTATTTTATTCATTTATTTAATTCTACAAACATTATTTCTAAATCCTTAATTTGACCCATTTATTTAACTTGATTTTATTTATTTTTATTTATTTGAACTGTTTATTTACGAACATTTCCTTAATTAATATGTGCGTGGAGAAAAAAATCTTTTATTTTGCGAAGCCTCCGTTATTATTATTTCTTGCAACATTTCATTTATTATTATTCATTCATTTTTAAATTTATTGTCTTAAGTTTTAAATAGAAGTTTCAGATTTAATTTATTAGATTTATTTACTTTAGAATAATCATATTCGTGCTCATTGTCCATTTTCGGTCCTTTTTGTTTATTTGCTTTACTATTCCGCCCGTTTACTAACTCTTACACTATGTCCGGCGGCTCCTTTCTTTCTACTAATTTTATAATATAAATCATACTCCATATTCTCACTTCTATTTCTTGATTAAAATCTATTTTATCTCTTTCACTTTCTGTTCTGTTTTCTGCCTTGTAAATTAGAAAACTTTTAAGCTTTACAGATCTCCGTATTTTTCCTAATCGTGAATATTTTTTCCTACGCTTCCTCTTTGTTTTAAATCTACGTCAGCGAATGCGAACGTTTACTTTAACCTTTTTAAATTTTTGTAAAAACTTTTCTACTCTATCTACTACCTTGAACTTATGTTTTTCTTCTATTTCTTGACCTACATTTGTGTCTACTTTATTTATCACAACGCTATCTGATTCTAATTCAATTTCTATGTCTTTTATCACCTCAACTTCCTTTTCAACTTCCTGACTTTCTTTAATTAAATCTAACTCTATAACTTCTTGGTTCTTCTCTACCTTTATCGTTATCTCACATCTTATTTCTCTTACTTCTGCTCTGAGTTCTTTAATTTCTGTTTTAACCTGACTAATTTCTGCCTTCAATTCTGCTTTGAGTTCTTCTTTGAGCTCTTGTTGGCTTTGCTCAAATTTCTGACACAATTCTTGTTGACTTTGTTTAATTTCTTGGACGCATTTCTTCCATCATATTCATCATCATTCGCGTCTCAGATACTTCTTCTTTCTCCTTTTCTACTAACTGGGAATTTTTAAAATATATTGGGCTTTCTTTCAGATCCATTTTCAAAAATTTCAATTTCAAAGTACTAGCGCTTATGTTAAACTAAATTTAAATACGACTTATTTATTTATTTTTTCTTACTAAGACGGAAACTCACGCTAACTCCACCCTTTTAGTCCTTTTCACTACCCGATCTTAATGCTTTAACTCTGCCCATAACATCTAATTGACTCTGATTTGATAGCATAAATGTCAAAATCTCTTTTCATTTCGAAAAAAAAATTTCGGTCAATTCTTTTTTTTTTTAAATTAAAACACTTTTACATACGTAATTTAACTTTTTAGATTTTTATTTTCAACAAGAACAAAGTATTTAATTAACTGTCATTTATGACAAGTTCGGCCCACGTTGGGTAAAGCCATTTGAACCGTGTTCGAATATGTGCATTCGAAACACCGGCCTCTTAGGCAGAGAAGAACATACTCGGAGAGTATGTATGCCCAAACGATAGCTATAAAATATATAACTAGCGTTACATTTCCAGGACATAACTTCTTCTTGGCTGTTGAGTTCAACACCAAGTTCAAAGCACTTTTTTTGTTTGTGTATAAACAGGCGCCAGCTATCTATTCAAGGATGAATAAATAACGCACTTTGAGCAATGGCACTAACTCAACGCCTAAATCCACGACTAGCTCAGCTGTTTGTAATCACTAATAGATTATACATAATTAGTGGTTAAAAGACTTGATAAAGAATTTGTTAAAAAGAATTGACCGACAAATAAAGTTTAATTTTAAAGAAATTTATTAACTAACATTTATTTACTAAATTTAAACATTTTATAATTCTAATAAAAAAAGCATATTTTTAAATTAACATTCTAAATAATTTAAATATTCTTGAATATTTTCATAACAGAATACTGGGAATTTATCTACTTTGACTAATAATATTGATATAAGGATCATGTACATATTAACTCATGCACACACATAATAATGATAATAAATGACTACATAGTATTTGAAATTTAATCACACACATCAATAGTTCATTTATGTATGATATAGAGTTCATATAATTAGACTCTTGAAGGATTCGTAGGAATTAATGCAATGCAATGGCTATTACAGTATAAACGAAATAAGCAAATGTTTTACCTAGGCTTTTGAATGTAGAGTAGAATTTTGTTCTCTTTGGTGGCTGCTTTCGGTGAGGATATTTCCATTATGAATGCTTACCAGCTGGCTGGGACATTTCCTTGCTGAGTTTCCTGATTTTCACGATTATTACTATCGGAGACAAATAGATACTGACGGAGATTTTCTAAGATGTTAAGCTGACATTATTTCACGGGCAGATCTGCTGTTTTCTCGGACATCTGGGCTGGAGATAAACGTGCATTCCCAAGATCTTCTCAACACTGCATTTTGTTTGTTAACTGCTCAATTAATTTCTGAACTGCACTACTCAATTACTTTGTGAACTGATTGTCTCAACTGATTGTCCGATAAAATATTCAGTATTTATACCAATGAAGTGTTTTCTTTTCAATATCCTCCGGCAAATATCTGTTGTCGGAATTCTTTATCAATTAATCCTTTGATAAACGTGTTTTGGAAGATTGCTTAATTAGTAATAGCCATGCAGAGATGTTGTTTTATATTTTAATTAATAACCATTGCCATGTTTTTTAATAATAGTCTTCTTTAACTTTCATTTATTTATAATAACATTTATTCTATTGTTGACAATCGCACATATATTAGTTTTAACATTATTTTTTCTTTAATTAAACTTGAATGAAAAGAGATTTGTACGTTTTAACTTTTTAAATTATATTTTTACGAATACTAATAAAAACTCTTTACTTCCTTTTATAACCCTTAGTTTCATTTCTCAAACCAAGACTCCCCCTCCCCCCTTTTGATTAATTAATTGTAGCTTTTTTTATTTCAAAAACTAACGCTAGAAAACTATTTAATTCTTATCTTTTTTCTAAAACAAACTGCAATAAACTCTTCAACGTTGGTAATTTTATGTTTTCTTTTATGAACGATTATTTTAATAATATAATTTTAGATAAAGTTATATGTGCCTATATCAATATAGGTACAATATATAAAGTTTTTTATGTATAGGTTTAGATTTTTCAAAGTCTATCTCCATAATCGTCATTAGTGATTTTGGTTTAAACTACAACATAACTAATATCTTAGGGATTAGTGTGCAATACACTTATAATAATATTACTATTAATATATTTAATGTACAAAGTTAAAGATTAGTAATGGCTGAGTTATTAATTTTTTTAATTATCCATAAACTTACATCGTTATCTTATACATATTAGTTATGTATTGCTTGTTGAACCTATCTGTTATTTTATTATTGTCCATAAACTTACAATTACCTTTCACATGTGTATATTGATTATAGAGAATAGGATTTCAATATACATTTTAGGCATTGATTATCCACACGGACTAGTTATATTAACATTCTTGGAATTTTATTATTGTAATTTTTATCATTTATAACTTAAAAATTAATAAAGAAAAATACAGCAAAAGTGAACTAATATCACTTTAAATATAATATTAAAAAAAAAGAGAGAGATATTGTCAAGAGACATGGCTGAAAACACAAACATAAAATATGTCTTGGCAGTTAAGCAAGACATTTTACATATCAATATTTACTACTAATATAAAAAATAGTCACTGTTTATTTAAATGGACAAATTTTTTTAAAGTTTTATAAATTAAATAAAAAAAAAAGTAGAATAATTTAATACAAAACCACTAAAACATCACATGATCACCTTTCCTTTATACTCAAAACTAAAGTTGTTAAAATATTAGTAAAAAGTTTTCCACGCAAATGCTGCCTAGTGCAAACTTTAGTAATTAATAATGTTAGAAGGCAATTAATAATTAATAAGTAATTAATAATGTTATCATATAGTTATTCAGTGCTTTCCCATCCAATATCCAGACTAATATCAAGCTCATGGCTTTCATCAATGAGAAGTTTAGATCTGCATGCACTGCTTCCAAGCTAAGTACTAGGCTGGGGATATTGGATGGGAAGACACTGGATAGAGATTATGATGCACAATCTTCTAGTACCTACTGATTATTAGTTTTCACTAGTAACATTACTGTGTGGAAAGAAATTTGTTACTGTTTTAATTTAGTATAAATTAAATGAATTTTAAAATAAAAACAAATTTACTCACGTACTTATTTACAATTTGAAGATATCTTACAGATATATCTCGAGTGCTTTGATTGATTTCCTATAAAAAAGTTATTAGTAAATTATATATTAATATTTATTTTACAAAAGATACTTTCATTTATATAAAGTATAATTGCAAAGATTTTCATAGAAAATTTGAAAGAAAAATATGTAAAAATTCTACAACAAAAATAATTTTTAATATAACCTAACTTGGTTAAATGAATCAAAAATGACTCAACAAAAACAAATTATGCTAAACAATACAATTATAAATTTTAAATAAAGTATAAAAAGAAATTCACAATTATCTTCAATAAGTAAAATAAAAACATGCCATTAATAACCATTTGCTATCTGGAATATGATAAGGTTTGCATTCAGATTTAAGGCGCAATAATATAAACACAAAATTAACTAGACAATAATGGCTTGAAAGGAAAACGAATGTGATATTAGAAAACAAGTCAAACTTGACTTCAAATCATCAAAACATTACTAGGAATTAGTATAGAACCACTAGTACTTGCAAACTTAAAGAAATAGACTAAAATTTCTATAAAAAAAAAATTACTAATTGGTAATAATTTGTTTCCACCAAAGGTTATTTGAGATAAAATATCTTGAGAAGAAATTGTAAAAACTTTAGAAAGAAACCATATGTGAGATGAATGAACGAAAATGAGGAAGTCTGCATGACTATTATCTAGGAATTGAAAAAATTGTAATAAATTTGGAGATATCTTCATTCTGCAGTGGAATAATAATAGCTGCAAAAGATGAGAAGGAATAAAAAAATCATCAAAGATTTTTCAAGTGGTAGGCAGTCATGGATAATTCAAAAAATGAAAAATCTATTGATCTACACCTCATTAATAAGGGGGAGATAAAGATAATGTGATGTTCCAACACCATAAAGGCAGACTGCTTACAACAGCTCCTCTCAATTGTTAAAAGTAGTTTTTTTTTTTTTTTTACTATTTTGAAAGTTGATCTAGAAATTTTTACCCCTATCTGAAAATGCCAAGGAATTAAAAATGGGAACAATTTATCAGATATGTAACAATGTAGCATCTTTAATATAATAATCTCTGATAAAATTATTTGTCATTTTTTTCACTAACAAAAGTTTATTTATTTGTTGCTAACGACATAAATCAAAATAAAAAGGAAATGGGCTTTTATTTTAAAAATTCACTTTAAATGAATACAGATTAATGGAGCCCCTCAGTACTAATTTTATAATACCATAATAAACACTTTCATCAAAGAAATGATTTAGTCATTAACTACTGTTCTCATAAAAAATGCAGCATAATTTGTCAAAATCTAAAATTAAATTATTGATTTGGAAAAGATTTTGATAGTGTATTATTACATCAAGTAGAAATGTGAGAACAGTATTCAACTTGGATCGAAAACAAAAGACTGATCATTAGTTTTTACATATTTGGCAGCAAATGTACATTAATAAAATGCTCATATTTGATGGACCCCAGAAAGTTAACATGATGACCATGAATATGAGCATGCCATGCACATTTGGTCATGAATGACAATTTTGCCATTAGCTTATGCTAATGTTATATTTGCGCTGAGAAATCATGAGTAGCATTAAAAAAGATATATTTTTGGCAGCCATAAAAAACTATTTGCTCTGACAGTCATTATAAAGTTTTGGGTCAACTAATTCCAACCCATCATGTAAAACTTTATATAAACACATTTAATATAATTCTTAATGATTTTCATTAATTTCTTTTGAAATAACAATGGCAGTTACCACATTTTTTAAACATCATCAAGCAATGGTGAGCAGATACTATTACTTTTTACAAAGTGACACAGTTTACTGTTGTTTTTTTATTTATATAGTACAAACATGATTTAGTGTAGTGGTAGATGCAAGAACTAATGATCCCTGAACAACAGTTCAATTCTGTCCCTTCTAATAACTTAAATGTTGTAGGACCTCAATTATTATTATAATAATAGTAAAATCCTAAACTAAATAAAAAATATAATAGCAGAGGTGAATGTATTCATGCAGTTCATTGGAAATTCGGTTAATTGCCACTAAAATTAAAACTGATATTAATTACATGATGCCACATTATTGGATTAAAAGCATTTTTGACAATTAGTTGCTGTACATAATAATATCTTAGTTTGTTAAATTTACTATAATAGAACAGCACAATGACTATTTTAGTCTATGATGTATAATATACAATAGACATGATCATCTTCATAAATACTTTCAAATTTTTTTCTCTTTGGTTTCTTTTTTTCGTGAAATAATAAAAAAAAAATAATGCTGGATAATACGACAGTAATCAATTCTCTCATAATGTAATTGAATGTACACATTTTTTTTCTTTAGAAAAAAAAACAATTTATAGTTAAATTTAAATAAAAAAAACAAATCAAAAGAAACAAACTCAGAAATGTTATTACTTATTAAATAAATGTAATTAATTTTGATATGCTCTTAAAATTCCAATATGGGATGTTAAAAAAAAAACATCGCATTTTGGGGCCACTTGAATGCTGAGTTAATCAAATGGGTACTAAATATTCTGTTCAAACAAAAACATGTAAAATTCGTAAATTTATTATTATTTTTTTCCAAATTATGAATATTGCTGACTAATTGCACGTGTGTGTAGAGGATTCAGATCAATTTATTTCTTTGGGAAACATTTTTTATACTCTATCATTATCAAAATGTGTTACTTCTAAGGATATTTTATGTAGTAAATTTTCCTCTACTTTCTGCAATGCAAAAAAGGGTAATTTAAAACAATTGTGATGTTATAAATTCACTGATAGACTCTAAATATTGAAGGTGATATTGCTTTACTATGATTTTTAAAAAATTTTCTTCTCCTAAATAACTTACTATGATTCTATGTTCCAGCCTTGAGGCTTTTGTTTATTAGAACACTCCACTTCAATGCTTAAGGAGACTTGAATAAAAAATTATTTCTATCCCAAAATCTATAGCAAGTAGCTCACTATTTTAAAATATGTTAATTAAAATATTAATAAAATTTTTATATTAAATTAAAATTAAACAACTATAAAAAATAAATTACTTCTTGCAACTTCCATGTTTTTTCTTCGTTCCATTCAACAACTTTTGGATTAATTAATTCCACAACAAATGGTCGACCTGACAAATCAAAAAAAAATAAAATTCATTTGTAGAAATTATGTGATAAATGCATAAATCAAAACTCAATTAAAATAATTTGTACTTTGCAAAAAAATTTTTGTAAAATAAAAACAATCTAATTATTTAAATTCCACTTTTTTTTTTCTTTAGTAATGAAGACCTGTTGAATAACAATATCTGAATTAATCAAAAAATGTTTCATATTATTTAATTTTATATAATGTTAAGTAAATTTTGATCCGTTTCTAATTCATTTAAAATTTTGTAACACACTATTATGTCTTTCTTCTTTAAAAAATAAAATAAAATAATTTCTTTTGTTTGGAAAATATAAAACAAAACATCAAGTTTTAATATAGAATATCAGTAAAATGTACATTTTAAATTAATACTAAAATTTACATTTACTAAAACTATTGTGTAAAATAAAGTGGCCCAAACCTGAAGACCCTGGACCAGAATTCATGTTGGCCATGCAGGCCCACAGAGGGGCAAACTATTACTAATACTGGTTGACTCTTACTCTAAGAGCTGGAAGTATCATCACTCCAGTACATAGCAATCATCGAAACATTTAAGAGGCTATTTGCTACACATGACCTACCTAAAATTATAATTTCAGATAATGGCACATTTACATCAATTAGCATTCAAAAATTTTGGTGCTTGTCTTATAGATAAAGACGTTGTTCGATGGTGCCGTTTTCACGCTAAAACTATAAAATATGATCATTCCCGGGCCGTTAATTATAATCAATTTTATGTGTTTTTTGTAATGCGAAAATAAAAACAAAAGAAAATCGTCTTTTCTAAATATTATTTATTGTGTTATCGCTATTTTTTACTTTTTTAGTCTTTGTTTTAAATTTTTTTTATTTTACAGACAAACAGATATTACCGCTATTTTTTATTTCAAATAGAATGACAACAAAAAGTAAAAGTTGTTACGGTTAGGTTTAGGGTTAGTTTTAGGGTTAGGTTTACGTTTAGTGTTCTGTTGTTTGTAATGCTAAAATAAAAAATATCAAAATTATATTTTTGTAAATATTTTTTTTTAGTAACATCTATAAAATAAATGATAACAATAAATGTAAACTATATTCAACAAAGTATAACCGTAGTCGGAGAAAAGAAAGAAAGTAAAACTTTTTTAAACAACAACAAAAATGTCTTCTTTACTTATTAATCATGTTTATAATATATGCTTTTTATGAAATTTACAAAAAAAACGTGCATAATTGTACTTTTCTTACTGGATATTTTTGTGTTACCGCTCTTTTTTACTTCAAAAATATACACATGGTAGAATCTTGTTTGTGTCATGGAATGGAACAGTACGTTACTTGATGCGTTACCTAATTCCAACTCACTTTACACATATCTTGTCAACATTTTCCCAATTAAAACTTCAATACAGTACGGTGTAAAAAGTCTGATAATTATTACTTTACAAAATCTGAACTTTTCAATACTTTAAAATAAAAAAAAATCCAATGAAAACAACATTTCCATCCAATTAAAAAAAAAACACCCTCTCACCAAGCCGTAACCATTTTATAAACTGTGCGAATTCGGAAAATGTATTTGCTGCGATGCGACAGACATGCTGTAATGCGACACGACATAGCGGCCTGCAATCTGTAGCACAACAAAAAAGTTGTACTATAGAAAATGCGGGTTCGAACGTTTCGGCCGCGGAAACGGCATTTTTATGTGTTTTAACGCAAAAACAGCGCCATAGAGCGGCGTCTTTAGCTATAAGACTAGTACCAAAATTTTTAATGCCAATAATAGCATTGAACAGTCCACAATTCCATCCTGAGAGTAATGATCAGGCAGAGAGACTAGTTCAGAGACAAAAAAAAAAATGCTAACAAAAATAGATATGGGAAGTTGGAATACCCATATTACCAGAATTCTGTTAGCATAACACTCTATGCTGAACACAATCACTGAAAAAAGACCAACCTAATTACTATTTAATAGGGATCTGAGAACCAACCTTTCAGTTCTCAAGCCTAATCCTACTAATAAGAAAAAATAAAATGACAATACTAAGGTGCAAATAGGAACCCAAGTTCTATGATGAATGTATAATAAAAACAAATGGATTCCAGCAGTGATTGAACTTAAAGAGCTTCAAATAGTAGTGGTTGAAACTGCTGATGGATAACAACATCATTACTACAGAAACCAAATTAGATTAAATAAGACATCATCAGCCAGCTGTAAGTTCCAAAAACTCCAAATGATGATGACAGTGGACCTACTGAGAACATCACCAAGCCAGAAGAAGCAATAAAGCGAAGCAAAGAAGACATCTTCCAATTCACCTGCACAACTACATTCTCGAGGGCTAATTTTAGCCAAGGGAAGGAATTGTCATATATCACTTTGCCTTCAAATAATGGACTAGTCCAGATTCCTTTCTTATCACAATTGGCTTGAGCATTATTGCTGCTAACCAATGCATATATAAAGAGATAATGCATAGCCAATGGCAAGAACAGGCAAATAGGCAATGATGCTCACTGAATCCAAATGTTTCCATTAAGGTTGGAAATCTGGAAATAAATAGTCAGCCTTTTTGAAGGTAAGGTTAGAGACAACTGTTGAACCTGAATAATAGTAGTCTGGTTTTGCAAATATGGTCGAAGGGAATTTCTGCTACCCTGAATAGCAATGCTCATTATCCAGATTATAGCTAATTAAGCTAACTGTTATGCAGCAAAACAAGTTCACGTTCAGGACTGGAAGCTACCAGAACCAAAGCCAACTCAAGGCAAGTCATAAGAGTCACCATATCTACTCATGAGGCAAGCTGTCAAGTACAGCTAGAAGTGATAGGAAATTATAAAAGCACATACAGTCCTTTCTTCAACAGTTCACCCTAGAATATGGGAACTATATCTCACCAACAGTAGCAAGTGGAATATAACTATTTATAAATAATAATTATAAATCGAGTATATGTTTTGTATCTCTATATTACTAATAAATATATTATAAAATGTAGTATTTCTTACAAAAAAAAAAAAACCACCACCACCAAAGAGTAATATCTCAAAAACAATAAAATCATCAACTTAAGCTATACCTTTAATATTTTTTTGATAAACATTTCCATTTACATCAAACCAACTATTCACAAACTTAGCAAGATGTTAGAAGTCTTGCACAAATGATTCTTGATAGATATCAGATGTGGATAGTGGTTGTGATATGACTGAGCTAAGATGAAAAATGTACTGATATAAGAATAAATTTTGAAAATATGATTGACTACAATAATTAAATCCAATATAAGATTAAATACATTAACAATTCAAATTTGATCATATTAAAAGCATTTAAAAATTAACTTGAAAAATATAAATACATCAACACAGGTGATATTATTCAAATTTAGAAATGCATGCATAGTAAATTTATCAAATAATAAATTAGAAAGAATTGATTAATCAATAGCAAGTATAATTTAATAAGAATGATGCATGCAAACATTTTCAAGTTAATGGCCTCTAGCTATATCAGATAAAGATAATTTGTATAACATTATATACACCTGGGTCTCGTTTTAAGTGATATAGGTTCCTCAGAAAACACGCGCAAACGAAATCGCACAAAAATAGACGTAACTTATATTGAAAAAGGGGGGATGCGGTCTGTGATTTTTCAAAATTCGCGTAAAAGCAAAGCACCAACGTAAAATTACTTTAAAATTCGCGCAAAAAAAAAAAATAAGGAAATAAAATATGACTAATAAAAAATTTCAAATTTGAAAAAAATTGATACAAGACAAACTTTTTTTAACTATAATATTTAATTTTATTCAAAATAATATATTTTTATGCATAATTTACAGTACAGTAATTTACATTTTTTTATACACGTTTTAATTATTATGGCTATTTGCCGAAAAACACGTTCGTTTGCAAACAACTACGCCAACTTGACACTCATGTTGTATCAATGGTTTTCTGGTGACAACGTAATTAGTAATTAATCTTTGAGACGATGATTTTATTAATTGTTTATGAAACTAACAACTAAAAATTAAATTCTTATTTTTGTCTTTAATTTTCAATTCCGTTTAAAAATCAAATTTCACATCACATTATTTCAAGTCACCGTAAGTAATTTTAAATTGTTAATTACAATTAAAAATCAGATTTTAATTTTTAATTGTCAAATTTAATTGTGCCCACTGCTATTACTGACGTTTTAAAAATAAACTTGTGGACACTAAATGATTAATAATTGATTACGTTCTTTTTTAAAAAGCAAAAACAGAATGTGATTTAAAATGCAAAATTAACACGCACAATGTTTGAACAAATTTACATTATAATCTTGTAAAATTTAATGTGTGTATACATAAAATGTGGAAATCGTGATTTTAATTTCATTATTGCATAAAATCTTACTATTATAAAGCACTGAAAATATTGAAATTACTAAGTTGAAAGTCGAATTCCAATAATGTGCTATTACTTTCAATATAACGTAAGTGCGCGAAATTTATTATTTAAAGTAATAGTGCAATATCGGAGTTCGACCCTCTGGTGAAACACGGATAAGTCCGTGTAAAAAGAGACCCAGGTGTATTCTATTAATTTTAACAACTCCGTAAACAAATAACAGCTCTTAAATACATGGCATTGGAAATAGCTAATATTTCTGAAGTAATAATATTCATATGTACATACTATAATAGGAATCTTACAAGTCAGAATTTTTAGCCATTTTAATAAACCTGCAAATAATGTCTTCTCATATTACTCTACTAAGCAGACGAAAAATAAATCCATTTTCATCTGATACATAAGATTTTATATAGATAAATAGACAACAAGTGTGGATGTATTAGCAGCAATCTTAGGAAAGCTTCAATATATCTATACCTATTTCAGAAAACAATGGAGATATAAATTCTATTATATTTAAAGAATAAATGAAGTTACCATTAGTATATCAAACATCCACTTACATCCAAAAGTCCTCACTGACAAAAGCCATAAGCTAGAAACTAGTCTGGAGATACTATAGAGAACAGTAGTGAATAGAGATTTATTAAGCACTATTATCTGGCATCTACTGATAACTAAAGCTTACACTAGATGGCATAACTGTGTTGAGAGAAAAATATTTGCTAATGACTATGCAGTAATTTTGTAATAGAAATGTGATTATAAGAAAAAACAAGATGATCTAACTGTTGGTTTATAAATAGACAGGAACAATATTGAAGGATAACTCAATTTCAAGTGCTTAATCTATATCAAAATATCATCTTTAGTAATTAGCATCATCAGAATAAAAAAATATTATAATTAAATTAAGTCTATAAGTAATTAAACTTAGCTCTTGGGGTAAAAATAATTAGTTTATCTAATTTAATGTAACAGAAACAATATCCCTATCAATAGTAACTTTATTTTGATCCGAAGCCCCCATCAAAGACACACCCTCAAAGTAATATGTAATTTAGATCTTCAGAATCTTTATAAAATGAAAATACTTATTTCAGGATATAAGTTTTAACAACTTAAAGATATCAATATAAAGCTAAATCCAATGTACATTCTTAGCAAAATATATTTTCCTTACCTGTACCTAATGTTCGCACATCAACATCTTCTCTTCCTGAAGCAGAAAATCTATACTCTGGAAAAAAAAAAGATATGTACACATACACACATATATATATAGATAGATAACATTAAGATAAAATATGTATCTGTATGTTTATTACAAAGTTTTTTCAATGTCATTGTGTGTTAATATTATTTTATACATTAAAAAATATATAAAAAATCCTATAATATTATTTTATTTCAATTAATTTTTTTTTTTTTAGTATTCATCTAATTAGTTATATAAATATATTTAATAGATTCAACAAGAATTTAAAAAACAAACAAACTTGTAATTAAATATAAGATTTTGCTGTACATTGAATATCTTAAAAAAACTAATTTCTAACTTTATACTTTAAGTTTAAAAAAAGAAGCCTTTATTTACATTATTTGTTCAAGCAAACTTTAAACATAAGTTAGCTATTTAAGAAGAGTCATTTTACTGAGATCTTGTGCAGTTGGCATTTGCATAGAGGCAGACACAGAGTTGAAGTTTTTAGGATCAATTGTCAGATGATAATATAATATGAAAAAAAATCAGCTTGGATTAACTGAATGGAACTGTAAAGTCTCAATCTGCCACTAAGGTACTTGAAAGTTACGTAACACTCCACACAATTCCATGTCATAGCTACATTCCATTCTATAGATTAGAACAAGAATTGGAGAATAAAAAAAAAAGCTTTATTAGTGCCATATCTTTCAAATCTATATTGTTTAAAAAAAAAAAATCAAAAAAGTAGTCTAATCTATCAATGGTTTTTTTAATCTCCTTTCTTCTCTATATTTCTCTCAAAACACTTTTTTTCAATTAGTTTGCATTTTTTATACCACAATTTTTTCTAAACTCAAACAAATTTATTAGCTTCATGCTCCCAAATCAAAATGCTTTAGATTTGCCTATATAATTAAGAAAAATAGGTTAGAGATAAGAGGGTCCCTCTTATCTTTATAAAGTTGAATCTCATGTTATGATTTGTAGAGGTCTCTCTTGCTAAAATTAAGCACCCAAGGCACATGTACTAAAGTTTTAGCTTTATATAAGTATTATTTCAATAACTATTTAGCTGCATGTAAAATTTTTACATTTCTAAGCATTATATTTTTTCTCCACCATTGAGAAATCTAATGTCTATTCTCCAGGGTCACAGATTATCTTATCCAATCAACTAATTCTCTCAAATTATTTTCTCTTATAGTCTTTAATTATTCAACTCTTTTTTTTTTTTTTACTATTAACATAGATAAAGACTAAACATTTCTATCACACAAATCATATATATATATATTCTTTTCATCTTTTCAATGCATCAACTTTATAAATAATTAACCATTTCAGTCTTCAAGTGTTAATTCATTTCTGGGAGCCTGCTTTTCTGCTTACATTACTTTATTCTACTATATATCTTTATTTACTTAATGTATTAATTTTCTATTAAATCTTCAATATATACTTTTTACAAAATTTGTATCTTTTTATATTGTAACCTCTACTAATTTATTCTTACCAATATGAGGGTTTTTTGCTTTTTTTATTTTCCTTATAATGTATTAGTTTTAAAATTTTCCTTGAATAACTTATTTATCTATTTCTTATCTATATGTGAATATTTTTCATATGCAGATATAAAACAAATTGCTGTAGAACAATGTGGATACAATGCCAAGGTTTTGTTTTTAGAAATTGATGATGATGATTTTATAAAAAAAAAAATGAAATTTCCATTAAATTTATTAATAATCTATTTCTTTCTTGTTTCAGTTATTCTTATTCTTTTAAAAAATAATCTTATTTTTATAAATAACAATCTGAAAATCTATGAGATTCCTTGGAATTACTTTAGGTTCATCATCAAAAATTGATCACTTCCAGAAATACCATTTATAAATCTCTAAATTCTTTGATCAAAAATAATGAAGTAATATGTTTACTTCTTTTAATTGATTAATTCCATATGAAAAAGAGAATGGTGTATTTTATAACACTCCAAATAATGCATAAATCATTACATGTACAATTACTTCCAGAATACCTTAACTTTTTTTTTTTTTTTAACAACCTATCCACTTTATCTCACAAAGTCCTATAATATCTAGTCTTTTCGAGTCATTTCTGATGATAAATTGTACATCTTCAACTCAGCCCTAATATTCCACTAATCTATTCTTATAATATTTTTTAAATTGTAATGGATTTAAAATAGCACTTATAAGAGATATGAAGTGTTCCAATTCTGGGAATCTATAACTCTACTGGAATAGTTTTCTATTTGCCTTTTCCAGTCACTTTGGATGTCCTTTCAAGTTCATTCCAAACCAAAAATCCAATGGCATATATTTTTAATCTGTCTACTATTACAAACTTAATTTTGTTAAATATATATTTTGGCAATTGAGTTCTAAATTCATCAAATTTTTAATTGCTAAACATAAAAAAACAACATTAAACTACAGCTAATTGGAAGACAAAAAAAAAAGCATACTGAAATAAATAAAATTTATATACATTTGAATACAAGTATACTGTATATACTGAACTTTAGATGTAATTAGAGGGTATTTGAACACAGACTTATATAAGATGGAGTAGACAGCTAAAGGGATCTTGAAAGTCTGTGTTCAAATCCCAGCTAACTAAAATTTATATATATAAAAACTAACCTCACGCTTTCACTTCCAGTACTTAAGATTTGCCCATATATAAGCATGTGGGTTGGATAGAATAAGTGATTCATTTTATTCTTTCCTAAATACTATATCTTGAGTTGGGAGTCAAAGTATTCATTTATTATTAATACTCGTAAAAAGCGCATGCACAATAGCTTGACAGGCTGATCTTTAATGTATTATAATTAATATAAAAATTTATTGTCACATGGCGAAGGGGGTAAATAAAAGTACATACAAAAATTTTTTTAGATGTAAAATTACAGCAATAAAATGTAATGAGGATTTGGATTTGCCTAAGAAAAAAAAAAGCCTAAAAAAAAATTATGATCATCATCATTTTCATCACCACAAGATAAAGGATAATTCAAGTTTAACTCTGATCCATAGCCTCTTTTCTCCACAAGATACCAGCAAACTTCTTTATTTCATCTGTCCATCTCATTTTCTAGATCTTTTACAATTTCTTTGGATTCAATTTAAAATTTCAACTATTTATCTATTATCATCTTTTTAGTAATATGTCTAAACCAACTCCTTTTATTTTTTTAACTCTTTCAATAATATCTGTTTGTTCTCTCATCCATGTATTCCATTTTCAGTCTCTCATTGTTACTCCTAAAATACATCACTCTATACTTTACTGAGGAGTCTGATGTTTTTGCAATGCTGTTCCATTGAATACTTAAATCCCAAATCCATAATGGTAAAACACATCTATTGAAAACCTTCCTTTTTAAACATATAGTCATGTTTCCTTTTAAAACTAAGTTATTTCTACCAAAAGCATTCCAAATTTAATTACATGACTAATTTCAT
This sequence comes from Epiperipatus broadwayi, assembly GCA_028023455.1. Classification (NCBI taxonomy): domain Eukaryota; kingdom Metazoa; phylum Onychophora; class Udeonychophora; order Euonychophora; family Peripatidae; genus Epiperipatus; species Epiperipatus broadwayi. The sequence goes on from JAQFVV010012501.1 coordinate 524,520, forward strand.
CTTATCATGTTCCATATGTATTTAAAAGCTGACCAAGGTATTTTGTAGTTATTAATTTTATCTAATTCATGATTATCAATCTTTACTTTCTTTTTATGAGAAAATTCATTGAATATTACTTCAATCTTTTTTATCATTTATCTTCAACCCCACTTTCTTACTTACATCTGTTGACAATTCTTGCAACATTTTCTGAAACTGTAAAGCATTATTTGCAAAAACATTCACATCATCTTCAAAATCTAAACCTCTAATTTACTTTTATTATTTTAGCATCCCATTTTAATCTACAAAATATCTCTTATAAAACTGTTGTAAAAAGTTTTGAGATAAGGAATCCCCTTGGCAAATATCATCTCAATGTTAATCTTAATATCAACGCTGATGCATTTTGACAAATTTACTTCAGAATATGACAGTACCTCACATATATATTTTGAATAGTCCAAAGCCTTAATCATTGTGGATATGCTTAAAGAATCAAAGCCTTTTCATCATTTAAAAATTCAAAACATAATGATAATTAATATTTATTGCCCTTTCTATAACTTCTCTCAACATTTGGATATAATCTAAGTTGCTAAAAACAATCCAGCTTGTTCTATTGATTGGTTAGAATCCAAAGTTTTGTTGTAGACAAGTTGTAATTATCTTGGTAAAAATCTTGTATAGAACTGAGAAAAGAATGATAGATCTGTAATTTAAAATATTCTTTATCACCTTGCTTAACCATCAATATTACTACTACATTCTGACAATCATCTGGTACTTCTTTATCATTTGGACAGTTGATATATAGTTTGCCAAATTTTTTCTATTTTTTCATCTACTTTTAAAATATCAATACAAATTCCATCGCTTCCTGGAGCTTTTGTCATTTTCATAGATTTAATTGCAAGTCTCACTTCTGAATAATTATAGATGATTTTTTTATTATTATTATTATATAATTCTTTGTTAAAATCTTCCATACATAGTTCCATCTTTTCTTCATATTAATGAAACAACTTTTCTTCCAATATGAAGATGTTATTTTATAATTCTAATATTTTTATTCTCTTCTATTGCTTTTTTCATCGATTTTCGTTTATATTTTCTTATATCATTATTATTAAGTCTTTTTTATATCATTTTACAAAATTCTAGATATTCAATTCTTCTTAATAAACCATTTTTAAAAAACTCGCATATTCCTTCTTTTTTTTTTTTTAATATACTGTCTCATCTCAACAGAAAATTTATTGGTGAATTGTTATTTTTCTGTATCAGCTATCTTTCTTGCAGTTGTTCAGTCAAGTCTAAAACATTTTCAAAGTCTTAATATTTTTAAATGATTTGCAAGATCTAATTTAAATTCATTGCGTGTTTTCTGAAGGCTAGAAATATCAACCACTACATTAACATGGATCTTACATTTCACTAATTGATGATTTCTTATTGTGTTCAATCTGTTAATCAAAATATAATCTAATTTTGCTGTATCTTCATTTGAATGCTTCTATGTCCATTTTTATCTAAAATTTATTTCAAAGATGGCTTTTCTTTTTTTTTGCAAATTCTGTAAGTCTGTATCCTCTCCCATTTCTCTCACCATAACTAAATTCATCTTTCAATCATTTACTAATTCTAGCATTAATATCTTCCATGATGACTTTTAAAATGTTTGACCGGATCAAATATATTTTATACATCTTTATAAAAATCTACTTTTTCATCACAAATGAAAACTTGTTGAAGCATAATTCTGAATTATCTGCATTTAGCATCTTCTATTAAGTTGAATAACTAATTTGGCCATTTGTCTGATATACCATCAATTTTTGCAATGCTGTTCTTCCACTTTTTATTTACAATGAATCTTATTCCACTTATGCTTTCAAGGGTTATGCCTTTATAGTAAAATTCATGTCAACTTTCATCAAATCGCAGCCCGAGTCAATAATCAGAGGATTCTTAGCCCCATCTGTCTTCGACAATTAACACTTTGGCTGGAGACTTTAGTCCCATGGAAAATCAGGCAGAAATTTAATTTTTAATGATTATAAATATCTTTCTATATGTAAAAATATCATTTTCATGCACATTCATCCTATTTCAATCAAAAAATATTAGGCAAATGAGAAGAAAGATTATGGCATTAATTGATCTTAAACTCGGATGTAAAAAATCCCCCACTAACTTGAAGAGTTGCCTGATGTGAGTAAATGAGCATCCCATCCATGTTCATTTATCATATAAATAATTACATAATAATAATCACTAAAACAAAAACTTCGAGAATGGGTATTAGGAATTTGTATTGCTCATTTAATTTAAAACCTCAAAGAGGAATCAAAGGATTTCCTTTCAGTTAACAACAAAATAATTTCCGCAGCCAATAATAATAATAATAATAATAAAAACTTAGCAAAAGTTGTATTAAATGTTATGTTACATTTAGAATTAAATTAAAATTGAAAAATAAAATCCATATTATTTAATGGTAAATCATTTTTAAAATAAACTAATAATTGATTTAAAAATTAAAAAAATTAAGCAAGGTGCAGTTAAATTATTGCGATTGAAAAAACAATTTTAATAACCAAAATAAATAAAATTATAAGTGGATTTTAAAACTAATAACTAAAGCAAGTAATAATAATTTTCTCATATTTCTAAATCAACTTTTTAAAAATTTAACCAATGTCACTATAACACACCACACACAAAAAATATTCTTTCATAAATGTACAAAAACATTTAAAATCAAAATAGCTTAAGTTTGAATCCTAACATAAAAAAGTTACTACAGTTAATGTAACCATGATTTTTTATTACAGAAATGCTGTAGTAAAAATTTTATGCTCATCTCTACAAAGGTTTAAATCTTGTATCAAAAAAAAAAAGGGGGGGGGGGGGGCAAGGTGGCTAAAAAAAAGACAAGTTAAAACATTCTAAAAATCTCTCACATGCAGATATTAATAGTGGAAAATTAAGGAAAACAAAAGACTTAAGTAACAAACTATTTGCCATAGGCAATAGCTTTCCCTTGAACAAAAATGTAGATTATCCTCAAGTCCATCTTCACTTGATGCTCTCAAGTTTTGAGAATATCATGTTCGCAATGGCAGGAATAACTTTTAATACAGCTTTCAATTTTGCTTGCCAATCTAATTTAACTCTCATTAATTAATTTATTTAACACACCTTCCTTATGATCAATTTATTAGCATTATGAAAAAAGTTTGATGTATGACACTGGATCATAGCCATACCTAAGAATCAACTTCATCTTATTTTGAATGATGACAATTTTTTATAATTTTGAAATATCCAAGTAAATTTTTTTTTTTCCCAGAATTCTCATCATTTTCTTAAGTAATTCCTCTGTTACTATTTTCATTTTTAGTTTATTATTTTACGATCTAGATTTAATATGGAGTATAACTGCAAAACAAAATTTTTTTGAAGACTCCAATAAAACAATACTTTTATTAAAAATAATTTTCAACTTTGCTCGCCAGGTTTTCATACAGAATTTTAATTACTGATCAACTTTGATTCTGTTCATTGTGCAACACTTTTTTTTTAAAATCAATTTATTACGTAATGTGATTAAATCAGCTCATTTTTTCTTAGATGCCAAATTTAGAAAAAGTCATCCCTACATCTAATGTACTTTTATCCATCATGATTACACTAATATATTTAAAACAATAGTATATAAAAATCCTTAGAAAATATATATATATATCTTTGTGAAATGGGAAAAATATCTTCGCGTTTGTTTGAAAATTTTGTAATTATGGTATTTTAATAGAAATTATATGTTGGACTGTTTCCAACATTTAATATTAATTATTAAATATCTATAGAAAAATTCAAACATTATTTAAACTTTTCAAATACTCTTCTTTGGGTATTGCAGGCCTAACATATGACAGTTCTAATATGAGAATCAAATCTGGACCTTTAGATTTGTGAATATTGATTTTAAGATGCCTTACCTTAAATTCAAGAATCTAAAGATCCACTGTAACTGGTCAGGCCAGCAATACCTGAAAAAGAGAACACTCAAAATATTGTGCTATACATTAACCTGTGGACTAATATTAACAGTTGAATGTATTTAAAAAGTTTAAATGAAGTTAATGCAATTTTTATATAATTCCTTCTTTATTTTGCTTAAAGTTTTGACAGTTCTGCAGTCTTCATCAGAGCTACAACATTTAAACGTATAATCATATATATACATATTAATATATGATTAATCATATATGATTATATGTTTAAATGTTGAAGACTGCAGGACAGTCGAAACTGTAAACAAAATAAAGAAGGAATTATATAAAAATTATATTAAAGTGAATATGAAGAAATGATAAAAAATTTTTAATATATATGAATATATGAAGAGAAATGCAAAAAAAGTAAAGAAAAAGATAAAAGAAGAATACCATATACAGATTTATTCTTAATATTTAAATTACATTAAAACAATACTAAACACAGTATCATGTAAAAAAAATCTTTCATTTGCAAGATTTAGCTTTTTTTTTTTTCATTCATCAATCATTAACTATTTGTTAAATGTAGCTGTAGTATATATAAATATAACATCATGTGAAAATTTTACCAAATCTATTTTAAATAATAATTGAACTGCCCTCTAGCTGCCAAGTTCAATAACTTTTACAATAAGAGAATGGACCACCTATTAATGTATTTTAGATCTTTTTATGGAACTGCCCTCTAGCTGCCAAGTTCAATAACTTTTACAATAAGAGAGTGGACCACCTCTTAACGTATTTGCCCTCTGGCTGCCAAGTTCAATAATTTTTACAATAAGAGAGTGGACCACCTCTTAATGTATTTTAGATCTTTTTCTAAAATACGTTAAGAGGTGGTCCACTCACTTATTGTAAAAGTTATCGAATTTGGCAGCTAGAGGGCAGTTCAATTATTATTTAAAATAGATTTGGTAAATTTTCACATGACGTTATATTTATTCATTACTAAAATATTATTTATCATTACATATATATATATACGATCTATTCTATTATAAAGTATGGATTTTTAAAAACAAATATTTTTTGATTGCATAGCAACTGAAATAATTTTTCAGAAAAAATACTTTTTTATAGGTATTATACTCATAAAGTTCTTCACTTATAAAAGAATTAGTTAGAATTCATCCAGATGCTGTGAGTATAGTTGTTTATATAAGTATTCAACATTTTAGCTTGCATACATTCACATGTGCCAACATACTAAAACAATAATATTACCTGAAGCCTTTATTCTGGCAAGTATTTTTTCACAGATTAATTCTTGAACACTAGTTTCCATTTTTTTTTCTCCATCAATAATCCACGGAGTCTGGCTTAATGTTCTTGAATACTTATTATAACGACCTATAGAGATTTTTTAAAATATAAGTCTTTAATTTTTAGCTGTTAAATCAAACAAAAAAAAAATTAAATTAAATCATATTGTTTCTAAAGCGATTTTACAACAAGTAGCTACTAAGAAAATTAATAAATTCATCAAAAATAAAATTGAAAACTCAAGTCTTCTGAAAAGCTTATATTAATATATTATGACGTAAAAAAAAGGCACATTCTTCACATAAAAAGAGATTTATATTATAAATACTGACTACAGAATGACTTTACTTAAAAGTGGAAATCATAACCAAATTGTTATTAGACTATTCCACTTTTTAACCCTTAGCAATTTAACCTAGTGGTGCAAGTGGACTCAAGAATTATAGGTTCATAAATTAACTCTAATTAAAAAAAGTTTCAACAAAAATCAGTTATGGGTGAATTTGAATAGAACTATGGTGCTCAGTCTGATATGATGATGACTCAGCACAACTTGATCTACAATAAATAAATTTTAAGATCTAGACAATTCTAGTTAAATATAAATGCTTTATAATATTTATGCAGAAATCCTCAAATATTAAAAAAAGCTCTAATAACAATAATAAATTCTTTTTATCAGTGCTTTCGAATTTAAAATACATTAACAATTATAAAAAGCTAACTTTGTATATTTAGTCCATTTTCAAATAGATTAAATATTGGTGAAAATAAAAAAAGTCATATTTATATTGTATTAAATTATTTTATGAATTCCTATATTACTCTCATGGATAACAAATTAAGTGTGGAAAAGAAAATATGGCAGTTCATATGACTCCAAAATAGCATGCTCAAAGTTTTATTTTTATTATTTCACTCGTGATATTGTAAAAATTAAAGAATGGATATAAGGTGCGGAAACTTGAGATTCTTGGTCAAAGTCTGAAAGGTAATTATCCTAATGATGATTATTTAATATAAGTGCAGCATCTTACACATTAAAATAATTAGAATGTTGGTGTTATTATCTTTTGTCATGAGTTAACAATTCTCATTTAGAGAATTAAATTCGCTTTGAGAAACAAAATTATTCTTATCATAATTGTAAGATTTTCCATGGGATCTAATTACATAATCAAACAAAACATTAATCGAGCAGGTACAACCTTCAAAGCATTTATTTTAACACTTTTAAAAATACCATTCAACAAGCCTTTTTGGGCACAAACAAAGACACTCTCCATAGAAAATATTTTTAAAAATCTTACCCCACTTTCTTTTCAAATGTATATTTATCTAATTTCTATAAAAACTCTTTTCTTAAACACTTTCCAATTCTCTACTATATTATCAACATAATTTATTAAAAATAAAGAAAATTACAAATAGTCACAGATGTAATAGCGATCAAAATTAATTTTAGAATAGCACTTCACTACTATAAATTGTTAATACTTCATAAATCCAATTAATAATTTTGTCAGTGAAGGTTAGCAACTTGTTCTAATTATAACAACATTGTAAACAAAAGAGTCACTATATAAAAATTAATCTGGATGTTTCTAGCTTTTAATTTATGAAAAAAAATAGGCTCCTATCCCATTACTGTTTATTTTGATCTCAAGCTCAAAGACACAACTAGCAATTACAAAGAATTGTCTTCAGCTTAAGCAAATCAAATTATATGATCAGTATGTGATTTATATAGAATAATTTATAAAAAGATTATCAAGTCTTTTATTGAAATGTTAGTGACATATTTTTTGTAACTACAGCAAACACATTCAAATTCCAAAGTTATTTGCTAAGTGGGAGGTTACCAAAGAAAAAAATTATCCTCCATTTTCGTTTTTAATCACTTCATTACTTCAATAAAATAAAGCAATCAAGACAATGATTTGATTCCTGAAACACATTAAACCAAACGCAGGCGAATAAATCTTTAGAAGTTACATATAAGAATAAAGTTGAATATATCATAGGTAATCAATCAGCGGGAGAGTTTTGAAAATTTGTCCTATAAGATCAACTAATAAATATTATGGTAATGTTTACTCACAAAATTGATTTAAATATTATTACTTATAAAATAAAAAATCAAACAAAACAGTAGGGGGGGGGCTTAAATATTTTCCCCTCAGCAATCATAAAAACCTGTTGGAATATGGTAAGCATGGCTTCAACATGTCAATTTTCATATTATAAATGAAGATCAAATTTTTGTATCAACTGAATCCAACCAATCCCAGTTATTCAATAATAAAAAAGAAAGAGCAATGTTAATTTGAATAGTTCTAGATCATCATATAAAATAATTTTGAAGATGATAAAATTTCAATGCCATAAAAGATATAATGAGTACAAAATATTGCTATCATAAAATATCCAGCTCCAGTTACATGGCACAGGTGTTAACATGAAGATAGCTATCAAAAAAGCATCAATCGAATAACATTATTCTTAAATATCTATGTGTTGCTTTCACTCAAAATAACTTTTTCAATCAAAGATATAACTTCCTGTTGAGTGGCACTAAACTCATTGTGCAACAACAACAGTTAAGAAACGAACTATTTTATCAACTTGAGAAATGTTAATCGTTATATTCCATTGTCTAAAAATTACAATTACTAAGATTGACTTTTTTCAAATGATATAAGCGAAAGTAGGGTCTTCATACACAGCATATATCATAGTTCAAAATCAGCCCTTAAAAAATCTGCAACATTCAAAAAATACTGACTAAGAACTATTATATAAAAAATATATATATATTTAAATTTTAATTCCAATTGTAACACCAATCACTTTGATCTAAATGATAAGCCATGCAATCATAGAAATAGCAAAAGTAATACTAATACCATTTTTTTAAAAAAAAAATCCATAAAATTGATTCTCAGCCCATGTTTTACAATCTCCAAACAAAATATGAATTGTATAATACTTACTGAAATCCTCACAACAATAACTGATAACATGGGGGTCACTGTCTTCTAAAATAAAGATAGCTTTATGTATACTATACTGTACTAAACAAAAATAAAGTACGTTTGTTGGTTATTTTAAAACTTCATTTTCTCAGCATTTATAAAATCAAAAAATACTAATTCAGTATTTCTATATGAATTTAAATGCAAATTTTGATACTTCCACCTCTTAATTAATGAGTTCATAAAGTCTTCTCAGAATTACATCAGATTCCATGAAAACCTGGGTTAACACTCATGAATAATAAAGATTCTTAAAGAAGATAAAAAGTACTCTAGTATTCACAAAATTGCAAATATATTGAAATGAATAATCTATTATTCATTTCAATAAATAAAAAAAAATAAGAATTTTTTTTTCTTTTTTCTTTTATGTTAAGTTTATGTAAATTTGTTTAAAAAAAAAAAAAACTAAAATGAAGTTCAAGAAAAGATTGGATATAAAAATCAGTTTTTCTTTTCTCGTTGGATCAGGGGAAATACTACTTCATTCAAGTCCCAGGATTGACTTTGCCTTGAGAATAAAAAGAAAGAACACTAATAATAGTTAGCTATATCTAATCTGGAGCACTTTTGAGTCATATTTTGAATAACCCTGGCTGATATGAAGAATTAGCATTTATTTAAAAGATAGAAATTACAAGACTATATTAATGTTATATATAGAGTAAGTTAAAAACAAACTCTTATGAAGCTTCAAAATACCCTCAACCTCAGACCGCATTTTCTGCCTCTAGCGTCATCAGTGAGGTGCTAGGGAATAAAAATACTAGAACTAGTCCAGCATTTTATCAATGCCTAACTATTGAGAAGAAAATCTGAAACTTTCAGACATTTAAATGTCCAAAAATCCAGCTATCTAACTCAAATAGCAGTATGGGACTGAACTAAGTTCAGATACACCATATATTAATAGCTCTAGCAATATAAAATCGCCAAAGCATTAATAGCAAAAAAAAACTAAAATTAAATTGATAAAAAATTAAGTCAGATGACCTAATTTTAATAAAGCTCCTATTTACAAATGTTATATATAGAGTAAGTTAAAAACAAACTCTTATGAAGCTTCAAAATACCCTCAACCTCAGACCGCGGTTTCTGCCTCTAGCGTCATCAGTGAGGTGCTAGGGAATAAAAATACTAGAACTAGTCCAGCATTTTATCAATGCCTAACTATTGAGAAGAAAATCTGAAACTTTCAGACATTTAAATGTCCAAAAATCCAGCTATCTAACTCAAATAGCAGTATGGGACTGAACTAAGTTCAGATACACCATATATTAATAGCTCTAGCAATATAAAATCGCCAAAGCATTAATAGCAAAAAAAAACTAAAATTAAATTGATAAAAAATCAAGTCAGATGACCTAATTTTAATAAAGCTCCTATTTACAAATGTTATATATAGAGTAAGTTAAAAACAAACTCTTATGAAGCTTCAAAATACCCTCAACCTCAGACCGTGGTTTCTGCCTCTAGCATCATCAGTGAGGTGCTAGGGAATAAAAATACTAGAATTAGTCCAGCATTTTATCAATGCCTAACTATTGAGAAGAAAATCTGAAACTTTCAGACATTTAAATGTCCAAAAATCCATCTAACTCAAATAGCAGTATGGGATTGAACTAAGTTCAGATACACCATATATTAATAGCTCTAGCAATATAAAATCGCCAAAGCATTAATAGCAAAAAAAACTAAAATTAAATTGATAAAAAATCAAGTCAGATGACCTAATTTTAATAAAGCTCTTTTTGGACACTTAAATGTCTGAAAGTTTCAGATTTTCTTCTCAATAGTTAGGCATTGATAAAATGCTGGACTAGTTCTAGTATTTTTATTCCCTAGCACCTCACTGATGACGCTAGAGGCAGAAACCGCGGTCTGAGGTTGAGGGTATTTTGAAGCTTCATAAGAGTTTGTTTTTAACTTACTCTATATATAACATTTGTAAATAGGAGCTTTATTAAAATTAGGTCATCTGACTTGATTTTTTATCAATTTAATTTTAGTTTTTTTTTTGCTATTAATGCTTTGGAAATTTTATATTGCTAGAGCTATTAATATATGGTATATCTGAACTTAGTTCAGTCCCATACTGCTATTTGAGTTAGATAGCTGGATTTTTGGACATTTAAATGTCTGAAAGTTTCAGATTTTCTTCTCAATAGTTAGGCATTGATAAAATGCTGGACTAGTTCTAGTATTTTTATTCCCTAGCACCTCACTGATGATGCTAGAGGCAGAAACCGCGAGTCTGAGGTTGAGGGTATTTTGAAGCTTCATAAGAGTTTGTTTTTAACTTACTCTATATATAACATTTGTAAATAGGAGCTTTATTAAAATTAGGTCATCTGACTTGATTTTTTATCAATTTAATTTTAGTTTTTTTTGCTATTAATGCTTTGGCGATTTTATATTGCTAGAGCTATTAATATATGGTGTATCTGAACTTAGTTCAGTCCCATACTGCTATTTGAGTTAGATAGCTGGATTTTTGGACATTTAAATGTCTGAAAGTTTCAGATTTTCTTCTCAATAGTTAGGCATTGATAAAATGCTGGATTAGTTCTAGTATTTTTATTCCCTAGCACCTCACTGATGACGCTAGAGGCAGAAACCGCGGTCTGAGGTTGAGGATATTTTGAAGCTTCATAAGAGTTTGTTTTTAACTTACTCTATATATAACATTTGTAAATAGGAGCTTTATTAAAATTAGGTCATCTGACTTGATTTTTTATCAATTTAAGACTATATTAAATATTACTGTAAACAGATTTTTAATATTTATCAGAAAAGAAGTAAATGACAATTATTTTGTTTTGCTGTCATATTTAAAATAATTTGTACTTTATTTTAAATTTGGATTTATAAACAAAGCTTATTATCTAGGTATTATTTTAAAAGAAACTGTCAATTAAAAAAAAAAAAAGGAAATAAATTCATAATAACATCTCTTTACTTGTTGAAATTTTTTTTTTTTTAAAATAATTATTATATATCACATATGTATGCTAAGGTTTTTGAATTTTATATAAATTAATAAGAGAAAAGGCAAAAAATAAAAATAATGGCAATCATATAAACGCAATGTACACATATAAATGTTTGTCACAAATAACTGTAATTAACAATATAATTATTTCCATTAGTTTCATTCATTTGTAGTTAAACTTATATTTGATTACTAAAAATTGGATATGTAGATGGATTTATATATGCACAGTTGTTTATTGAATGTTTAATAGTTTACATATGTTTGCATCTATATGGGAGAATACATAACCATCAGTTTTTAGGGATAGATCTCAGAACAAATCAACCCACATAACTTGTAGTTGTATTAAATTGGATTTAGAACAAAAGGCCACTTCTTATAATTATTATATAGGTTTATTCATTTAGGATTCGGACCAAGAGGCCATCCCTTTTAGTTATTATTATATAAGCGGTTGTGTTTAGGAATATGATCTAAAAAGACGATTCATTATGATTATAGTAGTAAAGATAACATTGATGTCTATCCCATATAGAACATATATATGTGTAAATACTAGGAGACATACAAATCAAAGAAATGTTACATATATAAATTCATACATACGTAGAATTATATTTATTATATTGAAAACAGGGTTAAAAGTATGGCAAATGTGTTACATTATCTACGAATAGATTGATACTACGTTATATAAAGATTAAAGGATTTGGTTAAAGAAATAAATTGCATATCAATTAAAGATTCTACTTTGTAAATACATTTTTGTTACATGATTTTTTAAATTTTATTAGAGAAAATAAATTGTAGGATCAATTAATAAGTACACTTGTAAATAAATTATTATTGAATGATTTGTTACTTAGCTTATATAAGATTTCTTGGTCTACCATCATTCATCAGGAGTAACTTATGTTCTCAGCGATTTAGCCCAGCATTACAAATGGGACTGTGTAATGGTTATATTATTATATTGAGTAAAATACTGTTTTATATGTACATATGTTAGTTTATTTCCTAATGCTTAAAGTTAAGTGGGCTCATGTAATTTATTTAAATAAATAAATTGTGAAATATGCTAATCTGACCATTACAATATATACAATTATGTATTATCTACACCAAAACATTTAAATTACCTGCGAGAAAAAGTGCAGCATGAAAGCAGTTAAGAGGTTTACAATGACAAATATAAGAAACAGAAGAAGGTGGACACAAACCCAAACTATAAAAAAAAAAAATTAAAATTAAAAAAAAAGATCTACATATCAACAAATTAAATGACAATATTAATTAGTAATTTATACAAGAATTTTAAAAAAAATAATAATTAAGACATATTTAGGGGAAAAAAAAAGATTTTCATCAATAAGTAAGAAATGCAGTTGAAATATGTCATCACCTCCCAAGATAAGTAGAAATAATTGCAAAAAAGGTAAACATAAACAAATGTGTGCATCTATATACACGCATATTCTCACACACACATAAAATCAGTGATGGAAAAGTATTTCTTTATGCTTGTGTTAATAAATAAAATTGATTATGTTTTGCAAAACTAAATAACTATGGCCCATACATAAGTATAAGTCTTTTTTTTTTATATTTTTCCCATAAAAATGTTAAGTAATTTGTTTTTTGCATGTTACATTTGTTTTTAAATTATCAATAAATCAGGAGTTGCATCAAATCAGAAAACTACCATAAATGGCAATTAATATTATTTTCCAATATTAGATGTCTAAGTTAACCCACGGATTGTGACACAAAAATTTCATATCAGAATTTTGTTTTGTTCTCAAGTTATCATAGGAACAAAATTTGGTCACATATGAACATACATAAACAGAAATTCATAGGATGCCGGCCATCATCATAAAATTGCCAGAAGCGAATTTTAAAAGCTTTATTTCATGAAAATTCACTGAAAATAGAAAGACAATTTCTGGCATGATCTCAATACTTTCCTCTATTACGAATATCTCATGTATAGGAAAACAAATAACTTTTTTTACATATGGCCTGCTAGAGATCTTATAGAAATCCATATTACCTGCAGTCACGAAAGTTTACCCACCCCTAACATAATAATTTGCTTGTAAAATCAAGTAAAATTTGAGTATTCAAACTAGAAAATTGACAAGTTTCATTTCAATGTTCAAACTGAGATTTTTGTAAAAACAAAATCAATTCAGATTTGCAGTTCGCCACATATAGCATGATCAAGTTTTTCAGGACAATGCTACCTCATTACTACTTTATATAGTAAAATCAATTAAAATTAAATAGCCACTTGTAATTTGACTTGTTTTACTTTTTTTTTAAAAAAATTATATAGACTATATTTGTAAAAAAAACATATAAAAACAAGAATATTTAAACCCATATATATATATAAGAAGCCTAAATAAAATTTCACATAGTGCAAAATAAGATTAATATTTATAGAGAATATTTATCCTGCATTAACAATTTAATCTTCAAAATATTAAATAGATTAGAATGGTCTAAAATGTTAAACAATATGAATTCTATTACTAAAATAAATACTAATTTCAGTGTTGATTTAGTTGTTTGTTTAAAAAGACTCAGCTAAGAATTTTTTATACTATTATTTTGATTAATAGAGTTTTATTTGCATTTTAACCCTGATCAACATATGATAAGTTAAATTATGTTAATTAACAATTATGCTATTTCTAGATTCTACTGATAAATTATTTATATCTTACAAAAACTAAATAAGGTCTATTGAAGATTTAATTTTTTTTTAATACTGTACATTTACAAGTTATTCTAAAGGCTTGACTGAAGTATAATCTTTAACTATGAAACAATTCATATATCAATTTTTGTTTCTTTTTTATAATGCTAAACTAAAAAAAAAAAAAAAAAAATCAGAAATTTGGAATTAATGCTATTAGCTTATACTTTATCACCAAAATCATGACTTTTTATGAATAGACCTCTTCATCCTACCTTAGAGCCATTTACTATAAACCTGGAATAATCAATGGATACTAGAATGTATAGAACTATTACATCGTCACTCCCAATGGCTGCTAGATGCGTAAGTACATTAATTTTAAATTTGAATCCTAGTCTTCAATGATGAAGGCAAAAGTCAGAAACCAGTCTGTGAGTTTATTCAAACTCTCGAAAGGATTGTGAAGACATCTGTTCTTGGAATACTGTTAACTTAGAATAATGATTTAGAATAAATTATATACATAAAAAAAAAGTTTTGATTTTAAACTTATAATAACAAAAATAAAAATGGAGTGAACCTCATAGAAATGTTTTTATATTTCAACTGTGTTCTAATTTTAGCATTTAAATTCATTAAATTTTAAGAATAAATATAATATGCTTCTCTATAATGTATGAATTGCAACATTAAACAAGTTTTTCCATCTATTTTACAAAAAATAAAAATTCCATCTAACTTTTCAAAACTATTGAAAAGTATGATGCTATTTGCATACATTGGTGTGAAATAGTTCAATCAGTACTATTTTCTAGTTAGAAACCTTTGATGTAATTCAGATAAGTTTGATAATATTATGAGTGGAAAGCATATTATTTTACAATTCTTTAAGCAATCCCTTTTCAAAATATTAAGCTGAGATTTTTCAACTTCATAGTTCACATATGCAACTACTTTTAAAAATTTCAGTATCTGAATCCAAAATAATATTTATCAAATAACTTAGAAACCATAATTATAATAATAGCTCTTAATGAAGGCAGAAGCTGAAAATAATTTACATTTTCTATCATTCAGTTATTCAATCATTCTTTGACAAAGTGTTGCAGAATCCTCCAACCAATGACAAGTGATTATCATTATATAACTATGGTCAAAACATAGAGCTTACAAGTTAATCCTTTTGTTAAATTCAAGTTTAACTGCACATTCTTTTAACACCATAGCTGCAAAATCCAAAATGGGGATTTTTACATAACTTGTAAAAAATTAGATGAGAATATTTTTGTAAATATATTAAACATTAATAATTAAATATTAACTTAAGAAAAACTAAAAATAAAGTCTTTGTAATTAATCACATCATTATTTAACAATTTTATACACTTAGAACATTGCTTATTTTAAATTTAATTTAAATACTGTGCATATTATTTATCAAATATATAATGTTATTTAGTATAATACATATATATGCATGCATGTAGTCTAAAAGAATTCAATACAATTCTTTTTTAATTTCTTTGTTGATCACATTATTTTTTGATATAACTGATTCCAGAGCCCCTGCCTTCAAACTATTACAAACAGTTTTTGCTGTTATCTAATCTATTCATAAACAAAATGAAGATAATGCCAGTCCATTTTTTTCACTCCAACATGATTTTCCTTCCTCTTTACTGTAAGCACATTTTTTTATGTGTGTTTATGACAACTATTTCATCATTGGGTAAGCAATTTATTTTCAGTTTGATACAGAACACACTTCTCCCAACCTAATGTAAAAGAATAAATATCTTTAATGTAATGTGAATGAACAAAGAACTACAATCATATTAATACTTTTGTATGATCAAAGCAATTGGTTTGGATTTATTTATTAGTCTAAAGTTTTTCATATTTATATTTATTTTTCCAGTAATTCCATATGCACAATAGTAATTTAAATTTAACTCTTCCATTAAATTGTTCCATTATAAAAATTCAAATGTCATCAATTTTTTGTTGAATAGGAAGTTTCAAAATACTTTAATATTATCTCTCAGTTTGTAATCTATATTTTGTACTTTTAACTCACATTTTTTCAATAAGAAATTCAGATAATGGTTTGTACTCTAACAGAACACAGTAATTAAGTCCAATGTTAAAACTAAACTTTACAGTGACTTTTATATCTTTTAAATGTTCCATTCATTGATCAAACATCCGAGTGGTTCTATAGCTTATAGTGAACTAATTTTTCAATCTCAATTCTTTGCAAGCCTATCCATAATTTTGTCTATAAATATTAAAATAAAAAAAGGCTCAGTAAATCCATACAAACACACATGATCTCCAGACTTTTGCATGTTTTAAATCCATACAAATAAGGACCTATTTGTTTCGACTTCACTTTCAGAAAAAACTTTCTCATATGTTTTTTGTAATGGTTATTAAGAAAAGAATTCTTCATCTCATTCAAGTGTTTTGATAAATGATTCAGTTTTTAATAAATACTTGAATAGCTATCAAGAAAAGACATTTACATTCAGTTTTGCTTATAATCTTTCTCTCTCTCTCTCTTTTTTATCAAATTGACTAATTTCTTTGGTTGCACGTTTTCTTTATCAATTAAAGTAACCTATTTACATTATTATTATCATCAAAAAATTTCTAAGTTCTTTTGTTTTTTCTAAATCCCATACCTTACTTATTTTTCATTTTGTTTATTTTGATTCTACATAATGATAGAATATATACTATTTCTATATGATATAAATGTCAAAGCTTTACACAAAGTGCAGATTTCTGGCATTCTTATTCCTCAAACTCCAAACATTCACCAGAGATTGATGATCAAAGCTGAACTTTATTTTTCTTCTACACACAATTCATAGTAATTAATCACTACCCCATCCCCTCTCCTACCTCAGAATCTTATAAGTGTCACTTCTTCAGTTCACAACTTTTCCTATAGTCCACCTACTTCATATGTATATTCATCATTCCACTCTCCCCCAACAGTCTAATTTTATAGCTTTATATTTAAGTTTAATTCATTGTAAAATTTTCTAATCTTTATTCTTTCCTAAAGAAAGTGAAAAATCGTTCAGATTTAATCTTCTACCATTGTTATTTCTATTTGTTCCATTATATATTCACTTAACTTTCAGTAAAATATTGTTTTATATTGTTTTTTTTATTTACATTAAATTATATATACTATTATTTGAATTAATATTTAAAAAGTTAGATATACTTACTCAATCAATTTACTATCAGATGTACGGCGAAGAGCTGAAAGAATATTTGGTTTTGTAAATAGTTCACTTGTTCTCTGGTTTAAAAAAAAAAAAAAAATTAAAAAAATGATAATGAGGCCAAGGAATAATCAAACTTACTCATTATATTTATAAGTAAATATCAATAAACACTAAATAATTTATTATTGCATACATCCATATATGGGCTATTATGATTGTAAAGTTACCAAATGTCGAAGTATATTAACTGAAATAATAAAATTCCATATAGATTACATTACTTTAAAAGTTACTGATGGAAAAAATATTCATCAATATTTTGACAATAAAACACATCAAAAAAAAAAAAAAAGCATTTCAAAATATTTACAAGATTTGTTTTAAAATCAAAAAAATGTAAAAATAAAGAGACTTTTTTTTTGCATCTTGCATTCACCATTTGGCTTGAAAAGAATTTTATTTTCATATTTAACAACTAATAGCCAAATAAATTATAACAAATCAATTAACTTTTTTTAAGTGCATTTTTATTATTTTTAATGAAAGTGCAATAGATTTCCATTTCAGAGCTATCTGTTTGTAAGGTTAAATATTTAATGAGCACCAAATGGTGGGGACTATGGTTATTGGCCATCTTTGATGAGAAGTAAGATTTTTACTCTCACATCTAGCAGTTGCCTTTATTATTTTTATATTTATCCAGACTAATAACCTGACATTCAACTAATTTAAGATTTTGAATACAAGTCAATTTGTTTGTATAATTATATAGGTCCGATACATTAGGCTGTAATTATATATCTTAGACTTAGTTTTTATGTTAACTATTTTCACCTTTTGACAAAAAAATAATATACATATTGAATGAAGTTTCACATTATCTGCATTTACTTTCAACATCTGCAATTGAAACAGTAATTTGCTCTACTTATTCTATTATAGAGCCATTTATTGTAAAACTCGATTAATCAATGGATATCAGATTCATTATTACTTCCACATCCCCAAACTAGTTTCTGGCTAATGCCATGTTCTATGAGAGTCTGAAGTTTGCATTCATAAATTTGGACAGCCATTTTTATCACTCCAAAAGTTTCAAGGATGTGGATAGAGCACAACATGTGATATCCAATGATTACTCAACCTTACTATAGTTGTTTTTGGAAGTAAAAAGAGTGAGTTGATGCTCTATTGCATCATATGATGCTTTAAGTGGTATAAATTAATAAAGTTTTAGCATCTAACAGATCACTCATAACTGCAATGATAATGAACAGTTGTTAATGGCAGCTTTCACAGTCCTTTACCCAATGTAAAATTATGAAAGTAATGAATATTTGTCTGAAGATTTGTAATGATGGTATAAGATGTGATATGTTGGACTATTTTCATCACTTATGAGTGAATGTTGAATGGATAGAAAATTTTAAACTTTATTTAAACCTTTCAAATACAAACAAAGTGTATCAGTGATATTAGATAGAGTGGAGAGTGATGGGTCATCTGAAAGTCTGTGCTCATATACCCTATATTACATATATAGACACACAGGTATATAAGCTTGTTTTCAGTTAAACAACTTGTTAGTAATAACACACAAATAGACAATACAGGTTAGTAATTACATAACGTTTAGAGTAATATTATTCTCCACTCTTCTTCAGGTATTTCTGGCCTATATGTGACAATATTAGCTTAGAAGTTGAACTCGCACCTTTAGATTCTTGAATATCGAATTTAAGGCAAATGCTCTACCAACCGAGCTATTCTGTCAAAGGCAACATATAGTAGAAATTTGATATATTTATATATGTGGGTTGTTTCAAATCCTTCCGAGTCCTTCAATTTTTTTTTTTTTTTAGGCTAATTAGTTTTGTATTTTTATTTTTACCTAAGAGCAAGATTAATTAGAGGTTTCCATACATTGTGTATTGCCACACTGGGTTGACTTACTTATAGGATTATTTACCATTGTCATATAAGCAGCTTCCTTGAATTTTCTTCTATGCATTTTTTCCTCTTTATCCAATATCTTTGTATTTTCCCACTTAAGCATATGATCATTAGTACTGAAACGGAAACCTCCAATCCCTTTCCGTTTCACCATCAATCTAATGACCTACTCGTCTGAACTAGTTTCGAACCTATCTTAAATATAAAAATGTCATATGTAAAAATGTTATATATAAGTCGAGCGGGAAAACTTTGCTACAATGGCCGCTTGAATGGCATCATCCATTTACTTACGAAAACACGCTATAATTAGACAGGTTTGATAAAATTATAGCGGAGAAATGCTCATAAATTATTATAAAATGTTTTATAAATTTTCAGTCAATTTTTAATTATATTCGCTATAATATTCGTATGTGGATGGATAATTTAAACCTGGGAATAACGGCAAAATGATTTGTATATATATATTTAAGTTTAAATAAAGAAGATATAATGTAAAACATTTTCTTTAAACATATTTAACGGTTTTCTGATTTAATGTTTTACATATATAATTGAAACTCAAGTATTTTCTTTAAATTTGCTTTTTTTTTATTATAAACAAATAATATTGTAAAAACAAATATGTTAAAAGTTATTTATTTCAGTAAAATAAAAATCATCCATTTGTAATTAAAAATGAGAATTTTGTGTAAACAAGATATCAATTAGTGACTGCACCCCGGGTAAAAAGTAAAATCTAGTTTACTGATTGATTTTTGTTTGCAACAAAAGACTTTATCATTAAATCAGAATACCGTTCCTTCTGCTAAGCTTTAACATTCTTTAACACCTAAAAAGGAATTTAATTAATGAAACTGAATCAAATTATATAATTTATATATTTTAATAATTTTAAGTAATTAAATGTAACACCTCGGAGACGTTATCTGTTGTAGAAATTGGATTATATTATTTTGTTTAATTAAAAGTCAATTGGTCCCGAGGCTAATGAAATTCCAAAAAGGTGTTAAAGTTTAGTCGAAATGTATAAATAGGGCTTATTTTAAGCGGGAAGATAGACTCCATCTTGCTTTTGAAGAGCTATTACTATCCAAGTCAAAATTGTTTAATTTTACCATGTCCGGCTAAAGTCAGGCAAGATTTTGCTGCAATTCCCGTGATGGAACGCCGAGTTCAATCCATCAAATGCCGAAGCAACAACCACACCAAATAAAAGATGTCATAAGCCGCTAAAAGAACTTGCCTTCGTTCCAACACCATTTTAAATCGTCTCGCAACTGAATAAGAACATGCCATAAGCCGCCAAAGAACTCACCTTCGTTCCAGCTCGAATATCTCCAGTTCAGCTATAGGAGAACTGTTTTAATATTATTTAAAATCGCAGAGCTCTGTGTGAATTTCAACAACAATCATTATTTCTTCAAAATCAGGTTAGCTAACCATATTATTGTAATTTCTTTCTAAATTATTTTCCAAATAATATTGTAAATTCTCTAAAATGAAATACTTTTGCAAATTTCTTTATTAATTCAATATTGTAAACTCTGTCTAAATCGTATTTGAATCTATAAATGAAATATTTTTGCTAAATTTCTTTGTTAATTAATATTTTGCTATATAATTTAATCACTGCAGTTATATTTTGCTTTTCTTTTGCTTATTTTTAATTATTGTTAATTATGCCTATGTTTCGAAACAGCGTGCATTTAATTACCAATATGTTTTTTAAAAAGATATCATTTAAAATCTCCGTATTATTATTTATATAGCGTCATTTCGTGCGCTGTTTCGAAACCCAAATTCATATTTTTGTCATTTAGTAAATTAATTAATATAAATATAAAATGTGGCTTTTCAACCTTTATTTATTATGTTACTAAAGATTAAACTAGCCTGGAGTGCAATCATAAGTATATTTTTTTAGTTAAGTATTCGTAAGTCCCCTATTAAATATACTTTTCCCCCTTTTAAAAGTTTAGTAGTTATAGATAACTAAAGAGATTGAACGGGATAAAGTAAAGTTTGTATCTATATATTCCTGTCAGTAGCATATCGTATTTCTCATGCTACAGAAGAGTTGGCTCTTTTGATCAAGCTGATGATCTAGTGTTCATTTAATATATGATCTTTAATTTATAATATCCTTCGGCTTGGCGGATGTGGGATTTATTAAATATTTTCTCGTTGTGCTGTTCTTTTTGATATATATATAAGATGGAGCCACGGTAAGTCCAGCCTATCTTCTCTTATGGGTAGTGCAGTAGCAAAGTCTGAGCTACGGGCCAGATTAGCACGTAAGTCCCCCGCCTCTGAACCAAATAAAGGTTCCCCATTAGCAGCATGACGACCGGTTATTGGGTAAACCGTTGTTTGTCACAAAAACCCTAAAACTATTCTTCCATCCGCAGAGCCACTTTATTATTATACTTTACTTGTGCCTAGCATATTAGTAAAATCGTTATAGCCAACTCTTTCCTCCCTAATATGCAATCTTCGGCATTGAACCGAAGCATTCTTGAAAACCCGTTCGATCTTAAGCTATCTGGGATGCTTTATAAGCCCATAGTTAATATATAAATTGATTATAGTCAGATGTATTAAGTTTCACTCCAGACTTGGTTTGATTTTACGTAAAAGAGCCACTCGAACTGATTATAAAAGGACATAACAAATAAGTTAATGTAGTGATTAGTTGTATAGCAGGATATTTGGCTCCATTAAATCATAGCCACAAACCTATTTGCCAACATCAATTATTGTTCAAATAGTCTAGAGAATGTTACTTTATAAATGAAATGACTGTGTGCATTTGCCAACAACAATTGTCAATAAATATATTTTAATTCATCATATATCAGTTTCTGTCTCATTATTAAATCAATCCAATTCACTAATTGCCCATAAGTATTCATTAGTAAAGCCCCTATTATTTAAATATGTTAGATTTTATCTGTGGAATGTCTAATATTTACGTTGTTTATATATATGTTTAAGTCCATGAGTCTTATTGTTTTCTCCGATTTGCTAGTGGACCGGATGAAGAATTAAATCTTGTGTGCTACCATTGTTATGTTATCCATTGGGTGTTAGATCTGGTGCTTGGAGAGTGGGTTCGAATCCAGGCTGGTCCCTGATCTAAATCTCGGGCTTGACTGGGTTTGAAGTACATTTTGTGAGTTCCAGCTCGTGTTAGATGGATAAGCATGTTTTGACTGGCACAGTACATACATGATTTGCTATGGTAGACACATCTGTTTTTTCTCTTTTAACCAATTAGTTTGTGCTCTTTCAATCGCTGTTCAACATTCACTCATAAATGATGGAAATAGTCCAACATATCACATCTTATGAAAATAATGAATTTTAAATTTTTTATTTTGACACACTGTACATATTTTTTATCAACATGATAGTTAAATTATTATAGATGGGCATTTTTTTTAAAAGGTTGGTTAAATTTTTTTAAAAAAATAATTCTTCTACGAACTTTTCACAATATTGTATTCTTTTATCTCACAATTTCAATTGTCTTACACTCTTTAGAACTGTCCAATATCTTCTTCCAATACTCCTGTATAATATTTTCAAGATATTCAGAGTATTGAATAAAACATTGTGAAGAGTGCATAGAAAGAATAAATTTTTTTGGAAATTTATTTAATATAAACAATCCAAGAAAAATAGAAACGGTATTGAAGTTTCTTCTATTGTAGTTTGATATTGTATTTATAATTAATATTAGAAGTTGCAAACAAACTTTCCTAATAAATGCATAATGAAAATTGATATAAATTTTCCAAATGTGAAAATTATTTAATATTAGATAGTGAACGTTATTTATTATTAGAAAATATACTTCCATTAAATCATTTATATAAGTTACAAAAATTTTCATTAAAATAACTTCCCCTGAACAGGTTTCCTATTGATGTGAGAAAGATTGATAGCAATTTAAAACATTAATATATATATAAAGCTTAAAAACAATTAAACATGAAATTGTTGTTTTAAAACAAGATAAGATTTTATGTGACAAAAAAATATTAATTCATTTAAATGACTGAATAAAATCAAGCTATAACCTCTTGAAAAATGGTTGCTTTAGCTTTTTGCATAAAAAAAGGTATTGGATAGCAATTAATTTATTCTTAAAAATTGGAGCTCAAAAATAAAAAGCAGCTTTTATAGAATTGTCATGATAGAGATAAATTACCAAAGAATTCCTTAAGAATTGTAGTCAAAAACTGTTATTTATTATATTTTATTATAAAACCAAATATTAACAAGTACATTAATTATTATTCTCTTAATTTACAATCATGTTTTTTTGTCTTTGCTTTAGAATATTCTACAGACAAAAATACAATTTTATATATCATAAGAAGAAAATATCTATTAAAAGATTATTATTCTCGAAATTTATAAACATGTTCATTTTTTCTTTGTTCTGGAATATTCAATTGACAAAAAGTATTATTTCACATACTTCATTGTCTAAAGAAAATATATCAACAGGAGTAGGGTTATCCACTTAATTTACAGATACACTATAAGCACATGATTATTTACAATTGAGGTTTTTTTTTCCTTTGCTTTAGAATATTCCAATGACAAAAGTACTATTTAACAATACTTTATTATATTAAGAAGAGATTGTAACAAGAATAAGTTTATTATTATCATAATTTACTGATAAAAGATTTTTCTGAGATATTTCATGATGCACTTCCAATATATATAGAGGAATAATTCTCGATGTGATTATGAGGACTAGCATTTTGTATTACACAAATTAAAACAGGAAATAATAGTATTATGCTTTCATTAAAAGGTTCATTCATAGCAATAATGATGTATAATTTTCTTGTTTAACTATGGGTACAACTGACATAGACTGTTAAGTAAATAATCCTTAACTATAACAGCTGATATATAAATAATGAATCAAACAGGCTAAAATCAAATTGATAATAATAATAAATAACCAAACAACCAGCTTAAAACAATATGATAATATAAAAGCAGTATTATCATATTATTTTAAGCTGGTAATTTGATGATTTATTGTTATTATTAACATTACTTAGCCAAAGAAATAAGGAGCCTAAAGATAATGAAGAACTAAGAGTATTAAAATGTATAATTACTGAACTAGTTTAAGATCTATGTACCTGTTCAATCAGGTTGACTTAGAAACAAAACCTTAAGCCAATTTAAATTTCAAGTTTTTAGCTTGATAGATAAAAAGGAATTAAAAAGCATTACTAGATGCATATTTGCAATCCTTCCAACTTTGAATTTTAGGCTTTCTGAGAATGGAGATTTAAATACAAAGAATATGCATTTTATATGCATTTAGTAATCACTGATTATGATACTAGACTGACAAAGTGCTCTTATGTTACTAAATCAAGATAGATGTATTTTTATTAGCTGAATACAATGTTTAACTACAACTGAAATGTAATAATGTACATATATTATATTAACAAATCTAATATCTGTAAATGTAGTTTGCCCCAAACTTACAAAAATTATATAAGTCTGCATGGCATGTATTTTTCAGCTCTCTAGTCTTTTTGGCACCATCAGCAACTTAACTGAGACTGTAGTTTTTAATTCATCAGAAAAATCAGGGTTCCTCTTTAGAAATCTTGATCACTTATTTTTTTGTACATTTGGAATGCATTAGTAATATTTTATACGCATAATAAATAGCAACTGAAATATCTCTTTGAGGGCTGCTAAAAATTTCTTTACTTTTTAATAATGTTAAAGAAAATTTTACAAATTCCAAATGAATATTTTTATTTATAAAGAAATTGACCAAGATCAATGCAAAAAATCAACTTCTGATAAAATCATCTGAAA
Source organism: Epiperipatus broadwayi (assembly GCA_028023455.1). Lineage (NCBI taxonomy): Eukaryota > Metazoa > Onychophora > Udeonychophora > Euonychophora > Peripatidae > Epiperipatus > Epiperipatus broadwayi. The sequence continues at coordinate 549,638 of JAQFVV010012501.1, forward strand.
TAAGTTTATATAAATTGTATGTAAACAATTTTCAATTTTCTTCTTATAATAGCAGAACAGAAAATTTCAAAAAATGATAAAATAGATATGGAAGTTATTCAATTCATGATTAGTAAATGAGAAGATACAAGAAACATTCATCAACTCTATCCTTTTTAAAATTTATCAAGAATACTCCATTTATTATTATTAATTGATATACCACTAAAAGGAATCCCTTGGATGGTAATCAATTAATTAAAGTTGTCATACATTATATCATAAAGGCTTTTTTCAAGAAATATCATTAAGATTTTCTGATCATAATTTTCATCAAGAATAACATAAACATGCATTTTCCTGATAAAAATAATAATCTAAAGTGTTTTTCTTAGATCATAAGTAGTTTAAATTTCTAAAATGACAGAACTGAGCTATGATGTATGAGCCTTGAGTTCTAAAGTTTGCTTCTATGCTACTTCATTAACCATGCAGGACAATTTCTCAAGTTTAGAAGAAAAAGTTACATCACAAAGATTTTATTTCAAATTATTTTCAATTTTGAACAAATTTATTTTTAAGTCTGTATGATGGAAATAGATTTTTTAAAAAACACAAAACACTACAATGTTTTGGTTCTACTTTTTCCAATTACCCATAATTGACAACGTTATATGGTGAATAACAAGCCTTGTTTGAGAATTATCCTTCAATTAGCAGTTTATTTCTATATCTATTTTCATTGTTTACCAACAAAAAAATATATAATTTATGATTTTATATTATCAAAGTCCATAAGCAGATCTATTATATTATTTAATATTCACATGATCACCATCTCTTATGCTAGCACATCACTGTTATTAAACAGGCAAAACTCTCCATATAGTAGAGCCACCCTGTGCCAACCAGAGTAATCAATGGATGCCAGAAGGCTTGTGCATAAAATCCCCATCTAGTGCCTACTGGGGATTTTATGCACAAGCCTTCTGGCATCCATTGATTACTCTGGTTGGCACAGGATGGCACTACTGTATGGAGAGTTTTGCCTGTTATTTAATATTATTAATAATCTGTTCTTTGTAGGATTGTTTTGTCATTACTAATAATCCTCAAAAATATCTTCTTAAAATTAAGTAGTGAGTTCTTTTCATCTTTCTTTTTACATTATAATAGAATAGCCATTAAAAAAATTAAGTCCTCAACTTTTTCTTTTATGATATGATGTCCTCTAACATCATTCACTGATGATTCAATTGATTAACAGTCTTGCTATGGTCTACTGTTGATAGAGAATATGTGTACATATAACAGAAAGATAAAAATATACATATATGAAAGTAAAAGTTCTTTTTAAATACCTTTTTTCCTTTGGTAGAAAAAATAAATGGATGCAATTCGTGTCTGAAAATAAATATAAAAACTATTATATTTATATTTATTTCATTTTAAAGCAATATTTATACTTTTCAGTATTTAATGACAATAAATTAACAAATCATTATATTATAAAATCAAGATAACAGATAAGAATCTAATAAAATATATATATATACAGAATAACGTTAATTAATGCACTCAGTATGAAATCATTTAAATATATAAAATATCAGTTAATTTATAAAATGACAGCATTTAATAAAAAAAAAAAATCATTCTCAATAATAAAAATATATTCTATTTTTGGAATTAATATTTTTTACTTTATCTATGCTATTATTAGTGAGCATTAAAGATTTTAAAAAAACTCTAAAGATAAATCAAAAGTAACAGTCATCTCTAAAAATTAAACAAAAAAATGATTAAGAAATGGAAAGGAAAAACTTAAAAAGAAAAGCTAAACAAATTTAAAATTATCTACAAGCATATGAAAGTAATAATGTCAATTTGACCAATATTTTTTTTGTAAAAATAAAATAATTATCTAATTTTATATATATATGCACATACAAATATTCAATAAATATATATGCATATGATTGTCTATCACATATATTAATTTGACCAATATTTTTTTTGTAAAAACAATTATCTGATTTTATATATATGCACACACACATTATATATGTACATGCAAACATTCAATAAATATATATGTATATGATTGTCCATCACATATACATTTATATTATAGAAATAAGTTAAAAGAATATTTAAAATGCAAAAAATATGTATTATAAAATTTTTAATTAAAGTAATTCTTACTATAGTCTTTTTCAAATTTTGAAATAAGAATTAACATAACTGAGCCTCAGTCCATTTTGATAACAAGGAATTATGGCCAGTTTATTTATTACATTTAAAAGTTTGATCAAATTTATATTTCTTCATTTATTTATCATTTGATTTAGATTTTTTAATTCATCCAAGCTAATCAGCATGTCCTTTATACAGTATTTATTATAACCAATTACTTAATTTTTTAGCTTACACAATACATAAGGGCATTTATCTACTACATCGCTATCTATAAGTAGCTTAAGTAATCATTACGAATTTAAATTCTCATCTCAATTTCTGACTGTTACTTAAAATGTTAATTACATTCGAATGTCAGCCTTTCAAGCTAATTGTGCAAACGCTTTGCTAGTGTTAATAATAAATGAATACTTTCTGACCAATACAAGATATAGTATTTATGCAGGAATAAAAAGGAATCCTCTTATTCCTACGACTCAAATATTTATATATGAGCAAATCTGAAGTACTGGCACAGAAAGTTGACAATAAAACAGTCACTTTAAATTACTATATACAATGTCTGAATTAGCTTGAAAGGCTGATATTCGAATGTAATTACAATTGTATACAGACGCTATAAAAATAAATGCTTATTTATATATATGATTAAGTTTCAGTTGGAATGACATTTAGTAAATTCTAGACAATTTCATCGACGTCATTCATTCAGACATTGTATATAGTAATTTAAAGTGACTGTTCTATTGTCACACTTTCTGTGCCAATACTTCAGATTAGCTCATATATAAATATTTGAGTCGTAGGAATAAGATGATTCCTTTTTATTCCTGCATAAATACTATATCTTGTATTGGTCAGAAAGTATTCATTTATTATTAACACTCGCAAAGTGTTTGCACAATTAGCTTGAAAGGCTGATATTCGAATGTAATTACAATTGTATACAGATGCTATAAAAATAAATGCTTATTTAAAATGTTAATGTAATTTTGGAATTTGTTTGATTTGATTATCCAGAACAATAAATTATTAGCTAGTTTATTAAATGAATTGCAAGCTGCATATCTGGATTTTTCTTTTCATGTGATAAAAGATATTTCAAATTATCTTGTTTTACAAAACATTTGTTATTACTACATTACTATCTGTAAAATAAACAGGACATTTTTAAAAACGCATTACTATGAGTAATTCAGAAGCAAAAACCAAATCAATTAACATAAAATGATTTATTCTACTGCTAGCTCAGACATTTTGCAATGTTCTTCACAATTATTAGGTTAAGAAATTAATATTTTTTAGAGACCAAACCATTTATAAGTCAAATATATGCTGCAAAAATATTTAAATCAGAAACAAGATAGAGCAATATAGAACTTTCATGAATAAGTAATGCTTGTGCTGATATGCTTGTAGTTGTCTAATTAAAACACGAAGGCAATGTAATTGAAATTTTTATTAGCAAATCTTAAGAGAATAGAAAGCTATAATTTCAGCCCTAAAAAAATAGATAGATACTTTTATTACTGATGTAAAATTATAGAATAATGAATGATTCTCTAGATTTACTATGTTTTTGATCAATTCTATATAATGATGATAGATTATTGGTAGAAAATATTAAATGTTTTCCCTTTTCTTCTCTTAATCATTCTCATAAATATTTGGAAGAGGAGCATAATTATTCTCAGAAATAAGTTGACTTTAATATATATTTTAATGTATATATTTTTAAACTGAAAATCTAAAAGTCCTATTTTGATTAAAAGAATAAAACTATAGTACTAAGCTGTATAATTTAATTTTTCAAGATCATGTCATCTTCTAAGTAACTGGTCATAGCATAGTCTTTGTAGAGCAAAAGCTTTTCCAACAGTCTCCAAAGAGGAACAGTAAAAAAAGAATTCATCATTTATTAGGCTTATCCTCATACTAAAAGCAGCTCTATAATCCTTTTACCAACTAATATCCAGATGAAAAAAAAAATCAATCTATTTGGAACTTAAAAACAATTTAAGTTTTATGCTGAACTTCAGGCTATGAATATAGATATGGAATGTAGATGCACCACTAACCATGAAAACATGAGGAATTGCCTCATAGCATAATGGTTTTATACATATATATATATATGCTAAATGAAATATTTTCCCGAATTAATTATGATGTAAACGAAGAAATGAGAGAGGGTATATTCATGTAATAACTAAAAAAATATGTTAGAAATAGTGTTGCTAGATGACTATCAATTATTATTGATAGGCTTTAAGCTAAACTATTTATTCTAAGAGCCCACAATCTTAAATTTATTAAAAAAAAAAAAAAGGAAATCCTCTTTTATTTTTAATCAAAATCTTATACGGATTTAAATTCAGACAATTATAGAATATAAAGAAAAAATGTAATTCTTCTGAATCATATTTACAAAACATTTGTCTGAATCCTTGAATAAAAAATAAAAGCAGTACCTCTTTTTCTTTTAAAATAAACTCAAAACAAAACTATTATGTTCTACAAGAGCAATCGTTTAGTTTGAGTTATCAATAGTAATTCATAGTTACCTAAAAAGATCACTGTTACATATTTCTTTAGTTATTATATGAAAATATCGCCAATCATTCCTTTGTTTACATACAATTTATATGTAAGTATATATGTACTGATCATCATCGGTAGTAATTTATTAATGCTTGCCACCTTCTTAAAATACTTCTCTTTATTATCTCAATTTTAGAGCTACTACCTAATTTTTTTTAATGAGACTTTATATCATTATGATGAATAAACTAATATGTAAAACCAAAAAAGATATTATTTTCTTTGATTCCTTAGGCAGCCCTTAAACTTAAATTCTGATCTAAAAATAAATCAATATTATTGGCAAATATTTCACAATATTTAAGTAAATATATTTAAGAAAAAGGATATGCAAAACAATATAGTTTGTTATTTTTATATCCGAAGAACTCTTTACAGATGATGATTGATGACAAGCATGAGTGATTTTTGTCTAGACTGACTACTCATATGTTGTACCGGTTCGCCGCCCCTGTAGTGGTCTTGCATGGTTAGACTCTCATACGCACCGAGCATGAAATGACGTATGCTACAGAATGGGACATCGATAATAATTCTCTAAAATATTTTTGATTAAATATGAGTAAATACCTCAAAGAAATTATTAGAGGAAGTAGATTGAACCTAAAATTAGGCCCATCCAGACCTTCCTTGTTAAATTGTTTCATTAGCCGATTAATTATACGTTGACTAATTAAAGTGTCCTTACACACCTTTAAGAGTACTGAATACTTCCTTCAGTCTCTAGCGCCACTCCCGTTCAAGATTATACTTATTCCTTTTCTTTCCCGAGAGAGTGTGTAAAATGTGACTAGTCATTAACGAATATGAATATTTCGAGACGTTCGGACTAAAATAAAAGAAACAATCCAACTCCTCGGTAAGTTATCCCTATCTAGCTCACTTTATATTCTATAAATCTCAGGTTAACTACGTGGATTGGCATTTTGATAAAAAAAAAAAAAAAAAACTATATATATCTGTACTAATAACTTAATAATTATTTTAAAGCTAAGTCAAAAACTTATAAACGATTTTAATTATAAAAGTGAATATTTATTATCCCCAGATTGTTATATTTATCCTCCACTAATGCATACATATAAGTCCAATATATATAAAAAAATATTTAAATTATATTTACCCTCCACCGATGCATATACATATGATCCCAAGATATATATAGAAAAAGAAAAAACACAATATCTAAAAGATTACACAATGGGTGTGCCCTATATTCCTTCCCACTTTAGAGTAATAAATCCATATAACAAGGTATGCAGTAATAATATATATATCATAATAAAAAAAAAATTTACAAAGAACATAAATGAGAGAGAAAAAAATATATATATAATAGAATATAAAATAAAAAATATATATATAACCAACTATACACGCTCCTCGGACTTGTTCTTGTATTCCATTCGAACTTCCTGGGCCACATGGCTACTTCATAGGGCAGATAAGGCTTCCATTCACCGACATACTTTGAGTCTTTCTTGTCATCAGGGTCTGCTATTTCTTCTAAGGCATCTTCGGACTTGATAGCCAAACAGGTGGTGTACTACGGCTGAAAGTCTACTCCATGGTAGGATAATAACCCGGAACATATAATTGAGCCATCTTTCAAATTATCGGATCTGTAAGTATACTTCTCCCGTATATATGTATATCGCACACGGCTGATTAGGGCAAGTAGATCCTAAATAAATTGCAGTTCTCCAACTATTATAATTTTAACAGACACAGTTCATTTTCTCCTTTCTCTCCGTCGGATTGTTTTTCACACATCTCTATACTGTTCCATTTTTTTAGACTAGCGGGAGACAAGATTTAACTTTCTAAATCTTTGCCATTGGAATGCTTTTGCAAGCTTAGCATTAACTTGTCCGCACTCTTTAGCAGGCTAATCTCCCTTGGTCCGCACGCTTTAGCAAACTAGTACTCGACTGACTCAAAGCCCCCAGTAAGCAGCACATATAGCCCAAATAGTCCAATTGTCATACCCCCTCTACGAGCTATTGCATCAGCTAATAATAAATTTAATTATCCCTTTCTACATTCTTTTACCTTTTTATTTATTAAAGTACACTTTTGCAAGCTTCCATATTGAATACTTGACACCCATTGTGCTTACATTCCTTTCTTAGATAAAATCTATTTTATCTTTATTCACGATCAACCGAAAATTCTTTTATACAAAACATTTTCTTCGGTTGAAAGTAGATTGTAATTAGCAAAAAGGTTTTTTTCCCTTTTCAAATTTAATTAATTAATTTCAAACCCTCTCATTCTAACAATTAGAAAAGATAAATTCCAATACATGCAAAAATTTTTAACTATTTAGAATCTTCTTTTCTTTTTTTAGGAAAATAATAAAAAATAAAAATACATTTCTATATATGTGTGTTCGAACATTTATAAGTAGTAAAATACAACAAAAAAAAAAAAAACTGTTCTACACATAAACAAATATTACAACTTATTTTCCCTTTTTTTTTTTTTAGACAGGTTTGCTAGTCGAATAAATTATTAAAACATATATACACTGCATACACTTGTACTGTGGGTATAATAAGAATATAATATAGCCCAAACCCATTTATTTATGTACTATATCCGTACCTCCCACTTCCCCTCTGAATTATAATTTAATAAATCGTATTAAAATTATAATTTTCATGTGATACATGTAAGCTGTGCTGAATCTTCAGCAAACAGCCATTTTGTGCATGGCCGTTATACACGGACTGGCACAATACCCCCGTCCCCGATGAGACTGTTAAAAAGGAAACCATTCTTTTTTAATGGTCTTACTTAACTATTTTTACATCTTCTTTAATTACTTACATTTTAAATTCAGCATTTATATTATACGTTTTAAACATGCAAGTTATGTCGTTCATTCAGTAGCAATATACACCCATAGCCCTTCAAACATCAACCTGCATGGCTCAGACTACATCGTCCCCCCGCATGCCACCTCGAGACCATAAGAAACCCAGAGCATCAGCTTACAGATCCCTACTTCATGCAGAACTCTGTGACGAACAACGTATGTCAAGTACCGTAAATGTGTAATAAATGCATCCCAGCTCATGTCTTTGGAGGCTTATGAGATCCTTTTGCATTTTAGAACACGAAAAACAAGCTCTTCGTTTTCGAAGAGGTAATTTAAATGAATACCTTAGTAAATGCACCCACGCTTCTTTCTTTTAAGACTTATAGGGTCTTTTCGCATTACAAGGTAAGAAGGTCCCCGAGAGGAAAACAAAAGTTTTTCCCTTTTCTCAGCCCAACGGTACCCCCCGCATTAGTAACAGGGTACATACGCTGACATAACGCCACAAAATTCCGAACTACATAAGATCCGCAAGCAACCCTCCAAACTCTCATCTCCCAAAGAACATGAGCAAAACGACATAATTCAAACCTTACATGCAATGCCTGAAACAACCACAAAGTCCTCACCTCCACTTTTAGACGACATACTCACTTACACTACACTGTTATTTACTATTTATTTTTACTCCCCCCAGGCTTCGGCGAATCTGGCCTATATCCCCTGCCTTTTCCATATTTCTTACCCTGGTCATTTACTTGACTGTCAATATATTTGACATTCGTTTGTGAATTCCAATTTTTTTTCTTTGTTTTTATATATTCCCTTTGATCATCATCATCACTGTCCCATCCTATTGCGCTAATACGCGAATTTTCTCTAAATTTATCTGGGGGTTTGTCCAGTTGGTTCATGTCCAACACGTTCTATAACTCCGCCATGTGTTCCATTGTATTTACATTTGCTGTGAACAATGTTTGTTTTATTCGGAAAGGAAAATTATGTCTAATTATTCTAATAATTTGACCCTCCGATGTTTGGCAGGCGTTTAAATTTCTTAATTTGGCTGCTTGCCTACGAAAAAATTGAGAGTAGTTTTCGTTCGTGTGACTCTTGTATTTTTCCTGCATTATTTGATACAGGATAGTCTCCTGACGTTCTGGGCTGAAGGTTGGAGGATGATGAAACAAAGACTCCCACCAAGCTAATGCGTCTCCATTAAGATGAGCGCTGGCAACAAGCAATTTACTGATTTCATTTACTTTGCTTATCCGAAAGTAATTTTCCAGACTTCTTATATGCTCCACTGGAGCCCCCCCCCACTTTTCCTTCAAATGTACGGATTTTTAAAAATTGGTTAATATTTAATTGTGGCAGCTGATCACTTCCATTTGTCTTTTCTATACGACCATCCAGATGATCTCCACTATTTGCCATATGGTTGTTTTGTTCATTTCTAACATTTTCAACCATCCTGTTTTCTTTGTACTCCATTTCTGTGTCCTGCTTTGTCTCCTCTGGCCCTAACTTAACTGACTGACTATCTCTTATATTTGCTTCTATGTCATCCTCCTTAGTTTGCTTAGATTTATCACATTTCATTTCCCACTTTTGAAATCTTAAATCTATTTCTTGTACTAATTCGCTTCGCATTTCCTCTATTTTCTGAACGATATTTTCCTCTTGTTTAGCCCTCTCTGTTCTCCATCTTTCTACTTCTTTTGACATTTTAGCCATTTCCTTTTTCACAAGGTTTGCGAAATCTTCCATCATTTCCTTTAAGCATTCTTTTTCCTTTCCTAGTTCGTTTTTCTGACAGTCCACTTCCTGTTCTTCAGACAGGTTTACTAGCATTTCACTGATTATTGCCTGTTCCATTCTGATTTTCCCTGCTCTCGTAAGCATTTACGGGTTTAGATTTACTGAACTTGAAAGTCAAGGTATTCTTACCTTTATACTAACGTTTATTAACTCAATTCCAGAAAAATATTTAATTTAATTTCGTATGGTAAATTCGCAGTACACGTCTTACGCTATGCCCTACTAATCGCCCTTTCCTCCAAGCACATTCCCTGATTTCTAATGACAATTTACTCAAATGTGTAATAATATAACAAAAAATTTCAAATGCCCCGTTCTACTTATATGCCCTAATAAATGACAGAATTATTTATCTAACTTCTGTTAATAATTTATTTCGTTCACGATAATAAATTTTTGCTCGAAAAAGAAAAAATCTTATAACTAAATAATCAAAACCGTATATTTCAACCTTCTCTTACGCAATTATTAAAATCCTATCTCATTTACAACGTTCTTCTCTTAACTTAGCTGTCCTAACTTTGTTTTGAAACCACGAAAATATAGTATAGATCTCTACTAATACTATCTTTTTTCATCTTAACCTAGTTCGTCTTTACCACGATTGAGGCGCCATTTTTCTGTGGTAGCAGAGCCCCACGTTGGGCGCCATTTTTCTGTACCGGTTCGCCGCCCCTGTAGTGGTCTTGCATGGTTAGACTCTCATACACACCGAGCATGAAATGACGTATGCTACAGAATGGGACATCGATAATAATTCTCTAAAATATTTTTGATTAAATATGAGTAAATACCTCAAAGAAATTATTAGAGGAAGTAGATTGAACCTAAAATTAGGCCCATCCAGACCTTCCTTGTTAAATTGTTTCATTAGCCGATTAATTATACGTTGACTAATTAAAAGTGTCCTTACACACCTTTAAGAGTACTGAATACTTCCTTCAGTCTCTAGTGCCACTCCCGTTCAAGATTATACTTATTCCTTTTCTTTCCCGAGAGAGTGTGTAAAATGTGACTAGTCATTAACGAATATGAATATTTCGAGACGTTCGGACTAAAATAAAAGAAACAATCCAACTCCCCGGTAAGTTATCCCTATCTAGCTCACTTTATATTCTATAAATCTCAGGTTAACTACGTGGATTGGCATTTTGATAAAAAAAAAAAAAAAACTATATATATCTGTACTAATAACTTAATAATTATTTTAAAGCTAAGTCAAAAACTTATAAACGATTTTAATTACAAAAGTGAATATTTATTATCCCCAGATTGTTATATTTATCCTCCACTAATGCATACATATAAGTCCAATATATATAAAAAAATATTTAAATTATATTTACCCTCCACCGATGCATATACATATGACCCCAAGATATATATAGAAAAAGAAAAAACACAATATCTAAAAGATTACACAATGGGTGTGCCCTATATTCCTTCCCACTTTAGAGTAATAAATCCATATAACAAGGTATGCAGTAATAATATATATATCATAATAAAAAAAAAATTTACAAAGAACATAAATGAGAGAGAAAAAAAATATATATAATAGAATATAAAATAAAAAATATATATATAACCAACTATACACGCTCCTCGGACTTGTTCTTGTATTCCATTCGAACTTCCTGGGCCACACGGCTACTTCATAGGGCAGATAAGGCTTCCATTCACCGACATACTTTGAGTCTTTCTTGTCATCAGGGTCTGCTATTTCTTCTAAGGCATCTTCGGACTTGATAGCCAAACAGGTGGTGTACTACGGCTGAAAGTCTACTCCATGGTAGGATAATAACCCGGAACGTATAATTGAGCCATCTTTCAAATTATCGGATCTGTAAGTATACTTCTCCCGTATATATGTATATCGCACACGGCTGATTAGGGCAAGTAGATCCTAAATAAATTGCAGTTCTCCAACTATTATAATTTTAACAGACACAGTTTATTTTCTCCTTTCTCTCCGTCGGATTGTTTTTCACACATCTCTATACTGTTCCATTTTTTTAGACTAGCGGCAGACAAGATTTAACTTTCTAAATCTTTGCCATTGGAATGCTTTTGCAAGCTTAGCATTAACTTGTCCGCACTCTTTAGCAGGCTAATCTCCCTTGGTCCGCACGCTTTAGCAAGCTAGTACTCGACTGACTCAAAGTCCCCAGTAAGCAGCACATATAGCCCAAATAGTCCAATTGTCATACCCCTCTACGAGCTATTGCATCAGCTAATAATAAATTTAATTATCCCTTTCTACATTCTTTTACCTTTTTATTTATTAAAGTACACTATTGCAAGCTTCCATATTGAATACTTGACACCCATTGTGCTTACATTCCTTTCTTAGATAAAATCTATTTTATCTTTATTCACGATCAACCGAAAATTCTTTTATACAAAACATTTTCTTCGGTTGAAAGTAGATTGTAATTAGCAAAAAGGTTTTTTTCCCTTTTCAAATTTAATTAATTACTTTCAAACCCTCTCATTCTAACAATTAGAAAAGATAAATTCCAATAAATGCAAAAATTTTTAACTATTTAGAATCTTCTTTTCTTTTTTTAGGAAAATAATAAAAAATAAAAATACATTTCTATATATGTGTGTTCGAACATTTATAAGTAGTAAAATACAACAAAAAAAAAAAAAACTGTTCTACACATAAACAAATATTACAACTTATTTTCCCTTTTTTTTTTTTTTTAGACAGGTTTGCTAGTCGAATAAATTATTAAAACATATATACACTGCATACACTTGTACTGTGGGTATAATAAGAATATAATATAGCCCAAACCCATTTATTTATGTACTATATCCGTACCTCCCACTTCCCCTCTGAATTATAATTTAATAAATCGTATTAAAATTATAATTTTCATATGATACATGTAAGCTGTGCTGAATCTTCAGCAAACAGCCATTTTGTGCATGGCCGTTATACACGGACTGGCACAATGTCTATACATATAATAGTGCACTCATAATAATTCTGTTTCTCATATGAATTATTTAAACTTAACATAATAAAAAAAGCAAATGTTAAAACATTTAACGATTGGGTTTGAAATACGAAAGAATTTATTTGAAGCCAAGTACTTTTGATACCATATAATATCATAATCATAGCACAATAAAAGGAGAGGGAGTTGTGATCCGTAAATAATGAAAGTGTAAAAACTTAACATGTATTTTTTCAGCAAATCCAAAAATTAAATATTTGATTAAATTCGGATTTTGATGATAATGATCAAACCTTATATTCCTTATATTAATGTTTATGTAAGGTACCCTGATTATATTTCCTGATCATCATACATCAAATCCTATCTCAGAGAGTATATTTAAATAATAATATAAAAAAAAGTTATCATCTTTTTTTTCTTAATGTTTCAGTAAATTATTGAATAATTAGCATAAATCTAAAACAAAATTAAAAAATAAACTTTACAAAATATTCAAGTCTTTATCAGCATCTTCATGAGTAAAAGATATGTAAACTTCAAAAGAACTCTGGAAAAAAAAAAAAATTATAATTATTAATTAAAAGAATGTATGTATATACTTCAACAAAAATCAATAAATTAAAAAAAAAAAATTAACTGTGATAAAACACAGTTGCTGAAGCTTTAAATATAAATTATTAATTTTACTTATTTAAATTTAACAATATAATTTTTTTATAAAAGTACATGAGTGCATGTTAATTTTAATGAAAAAAAAACCAACAGTACAATATTATAGTTAATAGAAATATTTAAGAGTAATCACAAATACTATGGTTTAAACAGCTTATGAACTGCATGATCAGATTATAAAATTGTTTAATTTATCAAAATAACATTGAAAACATAATTAAACTTATGAAAAAGGTAAAAATCTTAATAGAGCTGTTTTCTATTGAGATTCATATTTTAAACATCAAATGTCAATAATCAGCATGCAATAAACACAAGGATAAAAAAAAAAAACAGAAATCGGATAAATCAAAAATCGTCGGTAACGTTACTGCTCGGTAACATTATATTTATGTGTTTTTCACATCAACAACACTATTGAGCGGCTTGTATTGGCTAAACAATTAGTATCAAAACAAGCTTATATATATGTATATTTATGATGTTAATAATAATTATCAATTATTATTGCTCATAAAATAATGTTTTTTTTTGTTTAATATGTTTATTTATGAGAATTTTTTATCAAAATACCAACTGACATCACAAATCCACAAAAAATTATCCCTAACATTTTCCAAAGCTTACTTAATTTATTTGTATTGACACACACACACACACACACAAAACACTTTTCTGATTTAAGCAAGCCATTTTACTAAAACTCATTTGTTAGAGCACTTAGTCTTGTTAATCAAGAACTGAGAGTTTGTATTTCTCAAAAGCTTTAGTTTTTTTTTATTAGATAAAAAAGATCTTGGGATACAATTAGTTCAATTATCAAATATGACTAGTTTTTTTTTTTAAGTGCCATAGCATCGGCCGGGATGCGAACCCACAACCCGGGCAACTGCCTGCAAGTGCAAGGCAGTCGCGCTGACCTCTCGACCACCAATGCAAGACAAATATGACTAGTTTTATTCTTGGAAAAACCTATTTTTTCAAATATGTTTATGATTTTCTTTCATAGCTAACCATTCATACAATTACGAACTGCATGTCCTAGGTTAATCAGATAAGAATAAATGAAATGAATGTAAAACTCAAATACAATTGCAATATAGCTTTTGACACTAGTGTAAGAGATGAATTTTTCTTTACAAGCCTAAATATATATGTTAAAAACAGATAATTTGGTTAAGCAAAAGGTAATTTAATGAATGCTACCATATAAATAAAAAAATAAAAAATACAGTCTCTAACATTATTTAGATCATTTTTGGACAAAAAAACAGTAAATCTCATTACAAAAAAATAAATGTAAATATACATTATCGGTATTTTCCATGAATTTTCAATACATGATTAGTAAACAGTGACATAATTTTTCAATATTATTTCAAATATGTTTTGTAAATTTTATCTTAAAATATAAATGGTGAGCAGGAGAAAGTAATCTCTCTTAAGTTTCATTATCCAATCTGTAAAAAAAATGTTTTTATCATTAGAACCATTTAAGTTTTGGATAACCCTAAATAGAAATATTTAACACACTACTATTCTTTTCGTGAAAAACAATATGAATTCTCTAATATATTTAAGAATGAATTTGAAACATCTATGGGCATTCCCAAAAGCTTTTTCAAACACCAACTATCACAAACTGCGGTTTTATTAACCAATATCTAATATGCTACAATTTGCTGAATTTTTTTAAATATGTTCTATTGTTGAATATTTGATAAGTTTCTATAAAACAAAACAAAATTAACTAATTCATGACTATTACATTAAAGAAAATACATATATTCTTTGCACAAATGTAGCTGTTACACAATCATCTGTATAGTCAAAGAAAAAAGAGTAAAAAAGAGAAATAATGAATTGTGAGAGATTCACCAGTCATATGATTATATATTGCACAGCAGTAATAAACGCTGCATTATCTTAATCATATTATTTATCGTTACTCTTCACATTGAGCTGATATTTTAAGTCAGCTCATATATATATAAGCTCACATATTTATAATTTCGTCATAGATATTTTCCGAAGTTAAATAGTTTGTAAAATAAAAATTAATAAATGATTTTAATTTAATGGGAAGGGTAAAATCTTAAACTTTTATTTTTGCTATGAATTTGAGCAATTTTTAAAAAAAAAAAAAAAAGAAAAAAAGATAAAATATAATTTATTGTCAAAAATGTTAAAAGTGTTTAATTAAAAGGAAGAAAACTCGAGAGATAAAAGGGTGGGGAAAAGAAAACAAAATTAGATTGTTGGTAGTAATTAGACTCTATTGTTGAAACTTTCACAAACTAAAAGTATTTGGTTAATAATTGCTATTACGCTAATTAAAAAGAAAAAAAAAAGATAAGAGAAGAGGAGATAAAATCGCTTTTAGAGTAAGTCAGTTGACTTGAGAGACCAGCAAGGACAATAAAGAAAAAAAAAGAGAGAAAAGCTGTGCTCCGAATCAGAAATTATTATAGAAACTTATTTTGCGGACTCTTTTCAAATGCATAGCGGCTAAAGCTACCAAAACCTTCCCCTTTGGGGAATTGGCCGCCACTCCATCTGAATGAAGCTACCGAAAGAGTCAAGGAATGGAAAGAAATGTATATTGCTAGCCGGACAACCAAAGGAACATCCATGGACACACCAGAATTCTCATATACAAGGACAAAGGCACGACAAATGGAATGTGAATCTATGAAAGTCAGGCCACTTCGCTCTGATCGATCAGGGTAATTATAAACTTTTCAATTAATGGGAACTTTAGTTAAAGCGTAATAGAACTTTCTTTTTGATTTATTTTTCGTTTATTATATTTGTTACGAATGTTTCAACAATAGAGGCGGGGAAATAGATTTATTTAATATCGTAAACTATTTATGTTAATTCTCGTTAAATATTTTTATGAAATATTGGTATGACTGTACGTTAAATTATTTTTATCTGTTCGATCTAGAGGGTAACAACAGGGTGGGGGTATAAAAGTGCGCTGCCAAGTAACAGAGAACCTTAGGGCGTTACTTGCTTGTTAGCAGAAAATAAGGGAAGTGTTGAAAGTATAAGAAAACGAAAGACACTTATACGTTCATTTTAAGTTTTTGCAAGTTATTTATTTACCAAATAAAGTGGGGTTTAAAAATAAACTTCAGGAAAGATTATATACTATAAGTCGCCTTTGTATACACGCCTGCTAGAATCCGCAGTGTTAGTGTCGGCGCGAGTAAATCCATGGTAGATATTTGGGAAGAATACTTAGAAAGTTAAAAGTTTGAAAAATCAGAAATTGTAAGTCAGTTCTCTCTGGATCGGGCAGAAATATAATGTTATTAATAATAATAATAATAAAGGAAAGTTTTTTTGTATCCAACGTATATTTGAGTTCTTTAATTATTTATAATAATTAGTTAGTGTCCTTAAGTGAAAACCCCTGTCAGATTATGAACAAAATTTGTAATCGGTGAATCGCCGTTCGAAAAATAAATAAGACCAGGTTTACGTAAAGCTTCGTGGCCAGGTTCCAAGAGAGAAATCCTTGGTGGCGCCCTCGACGGCGATTCTAATAATTAAGATTCAGTTATTAGGGGAAGGAAAAGAATTGTAGTGTCACAACATTGACACTCGACCGATGAACTCAGATTATCTTTTATTGCTAGGTATTTAATTATCTATCATTAATGGTGTTAGTTGGTTTGGTTATGGGCTTTTTATATAAAGGTAAAATCCCAAGCTTATTATGCAGACAATATAGTTTTAGCTTGAAACTGATAAGTGTAAAACAAAACTTTTGTAATATTAAAATCGTAAAGAATATTTACCATTAGTGATATTCTTAAGACCCACGTTTTTAAAATCTGTTATCAAATATAAAATAAATCTACAAAGACTGAAAAATCAATGCAATATTATACTTCATTATTTTATATATGTTCCTGACTTGCAAAATTAGATTTTAAACCTGAAAAATAACTTGCATTCAAATGTAGGCACTCGAGATTGATATAAAATAATCAGATTCCAAATGATTGACAACAAGAATTTTATTAAATCTTTCTACATCTAAAATAGAAGAAAATATTAGAGAATATCTCCCCCATTTACTCATGAATAAATGGCCAAATTTAGATATTAAAACAAGTTCTGATTGTAATATATGAAAACAAAGAAATCTAAGAATAATTCACTGTTGTTAAAATCCTTCCACCTATAATTTTTTTAATTGTTGATAACTCATTAATGGCCTTAAGTATAATCTAAAAATAAATATCTGTACAAGGCACAACAAAAGGAACAAATTTGCAATTGTTAAAAAAGATATTTATGAAAATAATAGTTGTAAAATTTTCACAGATTAGTGTTTATAATTTTTAAAAAAATTTAAAGACAATTATTTTTTTAAGAATATACTATAATGAATTAAAAGTTATATTTATTATTTAAACATTTATACTTCTGTGATGCATAATAATAATATTGATACTTAAGAAAGGTGATATTAGAAAAGTAAGATCTATTAGTCTTCTACCAATTCTATATAAAATCTTTGCCAAGATATAGTGAACTTTCGATTTAAATCGACTAAAACAACAAAGCTGGATTTAAAAGTGGTTTTACAATCATATCCAACTACTGAGAGAAATTACAGAAAGAACCAATAAATATAAGTTGTTATTATGCTTTGGCTTGATAGATTATAAAAAAATATTACACTATTGAGATATATACATAGGATATTGTCATATTCTAAAGAATATTTATAAAAATTTAACAGCAATGACTAGATTATGTAGTGTTTTTAAGAAAATTAACGTTGGTAAGAATATACAACAGGATGATATCTTCTAATCCTTTTGCAGGAGTTTTATAATATATATTTTCTGGATTAAAATGAGAAACCAAAAAAATATAAATAGATGGAGATTATTTAAATCACTTAGAATCAGCAAATATGTTACTTTTGTAAAAAAATGCTTCAGAGCTTCAAGAAATATGAGTTATTAGATAAATAAGGAAAATGGGACTAAAGATAAATACAAAAAAAGAATTAAATAACATTCAATGAACTTTCTCAGAAGAAAATGAAGATTAATAATCATGAATTAGACGATATTAATAACTACAAATACTTTGATCAGATTATTAATATAAACATAATGGTTGAAATTAATCATAGAATTAAACTTAGATGGAATGTTTTTGGTAGAAATAATTTACTATTAAAGAAAAATATGCCTCTGTGTTTTGAAAACAAGGGTTTTTAATAGAGATATTTTATCAGTTCTCAATTATGACTCTGGGACTTGGACATTTAACAAAAGAGCAATATTAAAATTTCAGATCATTCAACAAGTATCAAAAGATACATACTGACAATAGCAAAAAGAAATAGAAAACAAAATATTTGGATAGAGAACAAATAGATATCATTGAAAAAATTAAGAGATTAAAATAGAACTGAAATGGAATACTGTTAAAAAAAGATAATAGATGAACAGTTGATGTTTTAAATCAAATCTCAAGAAATTATAAAAAGATCTAGAAACATACTACATTTCAAAATGGATGAATGAAATAAGGAAGTGATGTGAAAAAAATAAACTATGGATCAGAGAAATTGATTAAACATGGAGATCTTCATTTGTAGTAGTCTGATAATTGTTAGTATGATGTGGAAAAGTTATGAAATAGCGAATATTAAATTTGGACTTTCATCCTGCATTGGTCAGTTAATTCTTAAACATAATGATGACAATTTCTGCTTTTAAGATTTAGTAAATGTTTGCTAATATTACAATGTATATTAAAAAATAATCGTGCTTAGTGCAAAATTTCAATGGCTCATATTGTTATAAAATGGCCAAATTAGCTTCTCAAATCATGCAGGATTCTTTTTACTTTGGAACTCCCATCCAGACTTCTTTTGATTTTGCCAATAATCATATATTATTCTAATGAATAAGATAAGACAGCATTTTAATAAGGCAGTTATATGACTCTATTAACAAAATATTTTCAATTATTGTAATATGTACATTACTTATCTGACAGATAGCAATTTGTAATGAATAAGTTGAATGTGTGAGGATACAGTTGCATCTTTTGGAGTAATTATAATTAAATAAATATCATGTTGTGTTTTGAAAGCTGATATTGATAAGAATTTAAAGCTTAATATATTTTGTAGTAGATAAATTGATCTTTCAGTAATCCATCAGAAATCTTTTTTTTTACTTTAAAAAAAATTCAGATTTTAAATAAGCATCAGAATACTATAAAAATTAAAATTTCTACATTTAATGGAATCAGAACTAGGAAGTATAAAATTGTAGTCTTATTTGTAAAAAAATTTTTAACCTAGACTTTGCATTATTTTATCATATAAGTTTGCAGACTTTAAGGCTTTTTATTTAGAAAAAAATCATTATGCTAGTATGAAGCATAAATTAAAAACAATACAGAAAAACACATGTAATATACTATGGAAATAGTCAAGCATTGGTGGTCGAGAGGTCAGCGATGGCTGCTTTACAGGCAGTTGTCCCGGGTTAGCGGGTTCGCTTCCTGGCTGATGTTATGACACATGAGAAATATGCTATGGAAATAACAGAGCAAGCTTAATAATGATACTGATTTTTATGCAAACATTTTCCCATTGGCAATTGGATGAGTGATTATTTTCATGTCATAAGAATTGATGTTCTAAGAATTTTAATGTGGATTCTTGAAGTTTAAATAGACTTAATGTGGATTCTTGAAGTTTAAATAGACTTATTAGTAGTTCTAGGAATGGTATTAACAAATATAGTAAGTCTTGGCTAAAGGTTGTAAGGCAGCATTTCATGAGAAGTTAAAGAAAAAATATATACTTAAGTTTATATGATGCAGTCCATAGATCTATATAAATATTCTAAAGACGTAACAAGTTTAAAAAAATCATTAAGAAGAATCTAATCATGTTTTCTTTGAACAATAGGAAATAAAAAAATAAGGCTTAGCATAATGTGCAAGCATAGTTAGCAGTTAATTAATAATGCAATTGTTTACAGTTAAGTGAAGAATGAAAATTATAATCATTAAAACAAAACATACTTTACGTATAAGTATATCATCATTTTATCATTTTCAATCATTATCAATTAATTGTAGGATGAAGGTCTCTGCAACTTTAATTCAATTTCTCCGATTTCTAGCCTCTCTTCTCACATTGACAAACTTCCTTATTTCATCCATCCAATTCATATGTTATCTTTTTCTAGTTCCTTTACAATTACTTGGATTCCAGTTTAAGACTTCAACTGTCCATCTATTATCATCTCTTCTAGCAATATATCCAGCCCAGTTCTATTTCAATCTTTTAATTCTTTCAGTGATGTCAGTAATACCTATTTCTTTTCTCATGCTAAAAACTTCATTTTCAATCCCTACTAGTTACTCCTAACATACACCTCTCATACACTTCATTGAATAATCTGAAATCTCTTCTATTCAGTTTTCAAATCTCAAATTTATAAGTAAAAACTAGTAAAGCACATCTATTAAAAACTTTTCTTTTCAAATAAATAAATATATTTTCTTTTAATATCAAGTTATTTCTATCATAAGTCCTAGTGTAATTCTATGATTAATTTTCATTTATCATGTTTCCATCTGTATTAATAATCTGACCAAGATGATTTGAAGATATTAATTTGTTTTAGTTCATCATTACCAATCTTTATTTTCTTCTTCTCAAAAAATCCATTGAACATTACTTAAGTCTTTTTAGCATTTATCTTTAGTCCTACTTTCTTATTTTCATCTGATAACTTTTGCAATATTTTCTGAAGCTCTGGAGGATTATTTACAAAATCTAGATGATTTAATTAAATAATCTGCAATTACTTTTACTATTATTAAAACAGGCAAAACTCACTATATATATTGCCACACACAGCAAGCTAGAGTAATCAATGGATGCCAGAAGGCTTGTGCATAAAATCCCCATCTAGTGCCTACTCATCCAATATCCCCAGACTAGTTTCTGGCTTATGGCCTTCATCAGTGAGGAGCCTTGGATCTGAGAGCACTGTATCTAGATCTTAGGATTTACTTTTACTATTCTAGCTTTCCATTTTAATCCATAAAATACTTTTTTGCAAAACTGATCTAAACAGTTTTAGAGATATGGAATCATCCTATCATACAGTAATCTCAATTATCACTATGTAATTTAATCATTGCTGTTGCATTTTGATAAATATTCTTCAGAATATGACAATACTCCAGACCTATATCTTGATGATCTGTTTTAATCACTATAAAAATGCTTGTAGATTCAAATACCCTTTTATAATCTACAAATCCAAAGCATAATGATAATTTATATTCATTCGTACTTTCTATAATTTCTTTCAATAATACTATTTTTAAAGACAGCTTGTTCTTTTGGTTGGTTAAAATCCAAAGTTTGCTATAGAAGAGTTGTAATTATCTTGATAAAAATTTTGTACAGAACTGATAAAATATTGATAAGTCTGGGATTTCTAATATCTTCTCTTGTCATCTTTCTTAAATATCAATATTATTACTGCTTCTTCTAATATCTAGTACATCTTTATCATTTAGACATTTGATATATAATTTTGCCAACAATTTTTCTATTTTTTCACTAGCCTTCTTTTAACACCTTGATTATAATTCCATCATTATTTGGAGTTTTTCCCTTCTTCATAGATTTGACTGCATGTCTTATTTCTTCATTTCAAAATGTTGGTCAATTCAAAAGATGTCATAATTGTAGGAAATATCCTATTATTTTATTTTTTAATCACTATATAATTCTTTATAAAACTCCCACATACCATGATGTCATTTTTCTTTTTAGCAATAATTCTACCACTTCTTCTTAGTCCAGAAATAATTTTCATATCAATACCAAGATGTTGCTTTACACTTTTGATACTTTTATTCTCTTATCCAGCTTTCCATCTTAATTCACAATTTTATTTTCTTATATTGTTATTAATTCTTTTGCTTAACCGTTTTACAAAATTCTAAATATGAGTAATTCTTTTTAAAGGATCATTTAAAAAAAATCTAATGTTCTTTCTTTGCTTTATACAATGTTTTTGTCTCAAATTTGATGATAAATTGCTGCTTTTTTGTATCAGCTATCTTTGCTGCAGTTCTTAACAGTGAGCTAATTATCTTTCTATTGATTTCATTCAAATTTGACTATCTTCAAAATCTTAATATTTTAAACCAATCTGAAAGTTTCTAATTTAAACTCATTGGAATGAATGTATGTGAAGTTGTAATTATTGTTATAATTATTTTCGGCCTTGCTGATGAACTTTATATATCAAAGATATATTAAGCAATAAATTATTAATTAAAATAGTTTGTCATAAATTTTTTTTTATTCATTTTATTCACTCAGCTTTTAATATTATAAGTGAGAGCTTGTGTGTAAATTTAATATCACATATGCATTTAATTTCAAAATTACCCGAACATTAAATGGCGATTTGATGAAACAAGCAATCTGAGGACCAGCAATCCATTTCCAGACTTCTTTAATTGAAATAACATCTTCATGACTTAATTTTTCATATACTGAACTACAACAATTAAAATATAGTTTAATGTTTTCAAATTAATTTTTATGTCAAAATTAAAAAAAAATTAACAAAAATGTATTTACCTTACAATCTGCTTCAAATGTACCATTACAGAATGCTACTAAACCAAAAAACAAAATTACATACATATATACATTCGCATATAATCTTTTTTTTTTTACAAAAAAATAAGTAAACAAAATATTAATGAAATGTATAAATTTCATGTGTGCAACCTACAACTTAGATAATATTTAATTTGTTTTTATTACCTGCCTGATAAATAATGATAGGGGAAGATTTAATGAACACCAAAACGAGTTAAATTCATTGTCAGAATTATTGATTTCATTGGATATCTGGAAAAAAAAAAAATTTTCAGATATTTTGTAATAATTAATTTTTATTTGAAAATAAAGTTATATATGTAAATATACAATATTTATAATGAAAATTTAGTTCGCAAAATATTAAATATATAAGATGTGATATGTTGGACTATTTCCATCATTTATGAGTGAATGTTGAATGTATAGAAAATTGTAAACTTCATCTAAACTTTCCAAATACAAACAACTTGTTAGTAATAACACCCAAATAGACAATACAGGTTAGTAATTACACAACGTTTCTATACATTCAACATTCACTCATAAATGATGGAAATAGTCCAACATATCAATCTTATAATATACCATCATTACAAACCTTCAGATAAATACTAAATATATATTCTTAAATACTAATTATTTAATAGATAAAAAACCAAATCAAATTATCCTCAACATAAAAAAAAAAGTAAAAAAATATATATATTTGCAGAAAAAATATAAGATTCAAAAGATAAAACAAAATAAAATTTTATTTTAACATCCACAGTTATAAAAAGTATAATCTAATTGTATGTTTACAGGTATCATCAAAAATGGAAATTAATGAAGTCCATTATGCTGGGTTTTTTCATATAAATTATAGTGGTATAAAAATGATAGTGATGATAAGAGGCTTCGTTATGTCCTACAGATTTGGGAGCCAAATTGCAATCATATAAAAGTTGATAAGTCAACACTTCAAATTGCCCTATGAATTGTGGTACCAAATTGTAATAATATAAAATGATGGTGATGAGATGAAGCTCTTATTTAATAGCCTCATGGGTATGGCTAGAAAATTGTAGTAGATTATATTTTGATTAACTAAACTTAAGCGTTAAACACCAAATTATAATTAATTATAATATGTAATGTATTATCATAATAAATATCCAATAAATAATAATTTAAAATTATATACTAACATCTAATTTATAATAACCCTTATTTATTTTGAATTTAATTAAAATATTTATACCCTATAAATTATTAGATTAGCTCAAACATAAATTTTATCCAAAATAACAATTATATTCTTTCTACAGAATTATTTATTTCTAAATAAATATAATATAGATAAACTAAAGAATAGATTTACCTTTAAATTCATTTATCAAACTATCATATATAGACAGTAATAAAATCTTATATAGGATTTTGCTGTTATTTAATTAAATTAAATATATTAAAATCTAGTTATTTAAAGTCAGTTAGTAGAAGAAACTTAAATGTACACATTTTAACATGTTTAATCAAATTTAATGATGAGTACTGCCTATACCTATTATAATATAAACATTACAAGCATAAAGCTAAACTAGTCAATATAAAATCAAAACTACCCCAAATCTAAAATTAAACCAGACCAGCATAAAAATAATATTAAAACACAACCTAAGGTTTCACTGCTACAAGCAGACTTCTCAAGTGTAAAGAACTACAAAAAAACCACACATTATATATACTATTAACAACTACCCACAAATCCATTCACTTCCCATCCACCCTTAATATTAAAAGAACTCTTAAATAAGTTAATTGCTTCAGAATAATAAATTTTCAATAATAAAGACTCTTTAATTCTTCTTTTGATTTCATTTCTCTCAAAGAAGACAACCTTAGCTTCATCAAAATCAATAGTGTGGCCTGTATCTTTTTCATGGACATACAAAGCAGAACTAAGATATCTATTTTTAACTCTACTTTTATGAACCTTTATTCTTTCATTTAAACTCAAACTACTCTGACCTATGTAAACCTTCTTACAAAATAAACAAGGAATAAAATATACCACACCAGGAATAGTCTTTCTATCAAAAACTTCTTTTGTATTATTTAATAAATTATTCAATGTAACACCCCTTTTCCAAGCAATTTTCTTATTTCCAAACAATTTACTATTTCTACACACAATTTTATAAGAAGACAATTTAAATGGCAAAGAAATAAAATCATATTTTTCTTTAACCTTTACATCCTTACAAATATTACTATTAAATAAAATACTTTTAACAAATTTATCAGAGTATCCAACACTCAAATAATCTTTATAAAATTGATATTTCTGAAACAAAGCTAACCCCACTAGAATTATTTAATTTA
The DNA here is from genome assembly GCA_028023455.1 of Epiperipatus broadwayi. Classification (NCBI taxonomy): domain Eukaryota; kingdom Metazoa; phylum Onychophora; class Udeonychophora; order Euonychophora; family Peripatidae; genus Epiperipatus; species Epiperipatus broadwayi. The sequence goes on from JAQFVV010012501.1 coordinate 574,770, forward strand.
ATATTCCTATGACAATAATTCCTTAAAGCAGCTACTTTATGAGATACAGACTGATAGCTATCAGGTTTAATTATAGATCTTAATTCTTACTTTTAACTAAATGGTTTAATTATAGATCTTAATTCTTTACTTTTAACTAAATGACTGCACAATAAACAATTAGTTTCTATATTTCTAATCACCAAAAGATCTAAAAATTTTAACTTACCAAAATCTAACCCCCTCCTTCTAACACAAATTTTATAGAAGGATCAAAACAATTAAACTCATTTACAAATTCCTTCAATTTATCATTCTCAACTACAAATAAACAATCATCAACATATCTGACAAATAATTTTACATATAAACAATTCTTTTTAATAATAATTTCCTCTTCCATAAAACTAATATAAACTGAACATACTAAAGGAGAAATAATATAACCTATTATCCACCCTTCCTTAATCTTATAAAAATTATCTCTATAAGTAAAATACATAGAATCTTCCAATAACAAAAGCAAATCTTTAATTACCTTAATTTTATTTTTTGATAAAGAACTTTTCTTAATCAATACAGACAAAAGAACATCAATACTGCTTAACCTATTAACAGACTGATACATATTTTCAATATCTAAACTTCCAAATACCCAATTACTTTCCATTTTAAAATTATTAATCTTATCAAAAGCCTCAAAAGAAGAAAAAACTGTGTACTGACCAAAATCAACAAATTGTTTTAAAAAATTATTCAAGAATCTAGAAATACCCACTACAACACTACCTGTAAAATCAAAAATAAATCTTAAAGGAAAACCATCTTTATGAGTTTTAATATTCACAAACATCTTAGCTGCTGTAAAATCATTAGGATAGCATTTTAAATAATCTACTCTATTAAAAATTTTTAAATTAACCATTTTCTTCATAATATCTATCAATTTTCTTTTAATCAAATTACCTGGATTTTTATCTAACAACATATATTTACCATTATTTAATTCTCTATCCATTTTCTCTTTGAAATCATCTCCTTTCATAATAACAAACCTACCAGCTTTGTCTTCACGAGAAATGATTACATCATTAGCAATTAACCTATTTTTAAGATGTTTAATCTCAGCAGGATTAATAACAAATTTTTCTTTCCTTTTTAAACTTTTATTCAAAATCGATTGAATACCAACTTTCTGCTCATCACTCAAATTACTAGATTCAAT